>VZRR01010950.1:89310-235199 GCA_013398015.1 Oreocharis arfaki
CTGCTCCAGGAGGGGAAGCTGCCTGGCAGCCAAGAAGGCTGCACTGGGTGACTGTGCTGTTGTAACTGCCATAGTCACTGTTGTTTATTGTTTTGTTTTGTTTTATACATATATAAATTAGTAAAGAACTGTTATTCCTATTTCTCATATCCTTGCCTGAAAGCCCCTTAATTTCAAACTTATAATAATCCTGAGGGAAGGGAGTTGCATTTCCCATTTTGAAGGGGGTTTCTGCCTCACTTAAACAGACGCCTGTCTTTCAAACCAAGACAATCTAGAGCCAAAATTTTAAAAATATGAATACTTGTGTGGTTAAATGCTAGCTGTTTCTTTCTGCTAGATAATATTTTGTTTAATATGACAGGAATCAAAGAAAGGACAAACCTTTCAGTCATAACATCACAACCAGTCCAAATCTATTGCAATTGAGGGCAGTAGATGATATAAAGATGGATGCGTTTTCTTAGGGTTCTATTCTCCATTATATAAGCAGGAAAAGCAGTGTGGAAGGAAACAGGGCAATCAGGCAGAAAAAGCACCCTGGTGTTTTCAAAGAATTAAAAATCAGTAGAATTGTGATTTACAAAACTAAAATCTTACCTTTTCAACCTAATTTCATGTTCTTAGCTATAGATATTTGAACAGTTTAATAAATGCTATGACAAGGGACAGATATATGCCCTCTCGTCTACATCAAGGGTCGGTTTGTATGCTTTTGGAGGTGTTATCTGTCTGGTAAACTGGATCTTAAATTTTTTTCTATTGGAACTATGGAAAGTAGTTTTAATTCAGTTTATTAACTCAAGGTTAACAGAACTGTGATGAAAACGACAGCTTCCTTAGTCATTGCTGCTCCCACTCTGTAATTAAGGTGGGAGGTGAGCACACTGCTGCACCTGTGCAATCACACTGAAAGAAGGGTGGAACTGCCCACAGTGTTTACTAAATAATCCATATGATTCTGCTCTTACTGCATGTCACCTGCTTGAATGTTTTCACGCAGCTGCATCTCAGCCTTCATTTTCACTCTTAGAAGAACAGAAATTTTTTTTCTCATTTTATCCACGTGTGATCCTTCTAAAATGGTTCCTTCATTGGGTTCTAGTGCAAATCCATCTAGTTCAGCTCTTCCCAGTACTTTTAATTGATTGAGTGCTGTCAGTGCCATTAATACCATAAAAACCTCTTTATGTCATTATGACTCAATTAAGAATTGCTGACCAGTTAGTTAAATTTAACAGCAATGGGAGTTATCTCATTTAATGTTCATTATAACACCTTCCTGTATAACTCTCTGTCATTACTGATGAATAACTTAGGTTTATCAACCTCAAATATTCTATACAGTATTTCTTTTTGAGCATTATGTTTCTGTTAAGATTTCTGGAGGGATGAAGAAGAAAAGCACTGTTTGATGTAGAGTTCCTGTAAAAAAGTATTGTGATTATGTTGTTGGATTTGTTCATGATCTATATTCAAGAGAAAAGCAGATGTGTTAGGTTTAGCTGTGACAAAGGATTTGTCTTTTAAGTTTTTGTTATGTTCTGTTCAAAAATATTTTTTTGATGGACTGTATGTCACTTCTGTATTTAATTTAGCAGGAATCATCTGGATCTCCTCTTTTGAGGTTGGTTGATGAGCTGGGACCAGGCTGCAAATACAGAATGCTTTGTGGTAGGAAATGAGAAATAGTGCAAGTAGCACACTCGTGTAGTCAAAATATACGAATAGGGATTTAAAGAATGAAGGGTCCATATCCTATCTCTCATGATGCAAGCATGAATAGCAGTATCAAACTTCAAAGGAAAGAGGAGATAAAAAATAGGAACAAGATTGCGGTGTAAATACAGAAGGTTAAAATAGAAATAGTCAAACATGTGATATGGGAATGGCAAGATGAACAAGGGCCCAGTAGCCACACCACTTTTTCCTGAAGATCTGGTTGGCAGCTTGTTTGAAATGAAGTCAAAACAAGATCTGAAGTCTGCATCATAACCTTGTTGAGATTCTGAAGCTAATTTAAATGTTTCTTATTTGCCACACAAAGAGATTTAGTGGGGGCTGACAAGAAAGGTTAGGTCTCTTACAGCTCAGGAGCAGAACTCTACAATTCAATTTCATGAGGATGCTATAAGTCACTGTTAACATGCTTGAACTTCCTGTTATTAGCTGTTGTACCTTTGCTAGAGGAAAATAAGAAAAAAATTATCTGCTTTCTAATATGACAGATGAAATTCTGGAAATTTTTGTGGCTTAGATATCTAGCCTGTTATAATTTTTTCTGAATTTTAAAATATTAATCTAAGGCAACTTAAGGCCTACTGACTAAATTTGTTGAGGTTTGTGGGGGTTTTTTGTTTGTTTGTTTTTTGTTTTTAAATTAATGGCAGTCATTGAGAATGTCTGAACCTCTTAGTTCATTTCAAGGATTTGCCTATTAAAATTTCAAGGATTTGACTATTAAAACCTCAGTTTTGCAGACTGGATCAATCATATTTCCAGGTTTGAAATATTCCAAAATATGTTTTCCAAAGTTTCTTGAAATGGAGATTCATTAATTCAAAACACTCATGGGTTTTGCCTATTTTTTTTGCTGATTACCTTTTAAGACATTTGTTACCTGTTACTACTCTCTTCCTATTCCTAATATAGTCTCTACATAGAAGACACTCCAGTGGGATTTCTTTCTCTTCTAAATTTAATTATCTACGTAGATGCCTCGAGAAAAGTTCAGGAACATGACTCAGATGATAAGTTTAGGTGTCTGCATTACTGTAAGGAAAGCCACAGCTCACCTTTAAACACTAATTCTTCTCATTTACTGCAAAGATAGTCTAGAGGGCTAGACTTTGGGGTTGATATTTTCCGGGTTTGATGTGTGATGAAAATTAACATTGAAGTCTAAGAGTACATTTTGACATGGAGGCTTTTGCTCAGGTTCAGAATTTGCTCTTGAATCCTGCAATTGTGAAAAAAGCTTGTCTAATTGTGTTCTCTGTCTATAACCTCTAAAACATATGAATCCAGTCAATTTCAACTCATTTTGACAGAAAGGCAAAAGGTTTTAGGGTCCTGAAAATTTGGTGTGTATTGTCGGCTTAGTAGAGGAATTCCAGTTAGTGCCCCTCCTTGATGAAAATGGAAGAAAAAGTCAGCCATTTAAAGTTGGGGGTTTTTTTGAGCAGTAACTAGATGTCAAAATTAGATTACGTATAACCATAGACCAGCCATAACACACAGTTTCCTGCCATTAGTGTGGTGGGAAAAAGTGAAGGATAGGATTTTATGACACAGAAACTGAGTTTAGGGAATAAAATGCACACATTCTCAGGAAGCTATCATCATTAATTCCACTTCTCACAGAAAATTTATATCATGTAAGAAGAAAAAGCTGCTAGTTTATCTAATTTGAGAAGTAAAGTGCTTTTGCTGATATATGTTATTTTCATTGGATAATTACTAGGAACTCCACTGTCAGTAGAACCCTATTGTTGACAGTGGCTTGACCTAAATGGGGATTTCTGTACAAGTATATACATTTCTTGGATAGGCTGAGGATGAAAAACTCTTTTTTCAGTTTTCAAGTAATTAATCTCCTTCTACAAATCTTTTATCAAGTATTTGTGTCTTGACTGCATATGCCATTTTACTTTGATGTGTATTATATATTTTAATAAACTTGGACAGCAATTTTATCTCTAAAATGCTTTCTCAGAAGAAAATTAAAATGTTGTTCAAAATCCTAATTATAAATTTTTCAATAATGGAACATTTCAAGCTGGTAGTCTACCTTCGTGTGCACATGGACATGTATGCATATACATATATATATTTATATAGACAGACATACACGGAGATATATGTATATGAATATATGTGCGTATGTGTATACAATAAAAAGTGTGGGTTTTTTTTTGTCTTGTCTGCTGTCTTGCTTCATGAGAGTAAATGATGTCTTAATCTGTTTTTAGACATAGATTTTCTGGGACGGTAGTATCCACTTGAAAGCACACTTGCTCCCTTGTGTCTTCCCTGCACTCATTTCATTGTAATAATGCATCAGGTAAGACCTCATTTAAACTCTACACATTTTTAGCCTCTTTTATTCATTCCTGATGATAGATAAAAACAGATGTTTAACTACTGCGAATTTCCTTTGGCATACCAATATCCAGTATTCAGGTTATTTCAAAGTCCTTAGCTGTCCCTGGGATGTTCGATAATTTTCTTCTTTCCCCACACACTTGTATCTAAATGTCTTTTAAAGGTATTGTAATTATCTTTTGATCTTGGTTATATCTTTTCTTATACCAAAGTTTGCTTTAAAAAAAAAAAAATTCTGTCATCCCGCTCTCTTGGGTTGCTTCAATCCTTCTGGAATGCAATCCCTAATTTCTAGAAGAATGTACTGTGTTGTGCATACATAAAATGCCAAGATGTAGAGCTTCCCTTCTCCTGTGGGTGTCAAATCTCAGGTCAAATGGTCACCTGGCATTGGTGTGCTGTTGTTGAACCTCATTATTGTTGCACGTCTGCTCAGTAAGACAAGGGCACTGCCTGGCTGTTAACAGTTAAGCGTGTTAAACAGAGTTCAGAGGGCTGCTGTGGCAAAATTTGCTGTACAAAATGGAACTTATAAATTGGTACTTAGCTGTAGTACAGAAATGTGCAATAAAATTCATAACTGTGAATGTTACCCAATTTCAGAAACTGTGATTTTAGTGTAGGGACAAAGTTATGTCTGACTACTTAGATGATAAGGACGCAAGGAAACAGTTATGCGAAAAACCTCTTTTGAGATTTCTTTTAAATTAATATTAAAAGTATAGTAGAAAAAAGTAAATTAGTATTCTTTCTGTGTACTTTAATCTCTTTTATCTTCTTTCCTGGCCATTAAGTTATAATAGGAGGAGTTTTTCCTATAAAGGTGGATCAAATTTTTCATATGAATTCATCATAAGATTTCAGAGTGACAATATGTTTGAGAAGACAATTACATATTTCTTCCTTAGTCAAGAACTAAAATTCGTATTTGTACTATATCGTATTGGAGAAATACACTAACTGGATCTCTGGATACTTGCAGCCCATCCTACAAGTACCCTAGGGCCAGAATAGCATAATTCAGTTTTCCTAAACACATATTCTGAGTACTATGTACTAATGGTTTTAAAGATAATTTGAATTCTCTGTTCTATTGTTCTTCCATATATGTGGTATTTGTTTCCACTGTTAGTTTTTTGTTTTAGTGTCTGCCTTTAAATGATTTTATGAATATATGTTTACTGATGGGAAGATGATTTTCCTTATTTGTAAATTTATGCATATATTTATGTCAGTGATGGAATAAGGTCTAGAGATAATATGCTTGTGGTAAGTGCTTTTAAAGAACTCAGCACAGTGTCTTCACCAAACAATGTTTTCCTGCTGCAGGACACTGGAGATATCTGAAGGAGTATTGAGGAAGACAGAATCACAGTCTCTAAGACTGATCAAACGGTGGAACAGGTTCCTCAGAGAAGTGGTGAAGTCTTCATCCTTGAAGACATTAAAAATCTGTCTGGGAATCCTGCAGCTGTGGGTGCTGCCACTGCTTTGAGCGGTGGGTTGCACTGGACAGTCTCCAGGGGTGCTCTCAAAGAACTTCAAATATTCTGCAACTGTGGTGAGCCAAGAAATAGGCAGTTTTGTCATGTTTGCAGTGCAGAGAGCTCCGTTTTCATGCTGAGAAAAGTGTTAGTATGATCCCACCCTCTAACCAGAGAGGAGGAGAGAGGGCTGAGCTGGAAGAACAGTGGCTGTGTTTCTGGAACGCCAAAGTAACAACTGAATGTTCAAAACTCTGCTGCCTCTTTCCGTGGGTCTCTGCGGTTAAAATATTTTTAAAAGCTGACCTTATGGATCAGTAAGAGATGATCTTTATCATGACCCTCACTTCCCTAATCTACTTACCCTTTTTCCTCTGGGAGCATTGAAAGGATAGCACACTCTGTTCTATATTTCTCTCTGGAAAATTCCCTTTACTTAGAGAGGAGATGAAACATTTCTGCTTTCCTTTCATCTTCTAGCACCAGCAATCCTTTCTGTTTCTTTCATCCCTCAGAGTTTCTCTCTTCCTCTTATAGCGCTTGAAAGAAAACACCTACCTCATTCAGTTATTATCTAATCTAGGGGCCCTTCCCTGCTTCCAACATCCACCCCTTTTTTTTCCATTTACCTCATTAGTGAACTCAGTCTCTACTGACTTTTTCCTCTCCACTCTGAATGCTGCTGTTATCATTCTTGCTTAGTGGAGAGGAAAAAAAAAAAAGACTGATGCTATTCCTGCACTGGGAAGTACTCCAAATTATGGATTTCCTTAGCAAAACTCTTGGAACTCTATTCCACCTCCTTACCTCCTACACTAGGCACACTCTGAAAATCTTTGTAAAATAAAAATTTTAGGAAGAAATAATCTCAACCTAGACACACTGGTAAAAACATGCTTTACTCATGTAAGTAAACTATGTCGTATGTTTAAACTGTCTCGGTCACTGTCTTGCTACTGTAGCTGTTATTATTGATACTTTCCAGCAAACCTTGTGTTCATTTTTCTGTCAGTACTTTTTGTCTGAGACCCACTTTCTCCTAGTCTATCTGATGAAAGCAATATTCTTAGCATTGCCTTAAATAGCAGTATGTGATTTTAGATTATTCTTACTGTAGGTGGTGTCATACATTTTTTAAAAAATCACTATTTTTTAAATGAAAATTTGAAATTGTCCCTGCACAGTGCAGTTCAGATATTGGGGTTATAATTTGTACAGGCACATTTTTTGAAGAAAAACCACCCTGATGTGGTTTCACAGGTGAGCTGCAGAATCTTTTACTAAATCTCAAATAGGGTATAAGTGTACAAGTGGTGCCCAACAGCCAGTGTTGGTGCTTGCACCCAAAATATTCTGCTCCAAATTTGCTCAGTTGAACTTAATCCTGGAGGTTTGTCACCAACTCTGGTGCTTAGAAACTGTCTCCTAAGTGTGCTGGTTTCTAGCAGCAGGCAGCCAGGTTACACCAAGGTACTGAGCAGTTCAGATGTACATTTTTTTTTCTCATAAATGTTCTCGTTCTCTTCTCCCAGGCAACTAGCAATAGCACAAGCGGAAACAGCCTCAAGTTGTGCCAGGGGAGGTTTAGTATGGATATTAGGAAAGACTTTTTCACCAAAAGCATGGTTAAACATTGGAGCAGGCTGCCCAGGGAAGTGGTGGAGTCACTATTGCTGGAAGCACTCAGGAGCCGAATGATACGTTTTAGTGTCATGGTGGCATTATATCATCAGTTGGAGTTGATGGTCTTGGAAGTCCCTTCCAACCTTAGTTATTCTATGATTCTATGATTCATTTGAAGTCTGAGAGAAAGTGAGAAAACTTGGCTCTACAGGTTTTTTTTCAGAGCAGTTGCCTAGGAAGGGTGGATAGTTTTTGAGTTAAAACAAGTTATACATTAAAGTATATAAATTGTGCATTGAGACAATGGACGTTCAAAGGAAAAAGTAAGTGGACTGCATTTCTGCTTTCTGCACCATCTCTGGGAACATTCTTTTATATTTTTCACTGGCACAAACACAATTATTCCAGTTCTCAGTCGTTGGCAATTTTTCACTTAGTATCATCCATTACAGTCAGTCTTTGCAAATCTGAAGTGTTATTCACATTTGATTTTCTTCTAGGTGGTGGGAAACAGAATATTACTGTTCTTCTTCAGTAATATTTTAAAGTATATGTCAATTTAAATAATGTTAGCATATCTATCATTTAACTTCCTTTTTTACTTTCCCGTTCTTTTTTTTTCCACTCCCCACCAAGTCTCAGTATCAAGCCTATCCTGTACTGATAGTTTTGAACAGTAGTTACATCTGATCAGTGGGGAATCCAGCTGTTCTTGCCTAATTGCAATTTCATTTTTGATAATTTCAATTTTCAGTTTGTCCTGCTTTCTTATGCACACTATCTTCTTGGGGTGCTTAATAAATTCCAGTCTCTCTAGAGACTTACATAGTTGACTGGGCAGTAAATATTATTTTATCACTTTCTGACCTATATATTTCCTCTGTTAATCTTTGTTCCACTAGAAAGAGGAGGAGACGTATTTAAAATGAATGAAAAGCATTAGAAAGATACCTGAAGTACAGGAAAAAGGTGGGGAAAAAAGGACACTGTTACAGCTGTCTCTTTCCAAATAGGGAATTATATCCATAACACCCCGTACCTAGAAATGAAGTTCTCAGGTTCTAATACAATAAAAAGTGATTGAAACTTAGTCCAGTTATTAAACTAATTCTGTTCCTAACACTTTTTTTTTCAATTTTGAAAGTGTAGTGAGTTTTATGTTTCTGAATGTTTTTAATGAATAAAAAATAAGATTATCAATTGAGAAGAGGCTGATGCCTTACTGGTGCACAGAGAAAAATGTCTGTTTTTCTCAGAATTTGTTTCTAATGCTTATTCTTTTCAAAAGATAGAACCAAATCTTTCCAGGATACCATTTAATAAAACCATGACACTTTAATATTGCTTATTGAGCAGCCACAGGAGCATGCGGATTCTTTACAGTGAAAGGATGGCTATCTGTTCAAAAGTAATCTACATAATTATTTACAAAACAGGAAAATTACAATAAACTTCTTCATGCAAGTTGTTAAAGTAATCTCGTCAGGAAGAATTTGTATTGACAGGGAAGGAATGAAGAGAGAAATTACAGAAATGAAGATGCACATCTAAATATATTGTAGTTTGAAACATTTCAATTTGCATGCAAATTGAATATTGAATAAAAGAGCTTTAAGAAAATTAAAGCATAAGCCATTTCATGAATTTAGAGAATGTGCAAAAACACATTTTACATGTTTCTCTGCTATCCCCTTGGCATATATATTATGATCTTTACTACCACTCTTCAATTGATGAAAGGTAGAAGAGTTTAGATTTAATTCCAGTAGGACACATAATGAAGTACATCACAATATTATTGCAAGGCTGTTATTAGCATTAATCATTATGTATATATTCTCCTTGATTTATTAAGCAGAAAGATGAAAGGAAAAAAATTAATTTGAGGAACATGGTCAAATAAAATAAAATAAAATCTGGTTTTGGAAAAAAATTTAGCTGCATAAATATTAATCACATTTAGTTTCAAATGTGTCTGCAAATTACAGGAGATAAATTACATTGCCACTGGAAATTACATAATGAGAGCTGTTATGCAAGAGAATGCCTGTATTACTGTCTTAGAAATGATACTGCACTCTGCCTGCTTTTATCTGTCTATCATCAAGATTTATGCCTATTGGCCAAGCCTTTTATGACAAACTCTCTTATTTTTGATTAAATACTAACTTGTTATAACAAAATGAGTGCCCCTATGCACTCTTTTAAGTCTATTGGAATTTTTTGTTTACAAGTACTGAAAAATAATTGAAAAAAAAATTAATAATCCCTTCTAGAGAAAGAAAATGTTGTTGAACATTTCTTCAGAAAGATGCTTAATTGTTTATATGCAAGGTAGTCTTATTAATATCAAGAGGAGGCATGCATGTGAAAAGGACAAAAGCACTTCTAGTCGATTGGAAAGATTACATTAAGGGATTTTATTATGAGAATTTTAGGTTTATTGGTAGTTAGCAAACTACCCAAAAGTATAAATTAATTTACTGTATATTAATATTTGTAGCAACAATATGGTGATTTTAACATGATGATCATGTTTTATACAAATGTCCAAACATTAACTCACATTTAGGTCTTCATTCTTTTATCTTCTGTCTTTAATTAACTTTGGGGTGCTCTTTAGCTGTCTGTATGACAACTTAAATAAGAAGAAATGTATTTGTGAGGTTAAGTGAAAGGAAGAAACAAGTAAAAAAAAACCCAAAACCATAACACTTATGAAGACAAAAGCCACTCCCAAATATGCAGTCAACACTGATGTTGCAATAAAACACAGCAGAATTTCGAACAGAGCTGGCTTGGTTTTGTCACTGGGTGTTTGAAGGCTAGCAAACTGCGTCTGCTGCCTGGCAACTTGTTCAGTGCAGCGTGTGGGGCGTGGGCTCTTACCCAGAAGCCTCCATAGGGTCTCGTTTTGCAGAATCCTGGTGCCTTTATTCCTCTTGAGGGAGGAGGAGACATATTTAAAATGAATGAAAAGCATTAGAAGGATACTTGCTTGAAGTACGAGAAAAATAGGAAAACTATGATCTAGAAGGAGAATGCTCTTTTAAAATGCTAGGAAAGGCAAGTTCCAAGGGCAAAGGAGAGCAACTCCTGAGGTTTCAGGTAGTAAATGTGAATTATATAACTGTCAAGGAAGATACCAGGAAAAAATGGGCGAGGAGCTCTAAAAAATGAATTCTACTGAAAACAAAGTGTGACATTATCACTTCAATACTTCTACCAAGTTTCTTCATTTTGTGTTATATTTTTCTCTACACAAAACCAGAACAAAGTGTTTTTTTTAAAAAACATGCCATACCTGGCTAGGTACTGTGAAGTTCTCATGAAAAGCTTGCACTTTTAGAAGGAACTCTGACACAAATGACCTATTTTTCTATGTAGCTGACAAACCTAGCTGTAACAATACTGGAATACAAATAAATAGCGCCTAAAATACTTGTGTCCTGAAAATATGCAATGAGGAAGGAGAAGCTGGAAGCCAGAACTATAGACTGAATATTACTTTGGAGACTAGAAGGGTTATCTAATTTTTAGGCATATGGAAATACATACTTTCACATTCCATTAACTACTTTCAAATACTCTTCCCAATCAACATTCCCTAAGTGTTGATGAGCCTTTTTTATGTTTTAGTGCTTATAATAATAGTTTATGTTTGTATTTAACTTTCAAGATCTTAAAGAGCAGTGACTACTTTGTAATCATTGTAATACGTTATTGTCAAAATGTATCATGTTCATGGAGCAAGTATGTAAAATAGTTGTTATAACTATTCTTCACTTAGCTTGGTCTTATTTTTCATGTCATTAAAGCAGGCTTTTCTGCTTAAAATTGTAAAGTACAAAGTAAATGGATTGGTTCACTATAAGATAATGAATGCACTTCATCTTTCTGTAGCATGCCAACAATAAAGTATAGAACACAGCATGATGTTTGATATTTTCTAGTTATTTGTGTGGGTGGTATTGTTTTAAAACTAACCTAATGCCTTTCAACAAAATATGTGGTAAATGCTCCTAGCTCTTCTAGCTTGGATTGTATTTGAAGCCTAATAGGGAGATTTTATGAGAATGTCATTGGACTCTAAAGTCCGATCCGTAGGACTTTTAACATTAAGGGAAAACAGTAGAACTTAAGCCAATGCTTAGAACTACTTCAGGGTTGTCTCCATCCAGATCCATCCATTTCTTAAGTTATTGCCTCTCAGATCATTCTGTCTTGGAAACAACATACTGCAAGCAGTGGGAATTAAACACATAAGTCCTTCCAGTATTTCATGTATAGAGGCCAAGCCTTCCTCCTCTGTTACGTCAGATACTGTAATTCTTGATAAATACAGAAAAATATACTGTATTTTTTTTAATGAGAATTGCGTTTTGTAGTCTTTATGTATTTATGAAAATGAAACAAAAAAATACCAAGGGCAGAATAGACTGTGAGCCCTTTATGGAACATTTTTATTTATAACTTTATGCTTGACTATGCAACTAGATGCTATTAAAACATAAGAAGACTGTAATCATAGCTTTTAATACTTTCATTAGTACCTAGCTATTATAAAATGTATAATCTTGAACCTTTTTCTTTTCTAAGGAAGAAATAAAAGTAAGCAGCAAAATAAAATAACAAGCATTCCTACATATGTGCATGTATCATCTATCTGTGTATAAATAGACAACATGTATAAGTGTATGAAAGAATCATCAGCAATTTTTAGCAAAAAAAAAATGTTATTAAGTCCTGTAGGGGAAAGTGGCAGGTAGAAATACATCATTCTTCTCTGGAACCTCTTAGTGTGAATTCATGCATAGCAGGGTAGTCATGGTTTTACCCCAGCCACCAGCTAAGTGCCACATAGCCACTTACTCATTTCTGCCTGGTGGGATCAGGAAGTGAAGTGAAAGAGAAAAAAGTAAGGAAACGCTTATGTTGAGATAAAGAGTTTAATAAGAGAAGCACTCACTGCTTCCCATTGATAGGCACATGTTCAGCCATCCCCAAGAAAGCTGGACTCCTTCACACATAGCAGTGTGAAGGAAAGCACACTCAGGCTTGGGAAGGTGGGGTGAGAGGCAGGGAACGTCCTGCCATTTTTTTTCCTTCCCCCAGCTCCACAGGCTGAGCATGGTGCCATATAGTGTGGGATATCCTCCTGGTCACTTGGAGGTCAGCTGCCCCATCTGTCTCCCCTCCCAAATTTTTGTGCACCCCCAATCTGCTCACTAGTGGGGTGGGGTGAGAGGCAGAAAAGGCCTTGACTCTGTGCAAGTCCTCATCATCCATAATGAAAACATCCCTCTATTAACAGTGTTTCCTGCACAAATCCAAGACATAGCTCCATTCTAGCCACTGAGAAAGAAAATGAACTCTAAACTAAGCAAAATCAGAACTGTAGATTAGATAGCTTTGAACAACATTTTTTAATTAAAACCCCCCACAATATTTGACAGGATTAATTGATAAGAGAAATTAAAATTTTGAAGATTATATTTTTGAGTGATGACTGGTGAGAAGAACAAATTCTTAGGTGCGATTTTGATTAAGGATTCTGTTTATATTATGGGAACCAAAAGTTATGTATAACTTTATAAGCAGGCTTTAATTCTGGTATCAAGGTACGTGTGACTAGGTGTATATTTGCCTTCAAAATTATAAAATTCTTGTTGATTCTCACTCATTTGATATTTATTTTCTTTTGGATCATGCCTACCAAGAGACATCACCTCAGCATTTTGGGAGGCAGTTTAGCTCTGAATGAAATAAATATTGTCATCTCTTTATTCTTATCTAGAAATGGCTAAATTATAGATGGGGATAGAGTGGATCCCAACCACTTCCTGCCTCATGGTAACTGGAGAAGTGATGGTCCATGGTCAAAAATACACTTCAGGTTCTACTGCCTATGCTTACAATGTCTGGTATTGGTGCTTTAAAGAAGCAGCCTGTATCCAGCCTATCTACCTAGTAGAAGGCATGTGATGTCTCTTGCAGTTAAGTATAGTGGCAGATTATGTTGCAAGAGCTGTGTATTGTACCTTAGAGTAGCAAAGAGAAGAAAATTTTTGTCTCTGGAGTGTTTCTATTCATAGCATTATGTCTACTATTTTCTCCTAGTAAAGTGTGTGTAAAGGAATGTCAAAATTCTGGGCACCTCAGTTATGGGAAATAGGGAGCCCAACCTAGCTCTGTGTCATGGAGGTCTCCACTTCTAAGACAAAGGATAATTAATTTACAGGAGTCCTCCCAGGATTTTGAAGGAAGAAGGGAGTCATTACTGTACAACAATGATATTTCAAAGGCAGCAGGGTCTTCTGTGAATGGATCTCTCTGTTAAGCAGTGGACATAACCAAAATGAGTTGACACACCAACCTGGGTCATACAATTCATTCCAAAGCAGTCCATTACTCCGAAAGTTTAAGAAATACAATTCAGTGAACACAAGTACCATTTTAACACCGTTGATACAAATAAAAATTTTGGGGTTTATACATTACTTGCAGATGATTACATGTTATCTTTGTCAGATCTGTTGTACGTTACGATTATGAAGACAGAGATTCAAACAACATTTGACTTCTGTAAAGCAGTTTCCAGGAGACAATCACAAAATCTTACTTCCCTGCTCTCTCCCAGTGACTGTCTGCCTTTGGTCTTAGTCTCAGTTTCTCCCTCATCCATCTGCCCTTAGTTTCAGGCTCTGCAAATCCTTTATTCCTTCTCTCCTTCAGTATCACTTCTATAAAAAGTAGGATCTGAGGATCTGTGCCGTTCTTGTGCTGCATCTCTTTATGTCTCACATCAGACTGTTCCAGATGATTGTCTCATCTGTCTTAGATTCATCAGGCTTTCAAGAAAGAGTTTATGAACTTCTAAAGAAAACTGAAAGTCCTTTCCTGCCTCTACTGCCTTTCACAATTTTCAGGATTCAGCTAAGTAAAAAACTAAACAAAAACGAACAAAGAAAGAGAAATATTTCCATGAAAATATACTTCAATAAAATTAATATTATCGAACTCTTCATGCTAAAATAACAGTGAGGACACCCTTTTTCTCTTGTTAGGTCTTCTCTTTTGGGTGATTAACATTCCAGTGAAATACGTTCAAAAGCAGTGCAGAAACCCTTTTAAGAGTACTGCAGTTACTTTTGACCTGTCTGACTCTTTGGCAGCAGTCAAGTGCTCAAGTCAGTTAAAAGTATGAAAGAAATGTTTTTTTTTCCTTTGCAGGAAGACATCTGAGGTTTCAAACAAAAATATGCAACTTGACACTTCCAGTAGTTTTATGAGATATAAATGAGAAAAATATTATAATTCTGTGTCATTTTTTTTTGTTTTGCAGTATAGCATTGAGTATAGTATTTTTTTTTTCTTTTCTGATTGAGATTTCATTAATGCATTGTTTCAGTTTGTCTCTTTTCATTGTTTATGGCTGCTCTAGCTGCCCTGATTTCATGGTTCGATCATCATGTTACGATATAAAAATCTAGTCCTGTACAGAAGATTGTCACATGCCAGTGTTACAATCTCTCAACTATTTCATGAAGGAAGGCTGTGTTACTTCCTAAGAGAAAGACCCTCCAAAGAGGGTCATGGTTTATGTTTTATTATTTTTTATTGTTCTTAGCATAAATTTCACACAATTATTCAGATGCCTATGAAAAAGGACATCTCAGTTCCCCATAATTTTTCCCAGTCCCATCACAGATTTTCATAACCATTCATATAAACATCTAAAAAACTGGTGCCACGCTGAGCTTTATGACTTTTATCTTCTGTTAACTTCTCTTCTGTGACTTAGTGGAAAACATTCCATTATCTCTAGATCCCCTCACCTATCTTTTTTCCTAGTAATAAGAAACAATTCCATATACATGAGAGGAGTCTTATCTTCCCCAAATAAAAATATTATAGAAGGAGGTTCCTTAGATCAGGTTCTAGTACTTTTTCCATGGGAAAGATTGTTTCATGATGTAATATGGCTTTATCATTTTTCCCAATACTTTCAGTGCATGTTTTTCTACAGAATTCATTCTTCTGTGTCCTATCACCTGTCACTGCATCATGGAATTAAATGCAACCACGTTCTTCCCAGTAACTGTTTATCATTTTGTTTCTGCCTCTGTTTATTTTGGGAACAGCAAAGTAGTTCAGTTGCTGATTCTGCAGCTTGAATTTCATAAGAAGGCTGCTTTTACTTCACCATGAATTATGCTGTACAATGCAGAATTGGGTGTAAAATACGTTGGCATTCCATGTACAAAATAAGATGAAAGAGTTTTGTAATGGGAAGTAATGCTCAGACAGACCTGGAATGCACCTCACTGTCTAGCAACAGAAACAAATTCACTGCTGATAACGTTGCAAAAGGCAATAGTAAGGTAAAATTTCTGTTCTAACATAAAAAAATCAACTGTTGTTTATGTCACAATCAATCTGATTCAAGGTCCTTTACAGTATTTATTTATTTATTTATTTATTCTTCCCTTGCAAGTAATTTTTCAGGTTTCATCTGTAAATAATAATGACTTGTGAGGCCCAATTTTACCAAAAGACTATTTGAAGGCTGCTAATGCAGTTGCTGGAGATAAACTGAATCACCAATAGAGGGAGCATCACGCCGGAGCCATTTAGATTACTTAGTATTTTGAGAACAGGTCACTGAGATAATGTCCCAAAGGAATGACAGAAATGACTGACAAAATAGATACATTTTTAGCCACTATTTACTTGGTTCCCAAAAATTAGTTCAAAAGTTAACTGAAGGGTTTGTTTAAAATGAAGCTCACTGACAATTTCAGGAAGATATAGAGGAAAGAACACTGGATTAAGAAACAGAAGATTCTTTAACCAGTAAGGGTTTGCTTATTTGGGAGGACAGCTAAAAAGCCAGCCTTAGAAAGGGTAGAAAGAAGGATGAATGGAGATGTTCGCTAACATAGACTCACAGAATGGTTTGGTTTGGAAGGGACTTTAAAGATCATCTGGTTCCAGCTCCCTGCCACGGGCAGGGACATCTTTCACTAGACCAGATTGCCTTAGAGCTCAGTCTAACCTAGCTTTAAGCACTTCCAGGGATGGGGCATACACAAGTCCTCTTTAAACAATTTCTGTTAATTAGGATGCCATTTTCTCCCCTTTATGTTACAGTGGATTTACAAGCTACATTTTTGAGAATTTTCTCCTAGCATACTTTATTGTTCTAAATAATTTTATTATATTCTAATAGAATTTGGGGCTTAACTTCTTCTGTTCTCTTCAATAGTAAATAAAAACAAAGCAAAAATAAGGCATAAATGCCATCATTTTATGTCAAGGCCATCTGCTACATCATTTTGAATTTATTCCCTCTTGCTGTCATTTCATTCAAACAGTGTAGCAGATGGTGTGGAACCGTCACATAAAATACCTTAGTCTTCTTTTGTTTACAGGTATTCTGAAAAATCTGTCTATAGATCACTGTTAACTAGATACTTTGTAAGAAACCAATAAAGCTAGGTGAGTATAATTAACAATTAATGACTCACATCCTGATGTCTTCACTTCTTTTAAATCATAGAGCCTTTGCCAGTGGGAAATCCTCCCTGGAGCATTACTAGAGCATGGAATGACTAAAAAGACCATTAAAGTTTCAGAATTTTCTCTAACAAACTATTATTGTGTTCACTTTCAGCTTGTGTTGTGTGAAATCATAATTGTTTTAGAAACAACATTCTTTGGTGAAATTTAGTTTCATGTATGTCTACATGTCTCCAGTTGCCTTTGTGTAAAAAGATCTGCAAATAAATACAGTGCCAGGAACATCCGCATAAGGAAGGAATTATAAAAGCCAACATGGAATATTGATTACAAATTCTCCTTGAGACTTTGTCCTCTGATGTTTTAATGAGAAAGTTATTCTGAAGTCGTGCGTGCTACATAGCCCTTGGCGTTTAACTTAAATGCCCTAGTTAGAAAACCATGATCAATTAAGAGAGAGCGAGGGGAAACAAATTAGTCACAAAGAGACTCAGAGTTGCAACATTAATCCCCACTCTTACCCCTTTTTTTCAGGCAGAGCTCATCTTAGTACAGAGTGATCTTCGGAAGACAAACCAGGCAGTGTCAGTGGCTGGAGGTGGTGTCACGAGTCCCTCAGCAGGATTTCTGCTAAGACAGAAAGGGAAACAACATCATATGTCATTCATGTTTAGGCAAATCTACGTCAGCTCAGGTTTTGAATCAAGGTTTTTTATTGCTTATGCAATATAATTATGTGTGCACAATAAACAGAGTAAGACTTGCAGGGATTCTGGTTTAGTACTGCTGAATTGCAAACAAGCACAAAAGCAGGAAATAGCAGCTGAAATAAGTGCTGAAATTAACTTCTAAACCAAGAAGCAATTTAATTTCACAGTTTAGTCTGTTTTACTTAAATGTGGTTAGTTACAACAGCTGGGATACCATTCAAATAAGTGTCATATAGTTATATTTCTTCCTAATTAAAAATATTTTTATGACTTTGTTACTAAGAAAAGGACTTAGATTATGTTCTAGCATGGAGAAATTTTTCCTCATGTTTGTGAACAAAATAACAAATGTTAGTAGATAATTTAAGATGTAAGATTGAACACATTAATAAATTCTATCTAAAAGCTGTAGAGAAACTCATTTTTATTAATGGGCTGTAGTCTGAGCGTGTAGAAATGTAGGCCTTCAGAAAAAACGGCCATGGGATATTTCTGGAGCATCAGACTCTAAGGTTAATGTGTTTGGGAGTTTAACATGAATTTTAATGGGATTTTAAAGGTGTAGTTTGTTTTCTGTTTTTCTTTTTTTTTTTTTTTTTGAGAAAATAGCAGAAGCATGGAATTTTAAAGCTGTCTATTAGACTCCAAGAGATGACCTGTAAATATGAAAATAAATTAGAGAATCAAGACTGTCTTTGTAGCTTTTGTGTGATCATTGGTCTCAGATACAGAAGTTTCCCACAACTTACTCCATTGTGACATTGACAACAAAAACACCACCAAAGACACATGAGGGAGAAAAACACCAGAAAAAACCTGTGATGAGGGCACAGCACAAGAAAGGTAGGACATCTGTTAAGTGTGCATTGCTTTTCATTCTTAGATCAGGCAAGCTGAGAAAAGAAATAGATGCTTTCATATCTGTAAGATGATAGGTTTCTTTCATCATGCAAGAACAACTTGGAAGTTAAAGCGGATTTTGCTGTTGACTTCAAGTACAGACAGAATTTTCTTTGCTCCTCTTGTTTATGATGCAGAGATGAAAAATCAAGGAATGGTTTTAAGGAAATTATTCAAGTGAAATCCAAGAGAATGCTGAGCTCATAGGGACCAGTAAAAGTGTTGGATTAATTTCAAGGATTTTAAACCTATTGTAGACTCTATGTTTGTGCCTATGTTTTCCTTTTAGAAAACAATTTTTAGCTAGGAAGAAAGTCAGTCTGCAGGTTTTTGCTACTAAAAAAATCTTTTCCTGTGTTTCAGAGACCTGATTTGAGTCAAATACATGAAAATTGTTTAATTGTGCAAAGGTTCATTGTCCAGCACTTTCTTTCGAGAACACTGATGGTTACCTGCTTAGAAAATCTGCCATAGTAGCTAAAGACATTTTTTTGTCCTACAGGATGTGACTAAATCACTCCTTCTGCACTTCTTTTTTTTTGATCATCATGTGGCATTTCTTTCTTTTAACGTTTCTACTTGTCATTCTGCTGCTCATTTGCTGTTGCAATACCGAATTTTACAGACAGATGATTAAAGTTCTGATTATTATACAAGCAGGACTTCTATACTTCACGTAGAAGTCAGATAGAAAATGCATTTGATGACTAATGGTATGTATGTGCAATCTTGTTATTTTGAAATACATTCCAGCATCCCATTATGGAAAAAAAATAATAAAATCAACTGAGTAGAAAGGTTCTGTTAAAATATACAAAAATGCCGGTAGGGAATTTCTGTCCTATTTTGAGGCCAAACTGTTTAAAGAATTCTGCTGTTCTCACTTTTAAATAACTTCAATAATATTTAAATTAATTAGGAGTTTGATTCCTGAATGCATATATTACTGCCTTCAGCTACTTCAGCAAACTCTTTTACACAGGTTTTTAAGCACAGTGTATAAATGGTGATGCTATTAGGCAGAAATGGGTAGTGCTGACTTGTTTTTATCATTTCCGAATTTCCCTTTCTTGTAGATGTGTGACAAAGTGTTGTAAAACATGCACTTCAAAGCCATACAGCTTGCTATGCTAATCTGACCTAATTGTTCAGACTGACCAGGCTATGTCGTTAGCATACAGAAAAGGTTATTCTTCATCTATAAACATCATCCTCCATTATATTTAAGACAAAGAGATATCAAGATAGCATATATACAGAACTAAATTACTTTATATTCGTAGATAATGAGCATCTGGTTCTTGAAATGCAATTTTAAACCAGTAGATACAGTTTTGTGTATCAAAAAGAACCTGTCCTCTGATAGGAATTCTGTTTTTCTAAGTACCTTGCATTACGATTAATGTACAGCTTCTTCTCTGAAGGCCTTCTCATTCGGCTGGCATTAAAACATCCTCCTGAAAAGGCACAGGGATCTTTTCGATAAAAAATTTCTATCTCAGAGGTTAAGAGCATGAAGACAGCATCCTAATGCAGTCATTTCACTAAATGAGTTTAAAAGGCTTCTTTGGTGATTTAAGCTGTCTCCAGTGATGGAATGTGTAGGTGGAAGACAAAAAAATCTGCATTAATAGAAAAGGTCTTCTTAAACACCCCTAAGACAGACCAAATCTCTTATTGGTTAAATTTTGACTAATACTATCTGTATTATTCAGGATTTAGTAGTTAGGGATAAACCCCACATACATACTTAACCTTTAAAACAGAAGATGATAATTCTAAATTTAAGTCCTACATTAAGAGTCAACTCCTCGCAAAGAAGTAACACGGAATCAGGCTGCAATCAAGGTTCTGTTTCCTGCCTTTCAATCTCTCTTTCCCTTTTGGTCCAGAGGAAACACTGTCAGCTGTCAATTGTCACAGATTGTTTGGGTTGGTTATTTTTTACATTGGATCCTGAAGCTAGAAGTCCTCCTAGTCCCACTTTCTGTCTGCCTGAAAAAGAGTAAATCCTTGCCTCTACCCTCACTATCTGCGTCAAAAGCAGAGTTCAAAGGGACAATATTTTCTGTTGGTCCATCACTCATCCTGGGCAGACATGAGAGCAAGCAGGCTTTAATTCAACACAAATATTCTAAATATATTTTAGAAGATTTTCCATTGGTTCTAACATCAATCTTGGAGAGTTCCATAAGAGGAGTACCTAATTTTTAATGCAAAACCTGCTATTATTTTAGAAAAATAAGTGCAACTGTTGACTCTCATTTCTTCACGAAATGTAGAAGAAATTACTGTCTATGAGGAGAGAAAAGAAAATTTCACTACAAATGTTTTTCTGTCTGTACATCTTAAGATGTAATGATGTCCTTTTACTGTTGATTTTTAGCAAAAATCTTCTTCTGATTAAGCAAGTCAGCTTAAAAACTTGAAAAATTGCATTAGGCTGAGATTTTTAGAAATAGCATTTCCTCACTGTATCATCCTGTTAGATGCTACTAATGTCAGACTTACCCCCTGTGAATGTTCTTGTTTAGAACAAATCAGCACAGCCTCAGAAAGGAACGTGTGATCAGACCTTGCCTTTTGGGGGAGAAGCCAGGTAATTTGAAGGACAGATTTTGTGATTTACACTTTTGCCATTCGCTACGTAAACTCTGATTGGAAGTACGCATTGTGTGATTTCAAAATGTTTTTGTTAAAAGGCAGGAAAATTGAGTAGTTTTCAAGTATTAGAAAAGCTCCCAACTCTTTTCTCAGTGAGACCTTTACTCTGTTACACTTGGGACTAGAATGAGCATTGCCACACATTAGTTAATTACTCCACTTATTATAATCTAATCTTAACCTAGAGAGGGTACGTTGAAATCCTATCTTAAATTTCACTCTAAAGAAGAGAAAAAGAAATATAATATTGAGCTCAAATATGTTTTGATTCCTTAACTTTCCAAGTTACGGGAAAAATCTATGACAAAATCTGAGGGACGAGAAGAAATGGCCTTAAACTGAGGATGGAGATATTCAGATTAGATATTAGAAAAATTTTCTTCACTGTTAAGGTGGTCAGGCATTGGAATAGGTCACCCAGGGAGGTGGTGGAGTCACCCTCCTTGGAGATGTTTAAGAGACTTCTGAATCTGGTGCTGGGTGATGTTGTTTAGTGGTTTAGAGGTTACAGTGACAGTGCTGATTTGATGATTGGACAGGATGATCTTGAGGGTCTCTTCCAACCTTGGTGATTCTATGATTCTATTCCTGTTGGTAAATTATTTCCTCTGGGAAGAAATAAAGACAAACCCCCTTACCATGTAGAAATATTTGGAAAGGGTTTAATTAGAAATTTTGTTTTTACTCAGGTAATTCATCACTAGACTTGCCAGGAGAGTGATAGAAAAGCAGCACTGCTTTTGTAAACAGAATTACGGGGAGTTTTTTTGCCTGCTTTTACCTTCATTTCCATCATAAAGCAAGTGCAAACATATATTTTTAGTACAAATATTGCTAGCATTTTTAGTTGTATACCACAGGGTCATACTCCTAGTATGTACTTCAATTCAAACTACTGTGGTTTGAAAGTGTAAAATATTCATGGTGCCTGCAGACATTTCTTTTCAGAGCTTCCTTTTCTGCCGTGTATAAATAGAACTTAAACATGTTACTAAACTTAGAATGTTAAACACGTTGTTGTATGTCGTTATATGTTAAAATGTTAAATATATTATTAAACTTACACACTTCTCTGTGTGCTTCTCTAACATGCTCTGTCAGTGCTGGTACACTGTGTAGCCTTTTTGATTCATTTAAGTTTAGTTAGATAGATTGAGTTTAAAATTTTAGGAGTAAACACGCTGTCATGTTCCCACTTTGGCAAAGCAAGTAGAGATGAAAGCATACTCAAAACATTTCTTTTCCACAATATGAGGCTGCCTACACCAAAGGCAGGAGGGAGCAAAATATGCATGACTCTCTAAAAGAAATACGTGTCTTCATTTGGCATTTACAATGAATCTTATAACCTCCCTCTAGGAAATAATTACCCTGCATTAAGTTTGTATGGCATTGAGTTTGATATTAGCATAGGTTTAATTAGAGATAGCCATGAAGAAACTAGTCTAGTGCCTCTTAAGAGTTCGATCCTCTAGTCAGTCCACTTCATTGAGGTGATCTGCAAACTCAGACTTATCTGACATTTCTGGGCACTAGTTTTCAATATCTTGCTATCTTGACTTAGCTCTTCCAGAAGAGTATGTTTTCTACTAACTTGCAGAGTTTTGCACAGAATATGTGCTGTGAGGTTTTTCACTGCAGCGGTTTTCCAATGAAGAGATTAATCGAGCATTTTTTTAGTTTTAAGCCACATGACTTTCTTAATATCTCACTTTTTGGATCAGGGACAGAAACTAGATTATCATCTGTGTGTGCTGGCCATGGATACTAGAGAAGATAAAAACATATGACAGAAGCATTCAGTTGCAAAACATAGGTGGTTCAATTCTATCAATTAAAAATTGATTCATATTACTATTTTATTAGAAATGGATTTACCAAAGAACAAAACATCTAGGAAAGCATGCTCAGTTCCTTGATCAGCTGCTTCATGCAAGAGAAGGAACAGAATAAATTGAAGAAGCTTAGAAAGTATCATCACAGACATAACTCTTGAATTCCAATTCACCTAAAACCAAATGTGTCAATGTATATTATTCAGAAAAGCTCAATTAAAATCAATGTCTTTTATTACTCAGTAAAAAATTAGTTGTCAATTAATATTTTGCAGTTCATGATAATTCAAAGTCTTTAGAAAGCTTTTTCTTTTTAGGAATTAGACAAAATTGATACTTCAAGAATGACAGTAGAGACGCTTCTGTGTGATTTTGTCTTTCATACATTTTAAAAACAAACAAACATAGCATTTTCACAAGAAGTCTTAAATCATTTTGACATCAGGTATATTTCAGGCTAAATGGAGGACTGGGGAATTGTTAGTGAGAACGGGTGATCACCAGGGAAAAGAAGAAAGTAACAGTGACAGATACGAGCTGGTATGTTACCAGGAATAAATGTGACCGGACTTGGACAACCGCCAGGACTGTGATTGCTGCAAAGTCCCATGCACAGGGAACGAATGAGAGGAGGAGGTTCATTACTCACCTCTTCACCTTAAATAAAAAAAATAATCAACAGCTCTAAATAAATTTTGGGTGACTTATCTATAAACTACTTTCAGTTTACAAAGCAAATAGCAGAATAATTTTAATCCTAGTAGATGTTACAGATAATCCAAGCAGTAAAATGCACAAGATATTGCCTCAATAGGACTCTCACTGTGAGTGAATTTGCATTGTTGCATACAAAAGAGCATGATTATGTATAAGAAGAATAAAATAGTATTATAACCATATCTGCAGGAAATGTAAATGTGCTTTGAAGTCTCCCTTTATGTTGTACATACTTGTGTAAAAGCATGTTCAGTGTTCAGCCACTGAAATATCATTCATCAAGAATTATAAAAACCTTTGTCTTACAGTTGCTCATATATCATAAATATATATGCATATGAGTGGTCATAAATATTGTTTGCAGGGATATTTTGCTGCGAATATGTAAAACTTCCTTTTGTTGACACTACTTATACTATTTTGTTCCAGCTTATATTTCCATTTTGCTGCTGAAACTAAGCACAAAGTAAGAGAATTATGAGTATTTTGGAGTCCCGGTTCACAGAAACATTCCTGATCAGGATGGCATTGCAGTGCCCTTGAAAATGATACCTGTTTATGGGATTTAACTGTATGGCAGAACCTTTTAAAGATCCAAATTAAAGATACCATTCCCTCATGTCTGAAACAAGCCAATATTAGTACTTGTGACTAATAGGAATGAAACAGTATGTGAATCAGAGCATCTTTGGAACTTGTATGAATTTGTGTTCCTGTGTGTATTCTGACCATTGTCTTGTGGTTGAAGTGCTAAATAATTTAATTGGAAGGATCAAAACATTGAAGTAACTCATCTAGAATTATGTACTAATTATTAACATGCAGGTAGTGTGTTGCTTAATTTGGAATGCATCTAGAATATCTATTTTTTTTTTCTGAGAGAGATGCTATACAGCAGTATAGCAGCACAATTTGAAAGGCACTGTTTTGTCACACTGAGACTTGTAAATGGGAGAAGCCAAATAATAGGTCACATAAAAACAAACAAACAAAAAAATCCTAAACAACTCCAAAGAAGATGGAAAGAAAACTTCGTTTCAGTAGATGTTAATTTTAATTCAGTAATATTTTAATTTTCATTCTATAGTATTTGATAGTATGTGTTGCAAGGCTTAGGTTTTTCATGGTTTTGAAGTCACTACAATCCTATATAAACTACTAATATATTCTAAAAATAGATATATTTTCCCAGATGCTTTGGTATATTAATTTGCATTTATGGAGAACAGAAAATTCATCTTGCAAATTAATGAAAAATTGTTAGTTAAATGGACGTAGCCTGTGGCTCAGGAAGGTCCAAGGAAGAATGATTCTCTGAATCTAAAAGGACATTTTTAGGGACACATGTCCATTGTAAGATTTCTTGGGCACAGGAGAAGCAAATCCTAACCCCAGTGTCAATTTTGGTGAATATGCTAGATTTTTGCTTGAAGGAATAGTGGAACAGGTTCCTCATGGCAGCCCTGTAGGCATGCCTCCATTGCATCAAAAATACATGTCTGAAGCAAAACCCTTGATGTGATTTATCAAAATTTCTTGTGCTATGATTTGTGTGGGTATGGCACGGGAATGCTCAAACTGGATTTCTTTAGGATGAAACTTGACTGGAAGCTACATTCCATCTTTTATTGATTGTTCAGTTCATCAGATTTTCACTAATCCAGTGCTAGCCTTTGGTATAGAAATTTGGAACATGTTTAATGCTATCATGTTTCAGCACAATTACAGATAATCTCCTGGCCAACATTTGCCCATGTAGACATAGCTGTACGGTGTCTCGATTTCTACTTGTGTCAGCTGCCTACATTATCCACAATATAATAAAGCTTGACCCAAATGGAGAAACTCATTACTTGTATCTAGAAAGTCGTTAGTTTCTTAAACGTTCAGTTTTTCCTGTTAAAAAATCCTGGAATTTAATGATATAATGCCAAAACACACAGAATAGCAAGACATCTTTGAACTTAGTGAATTGATTTCATGTGAAACTAAATCAAGTTTGTTTAAAGCACAAGTTCTAGTTCAGAAGTAGACAAAAAAATCCACAACACAACAAAAATCCCCAAAACAAACAAACAAAAAACAAAACAGAAAGAAAATCCCAAATCCTCAAGAAAATCAAACAAAAAACCCAGTCCTTCTTAGAAAAAAAGCTCACCTGCAAAGGAAAACAATCTAAGCTTACTACCTCTCTTGTTTTACAACAATGTAGTCAGGAAGGGAGTACAGAGGGAGAGGTTATTTAGTTATATTCGCTGTTTAAATCTTGTTTTTTACCTTGAAATCTGCAAAGGGAAAAAAAAAATTAGAAGTAGGAGGGGTAGATTCTGGCCCTCCACCTAAATTCCAGTGGAAGATTAAAAATCTTTTTTAGGTCACTGATTCATGTTTCTTTTCAACTATGGTGTTTTCTTTCTTTGGGTGCACAACACAATAAGATTGCAGCTTGAATAACAGAGACAATGCTGAATTCATCTTTTGGGAAAATCGAAAGAATAAAATTCTGAAGAGCAAAAGAAGGGCTTAGTATCTTATGTATTTCCAACAGTATATGTTCCTTTTGTGTGTGATTATGAAAAAAACCCACTGTAACATTTCCGCCAGATGTATCTTGCGTGGTAGAAAACTACAAGTTAAAACCATATACTTGTTATGTTTTATATGCATTTAAAGAAATCCACTTAGTTACGTATTTCAGGAATGTTTGAGTTTAAAGTGAGGAAGTTCGCACAGGAATTTGCATTCTAACACCTTGACCTGAAAGAGGGTCTGACCTAACCACAGTTCGTGTTTGGAAAGTGCTAGTAAAGGAAGGGCTGCTCAGTTCTTAGAGAATGGCAAAGACCCCAGACCAGGCCTCCCTCTGCCCACTGACTTAGGTAAACATAAAAGACATCCCATGGAGCAATCAAGAATTGAATTGTTTGAAGCCCTCCTCTTCTGCATATCACTTAATTGCAATGATTTTCTCTTGCACTGTTATAAGCATTTTATAGAAGGCCTGAGTTATGCCTAGCGAGAGTAATAGAACTTAGGACCTGTGCCAATTAAACCTAAATTTTTTAATACCTTTCTTTTTTACTTTTTAAGGTTGCTATTGTCCACTGATATGTCATATTTGGAAACATTGCATATTTCCAATTTGTTGCCAGATCTACCAGTATTTCACCACAAAATGCCCTAATTCAGTTGCAGCATTAGACATTTAATGTAATGGAAAAGCTGGTTGAACTCCACCCTATATTTTTTATCTAATTGTGTGGCTAGGAATATTCCCTGCAACTTGACCTAACCTTTATTGCTTTGGGTACTTTAATAATAATACAGTAGTGACTGCATTAATCTGTACCTTTTTTTTTTTTTTTTAAATTGCCAGTCAATCCAAATGGTTTAATTATAGTTCCAAATCTCTCTAGGAGTGGTAGGCAATGGGAAGAAAGGGAAATTCTCTAGAAAGGTCTTGTTCTTAAGGCACGCTGAACAAAACCTAGTGTTGTTAGCAAGTGAGAAAGCTTCATATGCATGAGTAATCTCTGCAAAAATAACTCCCCAAGATCCACCAAGATAACGAAGCTTTAACATCTGACTGTACATGAAGCTGAAAAGCAATGTTCTATTCTCTTTAACTCAATGTTCTGTGTAACTGCTTTGTGTTTCTCATCAATAATGCAGCCAGTTGCAGCTGTCTTCATGTTCCACCAAGCTCAACTATAAATTCATTCAACCTTCTAAGCTCTTTTTTTTCATACCTCTGAGTTAGAACAATTAATTCATTAAGTTTGAATTGTTTCTGTTATAAAAACCTTTGTCTTTGCCAGTGAAATATGTATGACTTATTTTATTCTATTTACATTAAGATACAAACAAATTAAAACCAAAAAGCCCAATCAATACAAGAAAAACAAGGAATATGCTTAAAGAGATGGAGGGCACCTGGTATTTACATATTGTGTGAAAAAATTTGTTGAGTAAAGAGCCTCAATAATATAATGTTTAGGATGAAACTAAGAGACGGAGAGGTGTAAATGAATGGTTTGCAAACTTTCTTGAGTTTAAATGAAAGATTTAGAGAAAGACTATCCTATGAATCATTACTTTGACAGACACTGATTCCCCTATCACTGTTCATTCTTTCAGAGCACTTTACTTATGCATCATTCAAGTACACTTTAACTGTTGCTAAAGTGTAATTTAAATTTGATTTGTAGTTAAAAGGAGTTATTAAAAAAGTATAGGACACAAGTACCATGGCCAGAGCTAACAGTGTGAAATTTAGCATTTAAAAATGAAAATTAAATGCATTCTGATTTTCAGAAATCTACCTGGATTCTGCTGTAATTATAATTACACCTATTGAACAAAAATGAAGTTTTCTTATACAGAGAAAAAAACCCCTAAACACCACAGGCTTTACAGAAGTCCCCTACAAGGAGATATGGAATGGATATCAAAAATACAGCAGTTTTTGTGGTTTTGCTCAAAGCTCCCTATCAAGCTCGACAGCAACATTCAGGTACAGGGTGCTTTGAAGTAAATGACTCAGCACTGAGGTCTCCTTCTTCTGCCCCAGATTCATCCACTGTTTACTAACCTAAAGTTTTACCTACCCTGAATGTTCCTCTGCCAAAGACTTTCCAAGACCTTATCTTTCCAACACACTGGATGGAGAATTTTTTTACTACAATCCATTTTTTTTCCTTCACCATTTCAGGTCAGTTCCTCTTTCTCCAGCTCTAGCCAGGCAGTTCCTGCTCTCCCAGCAAAGATGCAACCTACCTCGAAGCTCTTCACCTCTGTTGCTTCTACAACAGTCCTTCTACCTCATGAATTTAATTTATGCAGAAGCTCTTGCTAGTTCCAGCCAAATTTTCCTAACCCTATTCTATTTTATGGCTTCATTTAAATGCTGGCATCATATTCTTGGCAAATGAAGGTTTTCTTCTCGTCTACCACCTCTTCAGAGACATATCTCTGACTTCCATTTCTAAGAGGGATGTAAAATTATTGAACAATTATCCTCAGTGGTTTCTGAAGGAAGTAAAAAGGGAATAAAAACACAAACCTGATAACCTAAAATTTTGAGCAGAAATCAAAATATTTTGTGAGAACAAAATGCTCCTGACCTGAAATCTGTCTTGATCCATTTCTTTCTTATTACATGAGTTCTCTGGCTTCAGGGGAAGTTTATTAAGTATTAAACAAGTAGTTACTTGAGGTACTAGGCCATATATAATGATTTCTCTTCTAATCATGGTTCAGAGATGTGAAGGGGGTTTTTTTAAAGTTTCTTTAGTTTCCAAATTGCTGCTTTTACTCTTGCGTTGGTACCACCATTTTATGAAGTATTCACTACTGCATTCTATTAGTAGAGCATATGCTTTTATTTCAGCAGAATTGCAAGTCTTTGGCTTCATGGTTATGTTGCCTTTTTCTCTCTCTGGACGATTTTTTGAGAATATAGTTTTTAACAGTTCCTCTCGTCTCCATCATTTCTCTGAGA
The DNA here is from genome assembly GCA_013398015.1 of Oreocharis arfaki. Classification (NCBI taxonomy): domain Eukaryota; kingdom Metazoa; phylum Chordata; class Aves; order Passeriformes; family Paramythiidae; genus Oreocharis; species Oreocharis arfaki. The sequence continues at coordinate 118,370 of VZRR01010950.1, forward strand.
TATTCCTTTATTTCTTTTATGTCTCAGTCCAAGTTGAATTTCTGATTCAAGTGGTTTACATTACTTCTACTTACACGTTAAAGTCATTCAGCTTTAAAATAACCTAAATACCCCGTAAAGAAAGTATTCTTCATTTTCACAGTCCTATAAAAAGTAGTTCTACATTTATTTTTAGAAAAAGCTTCAGATGCCTAATATATTTTTCAGTTACTATAAGCGTTCTGAGTACATGTGGCTTATGTCACTACAGATTTCTATGAGATGATTTAATTCCACATTCATTCATAAAATAGCTCACTACTCATGTAGGAATAATATCAATATGTCAGTACACTAGAATTTTGTATGTGGACATAAAATGCAAACAAAACCCATCAAGAATGGGTTTAAGCCCTGCTAAGCATGTATGAATAAACATTTTTTCTTCTTTGAGAGGAAAAGTGGGTTTGTTGTAAGCAGGTTGTTTTGGGGAGGGGAGGGAGTTCTGAGTGGAGAAGGCATGAGAAGAGAGATAAAATGTTCATTGACAAAATCTACATTCACTTTCTAATTAAAAAATAGTGAACAAAAACAGTAGCTGTACATTTGAAAACTCTTCTCTATTCAACTCTGAACAATAATCCATAGTCATGCTTTAGTATCCTTTTAATAAGCCCAATTTACAAACGTGTCAGATATTTGAAATACAAAGATAAACCACTGAAATATTTAATGCTAAGAGTACTCTTCTCATTCAAATGTCCAGAACCCGTTTGCACAAAGTATTTCAGAAAGCCACCTTGCTCTCTAGAGCACCAAGATTCTACAAACTCTTTTCTCTGAAGGTATTGTCCCTTAACCTTTTCAGAAGAAAGCTTAATTTCCTCAGAATTTTTCTGAACATAGCAATCTACAGTTCTATATTTTGTGTTTCTCTTGCTATGACAAACTACATTTTCCATATTATTTCAATGTCTTTTTTTTTCTAAGCTGTCATAATGCATTCCAAGAGAATAATTTTGTCAGATTTCATTGTGGTTCATGTAGTCTATTAGTATGTAAGAAAAACGAAACCTAAACTAAAGTTTTCACACTTGGGATAATGTTTTTAACATATTTAAATATTTTTAAAATTTTATATACATATATAAAAATTAGATTTCCAAGATTAGAATTTTAATATAGACATTCTTTAGGCATCATCTTGGTTTCTTGATAAAATCAATATAAAACTTGCTTCCCCACCTTCAAAGCAGTGAGACACAGAATAGAATTGAGCCATTTTACTGGTTTTGTTATATTTCACATACACAATTTTCCGGTAAGAAGTTACAACTCATACTGAAAGGAGTGTGGGTTAATTTAATGTCAGGATTTTTGGATAGGAGAGAGAAGTGTATGTACTTTATCAGATTGCAAATGGGACATTTAATTACTTTGCTATATTTATTGGTATTACTTCAATACATTACATGAAGATTTGATAAAGGAAAAAGAATGCGAAAGAGTAAGTGTTGCAAATTTGGTTAATAAGTCTCAGAATTAGTTTCTTATGCCTCCTTTGACTATTCTGATAACCTGATCATGAAATACGCCAGAGACCAGGACAGGAGGAACACAGGCTTTTACTCTCGTGCTGAAAGAGCCCTACCCTCTAAAGGGATATCTGGATCTCCATGTCTGGGGGGAATGTTAGGGGTGGCCAGATATGATGCTGATGCCATTGTTCTTCTTGTGCTCTGCTGATCGAAGAAATTGTTGTAACAACTGTGTTAGTTCAGAGCACCCATGGCACCAACCTTTAATTATTACTATTTTCTCCATTTTTATTGGTGCATCCCAGAGCACTGTCAGCTGTTGAGATTTAAATACAAAACTTGCAGTTTTGTTCTTGGTTGAGGAAGGAGCACGAGGTGTATCATGCCACACACCTTTGAGTTTATTTCACTCCCATTCATTCATAACCTTGAATGCTAATTTTGTACTGGCTGCTATTCTGGCTAACATACAAGTGTGTAAACTAGGCATTGTAGGTCTCTTCCTGAATGAAAAAAATAGGCTTTCACATTGTTTCTAAGCACTGATACAGGAGCAGTAAAGGAGTCTTTAGCCTGTCCTTTGCCATTAGCACTAGTTGATGAAATGCTGATGTGAAGTCTCCTGCAGAACAGGTTCTGGAGATCTGTGTGCTGCCCTTACAAACTGCCACAGTTTCAGACAATTTGTGGAGGAGGACGTGCAGAAGCACGTATGTTTTCAACAAACTGACAAGTTGCTTGTATGCATCTTTCGAAAACAGAAAGCCTGCAATGCATAAAGAGACAAAATACTTAAACCCTGGGCAAGCTTTTAATAGCACAAGTCATTACTGAAAAATAACCTGAACAATAGGTCAACTTGACTGAAATTAAGAACCTATGATTCAAATACAGGGGTCATGACTGTTGCTTTCTCTGGGCTGTGCAGAGATTTGGCTGCAGAAGAACCAGTGATGGATAGATTATACAGGAAATAACTTCTAACATAGTTGATGTTTTATTTTCCGCATATTTCTTAATATATCGAATCATGAGAGTGAGTCAGTTACAGAAAGTAAACCAAGTGAGCAAGTTTTTCCAGAAAACTAGCAGCCCATTCAATGTAGCATAATATAAGCGTGAGGGATTTCGGACTGTTTCCTGCCGAGATAAATGCATGGAAAAGAGGAAAGTTAGTTCAGTAAAATAAGGAGTTTGAGATATAGACATTTCATGAAATGGACCTGAATATGCTTAAATCAATAATTGGAAGAAAATAGATTAAGTTGGTAAGGTTAAAGGAATGACCTCCCAATAGGAAGAGCACACAGAAAAAAACCTAAATAATGTAAAGATAATTAATAATGTTGTGAACAATTTGCATATGACAAGGTTGCAAGAAAATCACCAGGAAATTCTTTTTCTAGTTGTGTGTAACAAAGAGAATAACATTTTTTTTCATTCTTAGCACCGGAAGCTTTCGACTGTTAGTTCAGGGCTCTTTCCATTAGTGTTGGGCATAATTGTTCATAAGTTCCGCTGTAAAAACAACTGGCTTCATGTAGTGGGGGGTTTTTGTGGTTTGTTTGCTTGTTTGTTTTCATTTATTTGTTTTTGTTTTGATTTGGTCCTTTTCTGCTACAAAAATATAATTAGATTTGAATCAGACCAAAGGGAAAACAATTTTTTTTTTAAAAGGGAAATACGGGGAGCATATCAGAACCTCTAACAAGCAGCTGGAAAATTGAAAATCTAATATAATGAAAATAGCAGAAAAATTAAAACATGTAATCTTTGGATACACTCACAAAATTTCAATAAATTTAAGCAGAAACTATTTGATTCCTCGTAAGAGCTCCATATATCTGTATATACCTGCAAGCTATTTTGAATTGCTGACAGGTATATTGAGATTCCTTCTCCTTCAGTTTATAATCGAAGAACTAAATGGATATACTACATTAACCTCAGAGGGAGTGCATTGATTTTGCAGATTTAGGACAATTACAAGGTATTTAGAGCATTAGAAAGATGGAAGCTTTTGTTAGTACAGCAGAATTGTGAAGAGATATGCCAGCCCAATGCTAGCAAATTACTTTTTAATACAGAGTAGTGTAAAATAGATTCTATTTTGCAAGGAAACAGCCTGAGGAAAGAAAACTATTTACTAATAGAATGCTGTGCCTTCTTTCTTGTTTCTCAATATATTCTAAGAATTTAGAAAATCCTAAAGATCTAGGGATGACAAACTAACTTTATATCTGTTGAGAACATATTCAGGAATAAAATCTAATTGAAAATCACGTTGCATGATTTTATAAAATAGTTACATGACTTGCTTTCTCTTTATAATTTGTTTGCAATCTGGCTTTTGTTTTATGGCCAGGCTGTGTGGCGTTTTTCGTCAAACTATGAGTCTTATGCCATTATTTTTCAGTGAGATTAAATGAGGACTGCAGGTAGCTCATTGGCAGAGTGAAGTAATGGATTCCTAAGTGATTCTTTTCTGCATAAAATATTCAGACTCAGTTATGTCTATTTCAGTAGGTACTGTGCAGAAGATCTGATGATGGAATTGGTTTCTATTGGTTTCTTTGTCTATGAGTTATGCATGAGGTCATACACTCAGAGTAAAAGCATTAAACAAAGAAATCTATGTCCTATCTCTCACTTGTAACACCCTAGGCTAAATACTGGACTTAGTACTGGCTTCACACTAGATCCTCGTGCTTCCCCCATGCTGGACCAAACTATTTTCTGCGTTTCCCACAAAATATCCAGCAGGTCCTGCGAAATTTGTTGTTCCCCAGTAACTTCACCCATGAGGAATAAAAAAAGTTGCTGAGACAAAACAAAATGGCGGGGAGAAAGCCAAGATTTCTGCCCCGAATTAAAGGGCATTTACAAATACGTGAAAATTTTAGTTACAGAGAGCTTTTTCTCAATTATTTTGTAACTTGAAAGAGATAACGACCATATGGATAACTGAGAATCATAGGATAACCGTCAACTAAAAGTTGTCATTTTTGGGGTTTCTTTATAATCTTATCTTACACTTAGAATAGGGAATTCTAACTGTAGTGAATATATTCTATACAGATAATCAGGAGAAAAGTTTGATAGGAAAAGAAGATACCAGAAATACATCTGAGACAAATAATAGCTACTTATTTTAAGCCCAACCTGGAGAGATGATTACAAACGCCCTGTGTCCTGAAGTGACGGTAACAAGCACCATTGTCAAATGACTCAATGAGTGAGCTGAAGTGAAATAATTTTTTTTCAGTTTCAACAGCACGGATCAAAATGATTGAATTTCAAACACTTAAATTTATAACCTGGATAACAACAACAACAAAAAAATCTAGGTTTTTTGGGAGGGTTAGATTGATTGGTGAAATGCCATGAAACATCACTCGGAATAATATTTCATTACTTCTGATGCCTACATTCTGTTTTTCAGGTGTCTTTAAAGAGATATTTATATTGAAATGCAGCAATTGACAAATATTTGTTGGGTGTATATATTGAACATGCCTGAAATACATTTTAATAATGCCAAATTTTGGTCTGTGAAAGTAATCTGCTGAGGAAAAGGATTCCCACAATTTTCTTTAATAATTTTACTGTGACAGTTCTATCCCTCAGAAAAAATAACGGGTTGGAATATCCAGATAGAAAAAGACTCACTGTCTGTGTCCTCAGTACTGTTGTATACGATTGTTTCTGGCTCATATCAATATAGACATCACCTCCATTTGCTCATGTTTAATTACCATATATGTATTACAATCTTCATCCACATTGCTCCTTCTGTATTGTAAGAACACAAGATCTGTATTTTAAGGGAATTTAATTCTCTAATTTCTTATTCTTGTAACACATTATGTCTTTTTAGAAACTATATTATGCTTATTGCTACATAAGTTTTCCATCTTTCAAGGCTCTAAGTAAAGATGATACTTTAGAAGCTATGACAGAGGGGGTTCTCCTGGAAATGCAAGTACGTGACCCCTGTCTCTTGATTCTGACTAACTGGGGCATGATTTTGTTAGATAAGCCTCTCCTGACTGGGGGCCATTTGTGCTGAGGATGGTTGAAATTTGTTTGGGTTTTCTTGCCTTCTGAAACATGGAAAACTACTTATCTCAGAAACTGAGAAATATAAACTAGACTGTGTAGACAGGACAGAGGCTATAACTACTGCTGAAACATAATCACTACGGTAACATACACTTAATTTTTCATGATAAAATTGTGCTATTCATAGAAATTTTGGGGTAAAAAATTACATGAGGAAATCCTAAGTCACTCTTTTTGTCATGGATCATGCAGCTGTGCTTTGAAATGTTGCACCTTGGGAAAGAAAATATAATTATAATTATAATTATAATTATAATTATAATTATAATTATAATTAATATAATTAATTCATAGATTTAGTTATGAAATAAGTAGAATGCTTAGGAGGACAGAATTGTTGCAGGTGTTATGATTGTTGTTCCTGGTTCAAACTCTGGTCTGTCCAGCCCATAAATTTTCTTGNGAGGAAATCCTAAGTCACTCTTTTTGTCATGGATCATGCAGCTGTGCTTTGACCAGTTGCACCTTGGGAAAGAAAATATAATTATAATTATAATTATAATTAATATAATTAATTCATAGATTTAGTTATGAAATAAGTAGAATGCTTAGGAGGACAGAATTGTTGCAGGTGTTATGATTGTTGTTCCTGGTTCAAACTCTGGTCTGTCCAGCCCATAAATTTTCTTGATTTATATATCCTTTTGACAGTCATCATTTTCAAAGGAGTATTTCTGTCCTTGTGAATCCTGTTCCTTCGGAAACTCATAATGTAAGCATTAAATTGACTTGATCTTTTTATACTTTCATAAAACCTTCTTGCACAAACATGTCTATGTAATTCCATGCAAGATATATGACAGCAACTGGGACTGCCTGAAAAACCAGCAGCTGTTTAAACATCAAGCATCACAAGAATACAAAAATTGTGTATTCAGAGGAGCTGATTGTAATGATTTGTGCAAATTTTCATGCTTGTGCATTTTTGTGCTCTTTGAATGTAAATGGAAATACCAGCTGAAAAAGTTAAATAGGGAGAGGTGTAAACAGCTTTCACTCCTTAAAATAAACCTTGCTGTAATAATATTTGTTTCCTGTGGCGCTCCACCTTTTTTCCTTCCCCTTCCATTGGATGCATCACATGTTCTACGTGATTACTTTACAGACGGAAAAATGCATATAGACCATGGCAATCATAAAATTAAAAACATTTGAAATGGGCATTGTATTTTTGTACAAAATAAATTCCAGAACTCTAGTTTAGCTTGTAGTGGGTAGCCTGTAATAATTGGTTGTTACAGAAGGTGGGCAAGAGAGCCCCTACAAAGAGTGTGAACAGCAATTCTGTCTTACCGTGGTGCTTCAAACTATAAATGAATGTGCGATTTTATTGTCAAGAGCTACACAATATGTACATGTAAAATTGGTGCTACATCTGCTACAGACAAGCGAAGCTGTGGTTGAATGAGGTTTGATGAGATTTTGAGTGATGGCATAGGAGTGTCTGATTTCTCATGGTGTTTCTTTCGCTATTCTGGTATTCTTCAATTTTGTGAAATCAGGTCTTCCTTTTGATTTTATTTTTCACTGCTTTCTGTTCCCATAATCCACTTTTCTGTGGTTTATGCCTGCTCTGCAGAGCTCATTGAGTCAGAGGTTTTATCACCTCATGTTATCACATCTCCCACAGACAGCCAACAGTCACTTGATGTTTCCTCCTACTTGTTGCAGACTTCAGACCATTTCAATGTGGTTTTTTGTCATCACTGAATTGGATCAAAGGCAAGTATCTAATTCTTTATAGCAAGGGCAACTTTTAAAAAAGTTATTTCTTTGTCTATTTTGGCAATTTTCGTGACTGGGTTTTGGAGGGTTCTAAAATGCTTTCTGAATAAAAATTCATCCCTCTGATTATGTAAAACAGATTGCAACTGGTGATGGCTACAAAAGATGTTAGGAAAAAATAATTTTAGCCTTGTGATACTGCTACAGAGGCTGTTTGATCCATTTTAAGCACCGGAGGCTAGTTTGTTGACCAATTCAATATAGAGCTGATATAGTTTTTCATTCTCTAGATAAAATTATGGTGTAGGAACATGTCCTTCAGATGTTCCTCCTTCTGGCTGCCCAGTGTGAATGTTCTTGTTACTTGACAGAGCAGGGCTTAGTTATATTTTCAGAGCCTAGGGCAGTACAAAGTGAAATGAACAGATAAAATAGTATAAAGTGCCATGCGTTTTGCAAACAGAATGGATGGATGCCCATGAGAGCCTTTTTACTTCCAGCAATATTTCAGAACAATCCACAGAATCCACATAAAGTTATGAAAACTCTAGTGTAACCTGCAGAAATTCAATAAGCAAATGCAAGGAAACACTAAACCGCAAGTTCAGAAAAACAGTCTATGATATTGGTACTGGAAAGAATCTAGAAAAGGGCCATGAAAATGAATAAGGAACTGGAGCTTCTTTCCTATGAGGAAAAGCTGGAACTGATCATCATAGAGAAGAGAAGGCTCAAGAGGAATTTAATCAATGTGTACAAATGTCTGAAGAGACGTTGTAAAGAAGGCCCAGTCAAACCCTTTTCAGTGGTGTCCAGTGACAGGATAAGAGGCACAAACTGAAAAATGGGAAGGTTTTCTCAGTTGCCCAGAGAAGTTTTGCATGCCCCTTTTTTGGAAGTGTTCGAGGCCACATTGCATGGTGCTTTGAGGAATACGGTCTAGTGGAAGGTGCTCCTGCCCTTTGCAGGGGAGTCAACTGGTGCTCTTTGAGGTCTCCTCCAACCCAGGGCATTCTATGATTCTATGATCATCAAGCACTATTGTACTGTGAGGGTGACTGAGCACTGGCACAGGTTTCACAGAAAAGCCGGAGAACCTCCCTCTCTGAAGGTATTTGTGGGAGGTCCAACCTCGGTCTTCCCAGTTGCCTATCAAGAAGACTCCACCCTGAGCGATGAGAGCTCCTCCTTCGAGGAGTGCTCCATGGGTGGGACCGAGGTCTAGGGCCCTCCCCTCCCTCCAGAAGCTTCTATTCAGTTCGACACCCCATTGGTTTAAGTTCTTGTCAATTTGTTGTACCCTCCCCTCAAGTTTGTTGATTGGACCCTGGATCCCCAGACCCTCCCCTCAGACGCGTTCCCATTGGTTGTAACCCTGGACCCTGCCCCAGTTCTGCTCCCCTTAAAATCCCTTGCACACCCTGTTCTCCCTGGAGATGTTCCTCTGCTCCTCTACGTCCCTGATCCTCGTTGCTTCCCCGTTATTAAAGGAGACTTGGAGGAGACCCCCTCTCGGCTCTCTTTGCTTCCTTTGCTCGCCGTTCCATCGCACCCCGCCTGTGTGCCTGCCTGGAGAGATCTCACTTCTGCCACGACCCACCCTCGAGCACCAGAGCCCTACTCTTCGGAGTGCAGGGCCCCCCCCAGAGCCCACGTCCTCGGCAGTGGCCAGGGGGACGTCGGCGACAGGTATTCAAAAGCTATCTCGAAATCGCCATGAATAAGTGGTGCTGGGTGGCCATGCCTAAGCAGGGTGTTTGAACCCTATGACCTCCAGAGGTCTCTTCCAGCCTCAACCGTTCTGTAATTCTTTGGTTCTACTTCTAAATTATTTTTCCGTGTATTATTCATTTGGTGTCAATATGCATACATTGTTAATATCTGCGAAATTCTGTTCTGCCTTTTATTTGTGAATCTCAGGAGAGAGATGATGGGCATTGATTTATCTAACTCACAATTACTTTTAGAGTTTTTTAAATTATACAGATAAAAAGCTAAAAAAACATACAGTAGAAACTGAGGGATTTATACACCAGTACTCAGTATATTTGTTAGAGCTTTGTTCACATGCCCTGACCCTCCATCTGTGTTGTAACCAAATAGGGATGATCTACTATCATGACTACTTTTACTTGCAAAGTAGCAGCATAAGGGGCCAAAATTCTTCTCTTCAGTTCCCTTTGCTTCCTGAGTCTGGTGAACTTTGTAAGGTACAGATCAGTACAAATGTTGCTATTTTATGAGCAGAGGCATTTTTAAACTATTAATTTTTTAGGTAATTTTTTTTACTGTCAAGGTGCTAGAGGGAGGCTACAATATTCTTAATTTCCCTTCTCCCAATCTGGGAGATGGGGAGATATAAATAGAATTTCTGACTTTTTTTCACAGCAGGTTTAAATTTTATCACCAAAAGATCTTTTCTGTTATTCATTCGTTCATTTTCCCCCCACCACTTCTTAAAAGGGAACTCCTCCACATCCTTCATCTACTCCTAATGGGAGATGGAGCATTTTTAGTTCAGGTAGATGTTATTTATCTGCCATTACATAAACACACTTAAAAACATTTCCTTTCCCAAATTTGACGATTAGAGCAGTTTTCTTAGCTAATTGCCTATTTTCCTTATGAGTACTTGTAAGTTTAGGGCCTACAATATTTTTGAAGTCATGGCCTTTGCAGAAAATGGGAGTGTCATGGCACACATTTATAAAAAGGCTACAGCAAGAACAGTCTTTGACATTTCCTTTTTGCTCCTAATTGACTGATAGCCTCTAAAAATGAGGCAGAGTGATTGCTGTTTATGCAGCTTCTGCTGAGGCTTGAGAGTTTCTCCTCAATGAATGCTTAACTTTCTGATCTTTCTGTATTTTTAGGGAAGATATTTCCTTCAGATGGAATGCAAACATCTGACATATAAAGGTTTGTCTCACACATAACTGCACTCATTCTTCTTCATTCTTTCCAACGAGCAAAACCGTAGACAGCTGTAGAGTCTTTCAGAATTTACTGGTGGCTCTTGATCTTTTTTTAAGGTCCTTTATATGTCTTACTATCAAAAAAGAAAAAAAAGCGCTTTAAGTAACTGCTGCCTTTTATCTGAGAGGCTTCTTAGAGCTTCCACAAAATATTGGTTCTCTTTCTCTCCAGGGGATGCTTTAACTTCTTCTGGCAAAGTGACTGTAGCACAATGTAGTAGCATTTGAACTTCACTAGATGGGAGGTGTGAGGAAAATTAATGTGTAGTTTCTAAAAGTAAGCCTGTTCTTTACGTTTTTCCCTTTCCTGGGCAAGCGTAAATTACTGGCCTTATTGCTTATCTATAAGATGGAAAGATAAATTGAAGTATAATTCCATTGCAAGGAGAAATTTGTGGTGTTGTCACGGTTTAAGTTTTTTATATTTTGCCAGCATAAAAAGCATGCCATATATAGCTATGTCAATGTTCAAAAGGTGGTGTGATACAGCTACAAAGACCTAGTTTGTAGAAAGATGCAAGTCAGACTAAAACTTTTGCAGAAGAAAAAGATTAAATTACTTTTTCTCACACAAAAATACAAGAATTACAAACAAAGAGTAATGCATACTTCCTGTCATAGAAAAGACAATGTTATTAAATTGAATTTTTTGATGTGTAAAAGTACATTTTGAGGAAAATTATAATATGTTTTGACCTCTACTAGCTATGCCATGCTCTTCAGGTGTTAGAAAATGGTAGGGTCATTTGCACTCCAAATAAAAAAGGTTCATAACAAAGTGTCCATAGTAGAAGCAGTGGTCTTCATATTTTGTCAGAATCAGGAGTATTTATTACATTGGGCAAAACAGATGGATTTGTTCTGTTGGCTATATAAGATGTGTTTCTTATTCGGGATTAAACATTTATCCTCAGAGTTACAGATATTGCCATATCCCAGCAGGCTGAATTGGTAGTGCTGTACTTCTGGCCAGCAAAAGTTCTGTAGTAAACAGAATTCACCTTCAGTGCTGCCAGAGCTACACAGTGTTCCAGGGGAAAGGTTTTCTAAAAGTATTTTATTTATTTTTTAATAAAGAGTAAAATTAAGTCAAATCTTTCAGATAACTTGAAGGAAATGAAAGAAGAAAGACTAAAAAGTACAAATGAAATAAACCCCTTGCTGGCAAAACTGAAATATTAAACTTTGGGAAAATGAGACATCGTAGACGGAAATTCAGACTTCTGCATTTACATTTTAAGTAAAATTCTGGCAGACCAGCTGCTTAAAGAAAGTTCTCTTGAGTCGATAGAACCTGGTAAGAGTCTGACCCACTGGCAGCCTAACATTAGGACTTGGAGACTATAAAGTCTTGTCTTACTCTGTTATATATGTCCATAAATTATAGGTCATATAAATGCCTAGGGAGGGCCCATAATCCTTACTTTAATTACTAGAGCAGGTAAGTAATTCTACAAGATTGAAGACCCCAGAATACATGTAAAGAATTATAAAAAGTATATAAAAACCTAAGGCAAAGGAAGTACACTTACATCTTAAGGCATCTTCTCCAAGTCATATACTGGATTCAGAGATAATTAATGCATTACGAAAACTTCTGCTGTAAAATGGTGAGAAAAACCATCCATTCAAATCATATTTTAACACATTAAATTTTCATTCTGTTACTATTATAATCTTTATGAAGTTCAGGGCAAAACTTCAATGTCAGGTCTTGTCTTGTTTTATAACTCTTTTTTGCATAAGTGTCTGGCAAAGGCATTGTCCCGTTCTCTAACTCACTGATTTTTTCAAGCAAGGTTCTGCATTCACTGCTCTGAAAGACTCATACTCTTTTCTCTCCAGGAGAGAGAGACCCTGCTCAATCCCCAATTAGCAACTGAGGACCACTCTGCAAATGAGATAATTTCATCTTGTCTTTCTCCATAATCTTTTTTTAAAAACTCCTGATTTGATTCTTCCTTTTTTTTTTTAAGTAACAGATTTTGCCTCTACTGCCACCCAAACTGAGGGTGGGATTTATCTGTTAAATTACATCTGTTACTGCAATATAATGTAATGTACAGTGTGAACACCTAATCCATTGATGTCTTTCATAAGTCACTTGCAAAATGTCCTGTATTTGAAAATATTCTGACCAGAAAGTATTTCACTTTAATGGAGGAATGACTTCTGTTTTTTTACATGCATCCTATGTATTTCCACTACTACACCATTGCAATTTTTTGCTCTTAGATATTAAGTTATATTAAAAAAAAGTCCCAAATTGTTCTATAAATGTTGTAAAACAAAAAAGTTAATCTCTGCTATCCCATCAGAGGTATGTCAGGTCTAAATCTTTCATTGTCTCTGAAATTCTAGTTTCCAGCTCTTCTGTGTAGAATCCAGTGCATCTGTTTAAAAGCTAGGGCAGTTAAAATCCTCTTCACCACGAGCCTGAAGATTGATTCAATGACCTCATCATTAAATGCATATGTGCACATGAAATACATTTATAGACTATGTATAAATATATGCAAATATTTTCATAATTTTTTTCAATTGCTGCTAATGATACAAATATAAGGTTTTACTAAGGTGTATCCATTTCAATATTTAAAGGACCCTTAACATCTGTCATTCTTTGATACTCGAAAGATGTGATTGTAAACATGCTTCTTCAGCCCTTCAATTCTTGAAGTCTCCTATATAATTTTCACAAGCATTGTTGCAACAACTGATGGAAAGCCTGAGAGGCTTGAGGCCATAGCAGCATATTTTTATGCTGGATTTTTGTTAGTTCTCCTCACTGTTGGCTCTGGGACCATAAGAATGTGGCTCCAGTGATCCTTTGTTTACCCAGTCATTGCATGGCAAACTGGTTTCTCTCTGAAGAATTTGGAGCAGCCTGGATGTCTCAGCTGTGTGTGTGCTGTCTTCCTCAAGATGATTTGCAGGACCTACTATCTATTGCTTGGTTTCCTTTTCCCTAGTCTGAATGGATTTCCTAGTGTGTTATTTCTGACAGCATTTCTTAATCTTTGTGCTTCCGAGCCATTTCTTGTCAAAAGGATTGAGTCTGTCTTTATCTCTCTCATAATCATTGTGAGATTGAAAAAAAGAGTATCTGGTGGGGGGGAAACACAAAGGGTACTCTCACTGACTGCCAAGCTCCATTTTCCTCTCAGCTGGGTGATTTCCTTCTTTATGAAAAAAATCTAAAAGTGCTCCAGGTAGTGGAAAGTTCAGAAAAGACTGATTTTCATTTGGCAATGTGTGACATTGGCATGGAGTAGCAATAGTGGCATTTCTTTCAATTGCCACCTCTCTACACTGTGCAGTGTGCAATGCTGCACTGTATCTATCACAATACGGCTTTCACTCAAAGGGCTTAAATAGCATCATTTCCTAGATGTAAAAGATGATTTGAAAATATGTGTAACAAATTTCATCATGACTTGTAAAATTGAATCATAGTCACTGAAGAGCAGAGTTCATTATACCAATGCAATACTTACTCATAAGAAGTGTAGCTTATTGCTAAACATTTAGGTTGTAATTTTTTACGTAATACCTCACCTGTGTCTGAAATCTTTTGGATGAGAGACTATTTGTATATTTAATTGCCCTGGAAAAATAGTCTTGCTTTTAGACAAAATATCAGGCAGCTATTTGAGGAAAAAAAAATAGAAATTTTTTCTTGCCTCTTTCCGGAGTCTTATGCAGAGAATTCTTGGCTCCCAACACTCATCACTTTGGAAAGATCTGCCAGCTTAATGTGTAGGGCTTGCTTTGGATGGGGAATGTAATCCAAGTTAATTAGCATGAAATAAAGCAGAAAAATAATATAGGTACCTGCAACAATGAAGAATTATCTTTCAGTCCTAAGTCTTAGTGAAGATGAAATTGTTTGCTCTTCCAATGGTGTGATAATGGCTGAAGGAAACCACAGGATCTACAATGAATTGCTGAATCACAATGAAATTGCAAATTGTTCTTTATTCACTTTGTTATTGCGTATATATGCAGTATTTTTGTCTTCCTTGTTTTAAAATAAGCCTTGGTTTCTAAAGAGCCCACAGCCCCTGGGAGGAGCCTCTCCTTAGGCCTGTGTCTGGGGACTGCTCGTCATCCTTGGTGGTGCTGAGGAAAATTCACATTATGAAGAGAATAAGAAATGCATGCAATGGAGGTATGACTGTTCATACATATCTTTAAGGTTGTAACAGTTTTCTGTGTAATCTGCCACAACTTTATATCTCTACCCACAGTAATTTGGGGGTATTTATTTAAGACTGCGTTTTTGTTCAGCATGACACAAGACCGAAGTCGCCACCCTGAGGGCCAATGGCTGCCCAAGGGGTAGGAGCCACGGGCCCAGCGCCACAAGAGCTCAGCGAGGAGCAGGGCAGCTGGGGGGTGCCAGCCTCAGGTGCTGGGTGGCATCCTCCTTGAAGGCAGACTGAGGTCGGGCCAGCACATGGACCCATTGCAAGGCAGGGCAGGGCTGTGGGGAGCAGGAGAGCAGCACTTCTGCAACATTGCTCGGGCAGGGGCTGACAGCCCTGGCAGCTGCCACGGGTTCTTGGAATCTGGGCAGGACAGGGGGAGCATAAGGAGGTCATTCTTTCATGAATTTGATATAGTATTTTTGTAAACCTGATTGGTTTGATTTATGCCTGTCATGAGTCTAATTAGACTGTATCTCTCCAAAGTGGAGGGGACCAAGAGCTTAGTAAAGCTTTCTGTGGAAGGGTATGTGGGTTCTCCCGTGTCTTGACAAAACCCTTTCTTTGATCATTTGGAATGGCTTTCAGAGGTTGGAGAGTGCAAAGATCCTAGATTCAATATGATGTGATGTAACTCCAATAATATTTGGCGATTTGAGTCTCAATCGTCTTCTCATTTCTTTCTATCAGCAGTAATCAGTGAAGTGGTATTATGAATGGTATTATTCATGTTAGTGGAAAGCCATACTGCATTTTAGCAGTAATGCAGCTACCATAAATAATGTATGTGTCTTTGCTACAGTAAACTGATGATATGGCCAATTAAGGCTGAATTTCTACGAAATAATATGCTTACAGTCAGTAAGGTACTTGTTCTACTTAATTCATTATACAATTAGCAAGATACATTCTTCTCTAATTTTCTTATACTGAATCAGGTGATGGCTAATGGCAACAGTTAGACAGCAATCTGGGTTACTGCCCAAGCCACAGCTTACTACGTGTTGTAGAGGAAATCAAAGGAAAACCATCACCACAGATCAATGGTATCTCAAATGTTCTGTTTCTCACATTGTTGAATGCAGTAATTTATGTTTTTGCTGATGAAAACAACTTTGCAGTGCATTTAAAAACCTTCTAAAAATTTTTATGTTCACACCTTCTCTGAAATTTCTACCTGCTTATTAATGGTGCCAGTGTCTGCAGAATTTTGTTAGTTCTTTCATAATTTTGAGACTGCTAAATCATTCTGCATTACATTAGGTACAAAGACATTGTGCACCTAATGGCTGATTCAAAGAAAGAAATGCTGTGAATTGTTACAAATATGCATTAATTGCCTGCATTACAACTTAGGGAAACCCCATAAAGAGGAAAAAGCCATAGGAACATGAAATAAATGTAAAATTGGGAGGCCAGTTTAACAAACTCATAACACATACAAAAGAATTCTATCTCTATCAGCTATTACAGGTATGTATATATGTATATTTATGTATTTATACATGTATTTTAAATATCAAAAAATCTGTAAAATAGCTGTGTAACTTCGCTATTACTTCATGAAATTTCTGTGCATTGCTCATTAGATTTATTAATAAGGGCTTGTCTTTGTTGTGATAATGTCTCTGACTCCTGTTGACATGATGTTTTCATTTTACAAGTTAAAGATTGCATGCTTAATTAATTTTATAATAGCTATGATAAGATTTTTAAAATCAATGTGTTAATTATTATACCTTTGGCAAAATGTCATTGGGAACATTTTCACTTAAAAACCAGAAATGTGAAGTGTTTTTTTTGACATGTGAAGTAAATGAAGTGTTTTTTCCTTACTCTGTACTGACTTCTGAGAAAATTTTAAAGCCTTTGTACCACCTTACCTCCAATCTTGTGAGCAAGTATGACTTCACAGAAAAAAATCTTTTGGATTAGTAGCACAGAGACTGGTCTCAATGTTTTTTAAAAGGTGTTCTATTACTCTTTGGTGGGAGTTAGCTTTGTTCTAAATAAAGTTTTTCAAGGTTTATTTATTTATCTGCAATTGCTGTTGAGTTCTTATGGTTACTCAGACTCCATGCAAATCACACATGTTTTTGGATCTATTTGTTCAAGATTTCAGGCTTCCAGGATGAAAGGATAATTCATAAACCAAAGCAAATATACTTTTCTGCTATTACTTTTTTATGCTCAGCAATGAGCTGAAGATATAAGCAACAGTTTCTCAAATACAAATACTTTACAAAGTAGTGCTTAATTTCTTGATATCTGCTCAAATTCTTGATTTAATATTTTCTACTGTTATAAAGAGTGAGGAATAGAAAACATCAGTCATGCGGAAGGACTGGTTCCTTATTCATGTCACTCTTGGTATTGAAAAACTTCAGTATTATTGAGATTTTTTTGATGAACTGTCATCTTACCTAGGAACCTATAGTTTAGTAACTTAGGATTAAATATTGATTAAAAGCATTTAAGTCCCGTAAAAGTCTTTTAAATAAACCCTTTAAAATGGCTAACTGGTTAAATGTAGTGTGACAATTTATGTTCACTTATGCTTCTCAAAGACATCATAGGAGGAGAAAAGTTTTAAGCTGTTTCTGAAACGTAACAACATTCTACTTTAGTTCAGGCTTTCAGAAAAATCTTCCCAAGCAAAGGGCAGTCAGGGAGAAAGCAGGAGAATTCTTCTTTGAAGCCTAAGAACTGGTCAGTTAAATGCAATAAGCAAGAGTTAGCAGCCTGGCTATGAACAAGAGAGATGGGATAAAATGGGGCATACCACGGAGGACAGCAAGCGACCAAGAGTAACGTAGCAGGTAAAGAGGAATCAGTGGGGCAAGGCAAAAGAACTGACATAGCAACGTTGTGGACTAGGAAATTGATTTTTTAATCAGCATTCTGAAGTGAAATGATTTGGGCAAAATGTATGCCCTTGAATACAAGGGCAGCATTCCAAAAGTTCACAAAAGAGAAGATATAGGTGTTCCAATTCTATGTAAATCACTATATACAGCTGTACTAAATAGAAAACTCGACAGTATAAGACTCTTAACATGGATCTTTAATCCCTGTCCTGTATCCCATGAGGGTATAAATTTCATCAGAGTACATGAGGAAAACCCTTTAAGTAATTGCTTCTTCTTTCAGTATATTTCCTTTTTTTTTTTTTTTTTTGTGGTTTTAGGAGAAATCTGTACCTAATTAAGCACTTTGGATTTAAACACATAGTACCAGAATAAAAATGCAGCATTTTACATATTATAAAATCCTTCTGCATTTTTTTGTAACAGCAGTGCTGTAACTGACAAGGAGGCTATACCATAGAAGAAATTATTTATTGTACCTGTGTGCATCAGAAAACATTGGTCCAGTATGGATAGGCATCATCACTTAACAGCTGAATGAAAATTTTATTATACCTAGCAACTTAAAGTACATGGTAAAAGACCCAAACCACACACATTTATATTACTGATGCATGAAACTGATAAAGATCAAATCTTGACTGGACAGCATTTGACAATACTGTAAGAGAAAGAAACATCAGTGAAAGCACTACCCTGATAAAAGCTATAAGCACATCTCTCTGAACATTCCATGGAAGTGTGAAATATTTAGTAGCAGAGATGATGCTTTCACACCAGAAGCTGTCAGATGAACCCTTATATCCCACCTTGCAACATCAATTGATAGATTTGGAGTAGTCCTAAAAGCCTCTTTCAGTAAGACTTGTTGAAAACACCTCTACTCACTCAAGTTGAGTAACCATAAGTGAACAGAGTAAGTAGCACAATTTGTATCCATGATCCTTCCCAAAACAGAACTTTAACATACATACATATTTTTGTGTGGATCAAACGATTAAACCTGGTAATACTCACTTTCCATCATGAGATATTCCATCTAGAGATTCAAATGTGTGTTTTCTAACTCAGAGGTTGAAAATCACTGCTGCTAGGAGAAAAGCTGTGGGTTTATGGTACTGTAATTGCTAAAAACGTACATTAAGAGTTTCATACCAGTTTTCTCAGGGCTGCTAAAGGAAAAATTATATTAAAAAGAAGATTATTCTTTCTGAAACCCTCTTTTAATTTCCAATAATGTCTGTAAAAGATATTCCCTCCTTGACACCCACAAGAGGGCTAGAATGTGGTTGACAATTCTGTCCCCAGTGCCCAGATACACGTTTGAAGCATTTCAGGTATGAGCATGTATGTAGCTTAATCTTAAACAACACAGTCTCATTTGGCATCAACAGACAAACCATCTGTTCAGGTGGGGAAAATAGGCTAAAAAAATCAGGGTGTTTCCTTGGCTTCTTGCTGAATGAGAGCTTCCAACTTCTGTTTCCTTTTTTAATTTGGGAAAACTCGTACAGTATTTTCTAACAGAAATAGAAAAACTTTAGTGTAATAAAGCCTTATCATATTGGCATAAATAAATGAGAAAAACAAAAAAAAGAACCCTTTGCTGTTGTACTTGATAGAGTTGTCATGGCAAGATTGGATCTATTTCATTTATGGTTGAGATTGTCAGTTACAGAATCTGGAGGACAGAGACTACTAAACTCTGTAAAAGTGTATGCAAATATGACTAAAAATGATGACAACTGTGAAGATTTCAGGTGAAAGGTATTGTGGCTCTAAAGGTGGTATCAAAACTGGTGTCAGTACTCTGCTTTCCTCATAATTTCTTTGTTTTCTGTTTGTTTGGGTTGTTTTTTTTTTTTCTGGTCCATCTGTTTTATTTATTCATACTTCTTTTTTTCCCCCTTCTCCTGCCAGGACCACTACAAAGACATTATTCAAAACTTAAAAATATTTGCACCTGCAAACTAAGTCTAGCATTTGCATTTGCAATGAAGAATACTTTTCTCAGCTGGACGTTTGTTGTTCAGCATCAGTCAGTTTCTAATTACGTAATGAGATAAACCAATCTCGCCTTAAAAGAGAGCACATTTAGGGCTAGGCACACTTCCAGGTGGCATTTGGTTGTTGATTGGGCTTTTTTTCTGCTGTTTTTTCCTATATAAATTTACAGAAGTAAGGTAAATTTGTATTATTTTGTTTATTGAGGATTTGGGGAAGAGTGATAATTACAGAAATACCAAATGATAGAGAAACCTAGAAATTAGGAAGATCAAAAGTCTCCAGAATTCTTTTAGGTATGCCTAGGCATCCATGGACATGAAAAGTGACACTAATTTACAGATTCTTTCTGATACACATATTTATGACTATTTATCAGTCACCTCATATGGTGAAAGTTTACCTGTCACCATTTTTAAAAGGTTTCTCTTCTCCTTGAAACCAGAGCTTAACCACATATACATAAAGTAAAGGAAGATTTAATGTTTCATGGTCTAACAGTACATAAAAGATAGATCCTCCTTTTGGACACATTCACGGGGGAATTTTAAAAACCATAATCCCACAAATTGTGTTCAAGTCACTAGGATGGGCTTTTAAATATCAGAACATATAATTAAATTGAAAAATAAAAGTTATATTCCTAATAAAATGGAAGGATATAGAAGAGGACTGTCTCTATTCAATGGACAGAACAGGAAATTGATTCCACACTTGCAGTCTGTTCTTGCCACTTTTCTCACCACATGGACCCCACTGAGAGGTGGAAATTGTGCCGTTCCAATATTTCATGTGTTTCCATTGATGATCTTGCTTCCGCATTCTCTTGGCAAATGAGGACACTATAGATGTTGTATTCCTGTTGCTTAACTAACTCTCTTTTTTCTTATCTTTTCGAAACTTTTGAAATGCAGCTTTATCTGATTTTTGCTTCGTATGAGAGAACTACAGCAAGAACCATCAGCATTCTCCTCCGCCTTAAATGCCTAAGTCTACCTATGCAATGTTGAGTCCTTTAGATGTCAGCACTGAGTGGCTGTGTATTGTGAGAGATACTTACGGAGCAGGAGGGTGCTTTTTCCCTCCATTTGTTCGCTCCATTGTTTGCTTGATGAGTTGTTCTAGACACTTGAACACAGAGTAGGTGTCTTCTAAAGAGCAGAAGGGCTCCTGGTAACATCTGATTTTTTTAATAAAATGCGGAATTGTCTATGACACATGCTCACTGCTCCTGTCTCAAAAAGTCTATAAAAGCAGGTAACGTGAACCATTTTCCAAAGTGGTTGTGCAGAAGCTTTGAAGTGTTACAGAAGCTTTGAAGTGTTACAGTGTTCAGCCAAAACAACAGTATATTCTTCTGCTAAAAAGGCTTAGAATATCTTCTTTTTTCAATCTGTTCAAAGCTGTGAAGTAGAAAATAGACATTCTTTAAAATACTTGTGTTGGCTTTGTGTAAGCTGTAAAGCAGAGAGGTTTCAGGGAACTAAGAGGAGTACTGACATACTAAATTAAAGACAGGAGATCATCCTTTGTGTGGCCAGTGAAGACTCATATATTTAGAAATCTAAAGGTTCTTTAACATCCTCAAGTTACGTAACACACAGAAAATCAGTAAAACATGCATCATTATCAGATGGTGAAAACATTAACTCGGCTTTTGTGGATCAGACTGAATTTTACAACAAAATCACAGGAACCATCATTTAAAAAGCTTCAACAGAGTGGTAATTAATGAATTTGATATGCAAAATAAAAAGTCTGAGTCCAATGAAGCTGAAGAGCATTCAATGTGTCTGTGAGGAAAAAAAAATCAACCCAAAAATATTGCAGTCATGAAGTCTCAACCAGGAAGAACAGAACATCAGAGAGAGGAGTGCATTGGAATTTTGCACATTCATAATCTACCTTGCAACCACGAAGCCAAAATTGTTTTGACTATGTATTCTACACAAATATTTGTTTATTCAAACTGCCTAAAATTGTCACAATAGCAGATTAAAATCATCAGAGCAAGCAAAATTACAAAGAACTGATGCAATTTCATTATCATACGGATATTATTTGGAAGGGAAAAAGGCAGGCTTTCCACATTTAAGCTAATGGTTCTCTCTAATATCAGGGATAATGGGATTGCAAAGCTACTGATATAGCTATTGCCAGTAGATACTTGCTATAAAGCTCAGACTCTCTCTGATACAGTAGATGCCAGTGCGAATTGATAAAAGATTAATCGTATTTATATATAATTAACTCTTTGGGGAAAATACATCATACCAGATCTGACAGAATGAGAGAGGTGAGTCTGCCGCAGTTCCATGTCCCAGGTTCAACCAGCAGCAAGGCTGAAGATGTATTCCTGGCAGACACATGCACACAGATACAACATGCATAAATTAACGTGTACACCTATATGCATAACTGGCCTCAGAGATCACAGGCAGATGCACAAGACACTCATGCAAACCCAGAAAGCAACAATTTACTCATCCTTCACCTCAGTTTGGCTGAGTAGGGTGGAGCTCCATTAGTGAGAATATATATATATATGTGTACTTACAATATGTACGTACACATATATATTGTATCTATTTGTATACTGGTCTGTACTTTTGCATCCACACATGAGCAGGACAGGATTCCTCAGGCCCCATAGCCAGCTTGTAGATGTTTCTAAACATTAAGTTTATAGCCCAAAGCCCCACGAGGATATTACAGTCTGCTAAGTAGCATGGATAAAGAGTGGCTTGATAGACTGCAAATAGTTTTAAAATTATTGAAATCATTGTTGGAGACAAATGAGATAATGCTTTCTGACAACAAAAAATTAGTTCAAACCAATTGTTCAGATTTTTTGGTTATGTTCCTTATTTTCTCTTTAGAATGCTGAATAATGACACACATCGGACTGTAAATTTAAAAGAAATTTCCAGGAACAGTCATTCTGTCTGCATTCATATTCCCATTATCTTGATCTGTGTTCGTTGCAGTTTCTTTTAGTGTACTTTTTTACTTGTAGTGCTGTTGCAGCAGGTCAATGCCTTGTGACAGCTGCTGTTCCACAGCTGCAGTTTCTTATCGATGAAAATATAAACTGTTCTCAATACACAGACATCCATTTTGTTAAGCTGAAGCACAGTAAAATTCCTGTTTGCCCAAAAAGCTTGAATGCAGATTGTGTGTTTCATACACAGGCACAGTGGTTGCATTGCTGCAAGTGGAAAGGCCTGCAGCTGGAGATTGATTACTTTTATGGTGCTTGCTTGCTCTTGATAGGGAGATGGGACATGGAATGTTCATCTTTCAGATATTGCAGCTCTGTAGGCTGGCATGTTAGGTAAGATGGAAACCTGAATCCACAGTTCCACTCTCAGTCCTTCTTCATCATTTCTTGACCAGAGGAAAAAACACTGTAGAGCTGTGTGGCTCTCTAGTTGTCTTCTTATAACATCTGTGCGGCGTCAGGATAAGGGATGGGGGACTCAGCAGGTTTAGACTGCAGAGAGAACTAAAGTGACTGGTGCTCTCTTCCTTCTCCCCAGATGTTTCCCGAGAGGTTATCAGGAATCCTGTGACACACTTTCAGCCAATCAACCACCCAAACCTTTCCTCTTTAACCTCTACTGAGGGCCTACCTCTTTAATTCTTTTCTTTGCACAGTTTTCTTGGCACACCATCTAGTCCTTGAAGTCATAACTTGAACGCCTTCTTTCTGAAATAATCACAAAACTAACAGTATCCTGGTTTACTCCTCTATAATAGCTGTGAGGTCAGAACCAGCTTGGATTTTACTAATGTGCTATGAAAATCAAAATGAGCAGGACAAATCATATGGACAAGTTCCCCTGTGCAGGAAATGTGCATGGAACAGATCTTCCAGTCTCTTGGTTTTCATCAGGGATTGAACATGTGCAGGCAAGCTCTTCATCAGCGCTGCATTTCTGTCTATTTGATAGAAACCAGACCAATTATTCTATAATTCTGCATATAGCCTACAACTAAGAACAGACGTGAAAGAACATCATGCAAATGGTGTGCAGAGTATATTATATTTACATTGTCATAAAAAGGCATGTGCAAGCTTGTTGTTATATAAAGATCTATGAGTCTTTTTGGTCTCATAATGTTACTGAGAAGCTGGTACAGGTGATCTGGAAAGTTATGTTGCTATGGAGGAAATTTAACAATAAAAAATAAAAGTAACCCTGGAACAAATAGAAAACATGGTTTGCCTACGTTCAAGTCCCAAACACTGGAGAATATCACAGATTACCACGCTTTCATGCAAACCTAAATTTTTCTTTACCTGTATGGGGATCATAACTTCCTTTGTGAATGTGCTGTACTGATAAAGAATAATGAATACAGACTATAAAACAGACCACCTGCTTAAGAAAGGAAAGGGTAATATTAGTACCTAATAATTAATCTTTTAGAGGTGACTAACAAAAGATAGTTGACCTTATTTTTGCATAAACACAAGAAGATAGTAATCTCTTCTGTTATAAGAAAAATAATAGGATAAGGCAAACTGAGTGTGAAGAACACAGAAACTCCTATTTTCCTAAACTACCACTACTACTGCTTGTAGTTGCCATGGATTTAATAGACTCTTTACAACACAAAGTGCAAGGTAGATGAAAATTTTGGGAAAATTGATTGATATACAGTAGCTGCTTTTGTGATTTTTTATTTATTTTTATTTTAAAATTATTTTTAATTCCAGGAACTTAAAGCTATGTCAGTAAAGATTCTGATATAGACAAAAACCAGAGGTCAGCATGTGGCAGTTTTTCCACACAGAGTTCTCTGACCAATCACCAGAAAAAGAAAATAAAACAAATAGAAAGCCAAGTCCCTCATAATGAATGTATCACTATATACAAATTAGTTAAATTAAATTTTCATTAAATTTAACTGTGTGAGACAGCTGCAACTATAAGGTAAAGATAAGTTCAATCCCTCTAGGCATCCTCTAAGCAAATGTTTGCGGTGGCTCAGAATTTTTAATTTTGTAAATTTGGACTGCCTCCAAAGGAAAGAAATTTTCTGTATTTTTCACATGATTGTACATGTCTATCCACAAAAAATAGAACCTTTTCCCATAGGCCAAAATAAATAACTTACCTGTTCATGCCTCAACTCAAGTCACATTGAGATGATTATAGAGTGCTATAAATGAGCCAAACTGAATGTTCAAGCTGTATGCATGTGTGCACAGGAACACCAGCATTATAAAATAGTGTCTGTTTGCAGTTAGAACACTTCCTGTTAGTGGATGTAGCATCGCTGCTCTGCTCCATTGAGCAGATAAGGGGATTTGCCACTAATCCGCCAGTCCCTATCCTACTTCCCTATCCACTCACTTATTACTATAAAGTACTTTCACCTGAGCCTGCTGGGATAATGCACTGGCCAAGGAGCAAAAGAAATATGTTCTGCACGATGCATGTTCAGTTTTTCCATACATCTCACTGATGTACCATCCCTTCTGTTGAAAGTTACCCTCAGATTTCCCTCAGACACCTGGATCTGGCTGGAAAATATCTGGCTCAGAAACTAAGGAGCATGTACGTAATGCCTAGAGTGTAGCTGAATGCCGGGGGGAAAAAAGTGAACTAGATCATTCTGACAGCATGATAAATGCATTAAGCAGCATATCTTCAAACTCTTCATAGTGATGAAACGCTATAAATATTCTACCGAAAAAGGTGAAAATATGAAGGGTTTTCTCCCCTTCATCTTTTGGTTAAAAATTTATTTGAAACACTGAATGTAACACATTTTGGGAAGCTCCTAGCTCTCCTCAAGACTTACAATATCAGTACCTTAAGGTAATTTCAAGGAACAAAAAGGAGCTGTGCTAATCATCAGAGCTGTGTTTTATTCAAAACCGGCAGGTATTAATCAGTTGGATTTGCTTAACAGGTGAATCTCATTAACATAGCATGTGGGAACAATTTCATCTACTGATATTTTCTGCATAAGGGATTTAGCTATAAAGGCCATTTTAGGTTTTTAATTATTTATATATAGCATGCAGAAAACCTATATGTTGCTTCTGCAGCCCGTATTATCAGAGTGCACTTTCTAATGTGCTATGGTTTTCTTTCTTTTGAAACTTCTGTTTTTTGATATTTATAAGGAAATAACTGCACCAAGAGCTTTTTTTAAAAAGTTAGTATTATGTCTTTCTAGTGCAACTGGTTCTATAAAAAATTGAAATACAGCATATTAGAAAGGGAAAATTTTGCTTGTTTTTAATACAGAGGAGTCTGGTGTGGCCTGAGGACTGAACTTGGAGCCATTCTAATAAGGTGATTCAAGGTAATATCAAGAAATGGCTACAGTAAATTAAAAGGTCTGCTAATCTAATTATATGTTTCTTTGTACAGTTTGAATTCATTATATAAGATAAAATGTACCTGGGAGGAGAACTGAGAATGTATTCCCCTTTTATCTCTTTTGAAACCGGAACAGTTTTATTTGCTGGATCATCTTCTAACTGAGATTTCGTTTAATGTGTGCTTACAAAAAGAAGTAGTCATATGGTTTTATACTCTTTAGAAAAAGTATAAGTGCTATCTTCTCATTCTTTAAAAATGTGGAGGTACCACACAGACTCTCTGGGAGGGTGATCAAAACCACAGAACTATAGAATGCTTTAGTGGATTTAGTAGTAGAGATTAAAGCACAAAAAATGCTCTGCTTGAAGAATTAAATCAAGGGTAAATAAGACAGGCTAAATGTGCATCTTGTTTTCATAAATCCATATTGAAAGGAGAAAGAATTACAAGAAGCTGGAAATGAAAAGTGGAACTTTAAAACCAAATATTTCAGCAGAGCCAACTGCTTCCTCCTTGTTCAAATTTGTGGCATTCTTAGATGTAGGTGTTGATGAACATTGTCTATTCAGACTAGAAGGGTTTGAAAATCTAAACTGGATTAAGCTGATTAGTATACAGTGTAAGATAATGTAATTTTGGAATAATAAAAATAAAATTTTTGGTAAACTGGAAGTTTATTTGGTGAGTATGGTTTGTTTTGTCTATCAAGGTTAACCTGTGTGACCATATTTGCTGTACACAACCTAAAAAATATCTACTTAAATTAGACATCACAAGTGGAGTAAGTGAAATCAGGTGAAATTTGGTTAAACAAACTTTACACTGGAAATTAAAATGAGTAATTTTCTTGTATGTGTAGTTGTTATTTGAGATAGTACTCAGAGCTATGAAAGGTCTTAATCTTTTGCTCACCTTCTTACTCTATTATTAGACAAAAGGACTTACAAGTGAGTGGGACCTCTGGTTCTGTCAAGCTGTAATAGCAACACATGTGAATACAGATGACTATATAAGTATTTGACAAGAAACTCTTGAAGCAGTTGATTATCTTTGCAGTGAAAGTAATCAGCATTTTTAGGTCCTGATAACCTCTGTGTCTGTGTTAACTCTACCCCACGTGAAACCAGCACAATTTCTTCTGCAAAATTATATATATATCTCCATAGTTTATACCATATTTTTATGTAAATCTAGCATATCCTTCAGAATTATATATGCAATATTTAAATATACATAATTTTATGCACTATGTATTGCATGAAATATGAATACTTTAGATACTACATAGAAGTAATATATATACAATATATATTACGATACATGTAATATGCATGTATCTATATAATACACACACATACAAAAATCTGGGTTTAAACATGTATTTTAAAGTACATTAATATTCCCTAGATTTGGGTGCCTCAAATAAGGTTGTCTCATCCAATTACAATAACCTGTGAGCAGTAGTGCCAGCCTTGGCACTCACAAATTTGATTCGGAGTCAAGAGTGTTTTAGAAATATAACTGTAAATAAATGATCAGCTGGACAACAAGATCAGTAATTTTTAAAACCTGATTTAATTTTGGTCTCACCTGCAGTTGTGTTTATGGTTTCTGAAGACTCTCTGTGTCCAAACCTTTTGACTAGCTCTATGTGAATAATTTTAAAGTATCTGACATAACATGCCAATATGAGAATGCCCTCTCCTTTCTTTACCAAATAATTACTTGTTTGAATACAAAGTAACTGATTGCTGTTTCTGTTGCAATGCAAGTCTTGAATTTCTGGTCAAAACCTTGCTTTGCTAAATGCAGTGCAAGGTGCTCTCAGTGGAAATGTTATTTAATTTTTTTTTTTTAAATCAGAGATGTAAATTTAATACCAAAGGATTAAATCAGAAATAATGTGAAGAAGGGCAGGATTTTGTACGCATTGTTACACATTATGTGCCTAATACTGTACTATAAAGCTTTCTGTCACATTGACCTTCACACTCTCTCATACAAAAGAAATTATTCCACATAAGTCAATGGCATTTCTTTCTGAGTTTCCTCCAGAATGTCACATTCAGAACAGTTTTCAAAACTTCTTGGTTCTGAGTCATATTACTGTTGAATATTTGCGTAAATCTTTGAAGTTACCACGTCAGTATCTAAAGCTCCCTTTTCGCCATGTTGACAGTACTGGTACTCTTGTGATCTCTTAGGGTCTGTAATATTAGTTGCTTATAAAACATTTTTCCTCAAATATCTTATGTGAGATGGTCCCCCTTGCATTAAATGTTCCTGGGGAAGCTTCACCAAAAAATGATTCTGTTATTTTTTTTCCTGTAAATTGGATAATTTAAGGAAATTATTTCAATTTTCCGGGCACTGTGAAGCTGCAAGAGATTTACATTTTGGCCCTAGGATTTGAAAAAAATCAGAATTCATCTTGTGGGCTTACCACTTAAAATATGAGTTCCAAGACTGAAAGAAATGTCATATTTTATGTGCCAAGTAGGGTTTGAGAAGAAAAATTGCAAAACTCCAACCAGTGTTAAAAACATTCTATAC
Source organism: Oreocharis arfaki (assembly GCA_013398015.1). Lineage (NCBI taxonomy): Eukaryota > Metazoa > Chordata > Aves > Passeriformes > Paramythiidae > Oreocharis > Oreocharis arfaki. The sequence goes on from VZRR01010950.1 coordinate 146,685, forward strand.
CTGCATATTTTGCTGGAAAAAGCCTTCTGTACATCATCATTTGTTTTCTGCAGTTCACAGCCTGTATGCCTAGCTGGGCATGTGGAAATTTTGTATTCTTACAGCTGTGCAGATAAAATCATTGCTTAGCCTTTTATAGAGTCTTCGAAATACAGATCCTTCACAAAAGTTTTAGCCTACTCTCTTGTGCCCATGTCCTTAAAGATATTTTGGCAGCAAACACTGAAATAGCATAATTCTTAAATTCCTTTCTTTTAGAAGGTAGTAAAAGACCTGTGCCTTATCTGCCTTTGGACCCATCTACAAAATGAACATTATTGTGTTACATTATCTCACAAAACCAGTCAGTTGGGAGAGAATAGTTTTGGGTTTTTTTGAGCATGATTTAGCAAGGTCGAGAGTAAAAAGATCTAAGGCTTGCAAACTGAAGAAAGAGAAAAATCAGTGAAGTCACTACTATCCGAGCACTAACCTTTTTATGTACAGGACTGCTGTGGTCATGGAATTAAATTTGCATCCTAATATTTATGCAGAAGGGTATGAGATCAAGACAGTACTCTTTCTGAGTAGTTAATTTAAAAACTTTGGGTTCTCTGAAGTATGATTGCATGGAAGAATTCATATACATATATAGCATAACTGTACAGATATGGATAAATATGTGCACTTGGACCAAAATTCTTTGGTACTTCTACGTGTTGCTGCTTGCTTGACACATGTGGAGCAAGAGGAATATTATCTAGACAGATAAAATTACTACAGTGGAAAATTTACCTGCAGTTGACACATGTATACGCAAATAGTGTATTTGAATTCTTGAGAAATGAAATAGATAAGTTTTGTGTGAAATCATAGAATCTATTTTTTTTTTTTAAATCTTAGTTACCATAATATTTTTGAATATGCAGTAATAGTTATTCTTTATTAAGTAGTAGAAAAGATAAACATTTGGACCAAGGCAAAGTTATGATGAGTGGTTTCAAAATTCTTTAATAAGGCCACTCTGCTTTTCAAACAGCTAAGGATAAAATGTATTAAATGAAAACACCCTTGGCAATAAGATGAATTACACTTTTGTTTCAATTGCAGTTCATATTCTTTTGATGCAATATGAATTATGGAACTTCCTAATTTCTTTTAATTATATTCTTTAATTAAGTCTTTCTTAATTGTATGCATAATTAATATAATGACCAAAATATATATTGACTTAACTAGATAAGGAACATTTATAGATATTAATTGCATTGGCTTGCTTTTCTTTTCCACTTTTTGTAATGTGTTGCCAAAACCCCTAAAAATGAATATATCAAAGGACCAGATGTGATAGGGCCCTGAGCAACCTGTTCTAGTGAAAAGTGTTCCTGCCCAAGGCTGGGATGTTGGAAGCAGATGATCTTTAAGATCACTTCAATCCAAAAAAATTCTCTGACTTTATGATTCTATTTATATGAGTTTCTCTGCACTTAGGTATAAGAAGTAATTGTCCACAATTTCATATAAGGTCACAGAGTATTAATGCACATTCAACTCTCTTTTGAAAAAGGCAAAATAATCTAGGTCTTTCACCTGTGGATACAGATGTCCTTTAAAACACAACTTTGGTATAAAATTGAAACACCTCACCTTGAAATGCAGTTCACTGTAAAGAACTGTATCTTCTGCAAAATTTATTATGAAACAAAATCCTTGAGTATATTTATTGGATTTAAAAAACTTAGTTCAAGTAAGGGCTTCAGCCTCTTCTCCATCTGTTCTCGAGACCTAAGACTCAGGCTAACTCCCATCTAATCCAATTTTCATGGACCCTCATATTCTCAATTATTTTTTTCTTTAATATAAAAAATGTAAATGTTGACTTATGAAAGTTTATGTCTGTTCGTGTCTGAATTCTGAGTTTGAGTTCCAGAAATAGGAACTATTAAAATTACAGGAAAAGAACATAATAGGTGATATATTACCATCATGGATTCCTAATTGCATAACCCTGACTCTAGGCTTGCCTATTCTTCAGGCATCTGTGGTACCAAAAGTGTCTTTGACAGTGCAGAAGGTAACAGCAGGATGGAGACCACGAAATGTCTAATATTTTTCTTGACAGTGGGATCCAAGAATTTCCAGAGCTTGGAGGGGGTTCTGCTTTTTTTTTTTGCTGCATTTGCTTTAAGAAAATGGGAATTTATTTGGTCAGTGTAACTTTTATCAGCATATAACCTATAACCACCAATATTTTAAGGAAATAAATTGTTTAGATGGGAAAAAATACGTAAAACCAATCTCCTCCACCTGCCTGCTCTCTCTCAGAGTGAAACCTTTCTTCTGAGTTGGCTCACGCTTTTAAGTTTATCCAACTTTGTAACCTCCTGGTTATATGGCATTATTTTCAGCAATACTACTTTTAGGAAAATAGTCAGTGCTGGTTCCATGAGCAGACAGCTTGAAGGTAGCCCTAACATTGATTGAGCCTATTAACAGTGGTACATTTGCAGCTGAGGCCTCTCTGAATGACCATATGGATTTAATGGAGCTCCGCAAGGAACAAGCTTGTCTTGTTTGGCACAGCTATACCAAGTCACTGCAGATGTAACCAGAGATGGTTTAAAGCAGCCTTGCCAATACCATCAGCTACCTCTAATGAGCCAAGCCAATCCTAATCTCATAAAACTTAAACTTTGCTTGTCCTTACATTGATTCTATAAAAACTTTAGAAATTAATCATCCAATTCTGTCTTTACTCAGCTTCTAATGTAGAATTGGTAATTGAGGGCTTAATGACTAATTTTATCTATTTCCTTAATAAAACTTAATTCTTGAGGGCTTGCAACAAAGAAGAAATAATTCTGCTATAATAATCTTTTGTTTAAATCTTTTAATACTGCTTCTAGAGGCAATACAGACAGTCCAACATTATTGCTGTAAATCCTTGTTTCTTTTTGAATTTCCCACATAAACTTCTCAGAAAAATTAGCATACTAGTAAATTACATACTTAGCCAAACAAGATTTATGTTAACTTCACTTTCATCATTCTTCTCTGTAGACTTATGGCAGTCAGGAAAATTTCCTGTCTTTTGTACATTCTGACAGACACAGAAAGAAAATCATGTAAACATTTATATAACTAAAATATGTGACTTCTTAAGCCAGAGAATTCTGAATTTTACCTTTCTAGTATGTTTTGTTGAACATACTAAAATATATTAAAAATAATAATCTTATTTGTTCATATATCTAAAAGTCGATCAAATCCTCGTTAGCATAAGATTGAAAAGACATGGGGTTTTTTCTGTGTAAAGTATTCTCTTCTGGCTTTTTAGAGTCTGACTGTTAATACATGTCAGGGTAGCTTTGGCAGAAATAGATAAAAATTGTCTTGCTATAAAATAATTAAAAAACAGAACAAAAAAATTTATACTGGGGACAAGGAAACACAAAACAAACATTCTGCTTCTGGATACTAATAAAATGTGCCTTGACATTTGGAAAAAGCATGTAGAAATAGCTTAGCCTATCACTTTCCCTTTTTTTAAACAGCAGGTGCTGCAGAGAGGAGAGCTCTTACCTGCAAAAGCCAAGTTTTATTAGAACAGAAACAGGCAATGAGTAATACTTTGAAGAAGCTCACTTTTAAAGTACCCATAAAAACAAAACTCAAGGTGAAACAGAACAGGAATAAAAGATTTTGTAAATAAATCTTTCCAACCATGTTCTTTATTTGTGTATGATTACTGTGAGGTGAGGCACTGGAACAGGTTGCCCAGAGAAGCTGTGGATGCCCCATCCCTGGCAGGGTGCAAGGTCAGGTTGGATGGGGCTTTGAGCAACCTGGTCTAGTGGGAGGTGTCCGCCCATGGCAGAGGGGTTGGAACTACATGGTCTCTAAGGTCCCTTCCAACCCAAACCATTCTATGATTCTTCTCATGAGTTTATTCCCAGTTTTACTGACTTCTGAATTGCAACAAATTTTAGCTTCTTCCATTCCAAAGAACTTTTTCTCTCTGTCTGCTTCTTTGCTGTACACAGGAAGACTTCTTCTCAGGGCAGCAAGTGACCAGAAGAGGAAGAAGGTAGCTGTTCTCTGCTGCCTTATGGAGATTGTTCTTTGACATGTGGTGTGGGAAACTGGTTGCCACTTGTTCAATCTAACATGAGTCTAAATAAAATAGTAAAATTGCTACTGTTAACCACAAAGTCAAACTGAAAACCTGAATATATTCTTTTAAATAATCACAGAAATATTTCCACTGGGAAAAAATCCTCATGATTTCTACTTCTCAAATTTTCATCTATTTGCAATGAATCTAACAGATCACTGCAAAGATCAAATCACTAGAAATGTAGTACTTACAACTAGCTTTGAAGCTCTAGAGAAATTCAAATTTAAATTTTCACTTTCCAGCCATTTGCTGTACTATCTTCAGTACAACCAAGACTTGCAGAGGAATATCTATGAGAGTGTAATTTATATCAAAACTATTAGGTGATGGTTTGGAAGTTTTTTTGGGGGGTGGGGCTTTGCTGCTTTTTGGGTTTTCTTTTTTCCTTTTTTTTTTTTAAAGGCTGATTAATAACACATTAAGAAATTTTTTTTTATTATAATGTGAGATTGCTGGTATGATTAGTTTATGTCTACATCTGCTTCTATTTCTGCCAGAATTTGACTATTCTCAATGACTCTTTGGAGTGTTGCCAAAGTAGGTGATGATATCAGTTTGAGTGATTTAATATGTCTAGTGCTGTAAAATAGGTTGACAGCCTTTCTGTTTTTCTTCTATTAGTTTTTCTTCTGTAAAACCTTGCAGAAGAAAACAAGGACACCTGGAAACATCCTTGAAGAGAGGATTTTCTTCCATAAAGTGTGAAATTTAGATTTAATTTTGAAGAGGGATACTGCTAACTAAATGGAAAAACCTTAGCTGTCATTGATCCTACCATAAACCTAAAAATGTAGGATTTTTTTCTCAACGGCTTTGAAAATCCAACCACCTTAACTACTTTACAGTACCTTTTTATCTAATAATTTCTCCCTTTGGGTGATACACAGAAAAGACAATTATAAATCATAGCTACACATTTCAGAGTCTCAAAATTATACTCAGGTTAGAGTCCTCTTTATTGCTTATCTATCCAAGCATGATGAATCTCTAAGACATGAGTTTAAACACAGCTTTGGTTTTAGATATTCTGGAAATAAATGATTTTGAAAACAATTATGTGTTTGGAAGCTACTGGCAAAGTAGTCATGCCCTGATTTAAAATAAAGTAAGACACACAGATCATACTACACTGGAGTGTTTGGAAAGGAAGCTTGCTCCCTATTTTAGTAAAAATGTGTTTAAGGACATTTTTTAATCTGTAAGCTCCTTGTAAGGAAACCCAATCAATATCTCATTTACAATCCCTTTCCATTACAAGTTCTTGGACTTCCTCTCTACCAGCAGCCTGCAGCAGGCCAATTGAAAGGACCCTTTAAAACATATTACATATTAACAGGAAACAAAATATTTCTTTTTATTTTAATAAAAAATTACTATTGTTTCAAAACTGGAGGGGCTTTTGACAAATTTCACACAAAATTTGTAACTTTGACCTCTTTGTGTGTTTCATATTTCAATATCACATACTCTGAAACACTGAAAACCTCAACTCATTTATCTATATCCTTGCTTATTAGATACAACACGATACGTGGTGTTTTTTGATTGGTCATGAATTCTACAGAAGATTATGTCTTTGAAGTAATTACTGATTCTGAAGTAAACTTTTAAACATCCTGAACTGGCTAGATTTCCTTCACTGAGATTACTTAAAGCCACTGTAGTTCTGCAAGTCTTTCCCTAAAATGGTTATACTTCACAGAGAGAAACACTTCTCTTGATTATTACAAAACCCACCATTGAAATCCTACTGATTCCCTTTCTTGTGCGTTAAAATGTGTTGGACTAAAGAACCTAAGAATTGTACTTTAAACAAAGGTTCCCTTTCAACTTGGATTTTCATTTCCTGTTGTTCATGTTGATCAGTTATTATGAGAATGAAAATGTGAACCTAAAAACCAGTGCTAAAACTGCTCCCCTCCTTAGTCTACCCATGCAGGAAAAAGAAGGAATAAGTGAAAGGAATTATTATGACCATCAGGTTACCAGCTTCTACTCTGGCCATTCCTGATTGTAATCAAGCTCCTTATGCTGACAGGAAGGACAAAAAAAAAAAAAAAAAGTCAGAACTGTGTACTTTCAAAGAAACTGAGATTTTATGATTTTTTTTAAACACAATCTATTTATATAAATGAAAACTTTCTGATTTTCTCTTGGGAATGTTACATACTTCAGGCCTTTACTAAACTGTAAGTCACTGTCCAAATCAAATAGATTATTTAGGGATTTCATAGATATCCCATAGCAAAATAGTTTTGTTGCATCAGAAGGGCTCTTCTCAAGAAATAGGGTTAAATAGGAAGTAGGAAGAGATTAATGAGGGCATGAGTTCATATTCTTTTAACAAAGCTTGCTCACCATTTAACCATTTGACAAGCCCAATTTCACTGTCCAGGCAGCAGCTTTTCTAGCTCTTTCAGCTTACCTGTCTCCTGTAAAGGCAAAGCATTTTTATATAGCATCCCTCGCTTTCGTCAGCCATTGAACAGATAACATTTAATATTGAAGCTGTCAGCTTTCATGGTCAGCCAACTCTGTGGTTTTTGTGAAACAATGCTCAACAAGAGATGATAGCAACTCACACTGTATTTGTAGACTTTAAAAATGTTTTTAAATATGGTATCTGTCAGTCATTAATTTGGGATATTCTGCAGCCTTGTATCTAAATTGCAGGATCTGTCAGTCATATATAGAAATAAACATTAACTGATGTAAGTAAAGTGCAGATAAAAGAGGAAGAAAAATACCATACTAGCATGAAAATAAAGAACTTACAGTTTCAAAAAATTTTTGCCTTTGAGCAAGTCCTTCCCAACTCAACACAAAGTAGAAGCTTAGACTATGAGGCAAAGTAGTCAATACAGCCCTCCGCTCAGTCACAGAGATCGAAGTCATGAAAGTAAACATACAGTTATCCTAATCAATCACTGTAAATAGTAAACAAATCTGAGTAACATATTGTGTCTATTCATTAAGTATGTGATGTTCTTCAAGTTCTGTCTCTGGTGACAAAGACTTGTTAGAGTCTTGGAAGAAATGGCAGGTTAAAACCCTGAATGTCATGTACAAAATGTAAGTCAATGCAATGTCAGTGTTAAACAGCATGCAGTAGAACTTCTAGAAGTTCAAATTCAGAAGGTAAAATATAAGCATTCATAATTAAATTAAATTATTTTCACCTTGTCTTTCCTAATGCCAGCAGTGATTACGTTATTTGCCTAGTACCTCAGATACTAGATAATGTTTGATTACCTGTGAATTAAATGAAGTGTGCTTTTAGTGAAATTTACACTGCTAGGAGCATTTAGGTAAAACCCATTTGCTCATAGGAGACATCAGTGTGTCCCACCCTTTTTAGATGGTATTACTGTTAATTATATATTATATTGTAATATATATATTGTTATATACTATGTCAGGTATTATTGCATCTCTTGCTTCATTGCTACGTACTGGATCTGTATTTAGTAACCCTAAACCCATGCTACAGTGTGTGTCTTTTCCTCAGTGTGAATTCCACGCATTCAGTTTTTGTTTTGTCACTTACTGTTTTCCCAAAATAAAGGTAGTGATTGATGCAATACACCTTTCCTCCAAGACCCAGGGTTTTGACACTTGCTTTTTCCTTTGAAAGAGGACTGTCTCCTCCAGTCTAGTTAGAAGAGAAAACAGTTCAAGATACTTGTCCCAGTTTTTTGGGGAAAAGGGGAGGCCATAATCCCTACAATGAAGGAAAACAACAGACAACCCCACAAGAACTGCCTTGACATGAACAGTTTTTAGACTTGCTTGTTTGTCAGGAACTCTTTATTGCTGGATTTCATCTCAGATCCCCATTCATCTTCAAATATTGCTATAAATGCAGCTACTGTAGCTGTCACTTGACCATCTTGGGTAAGATTCTACATGGATGCACATGGATCGTTATTTGTCTCTTTGAGGTTTTTGTTTTATAGTCTTTACTCTTTTGGCCATTAATCAATTAAAATGTACTTATTGCTACAATATAGTTATAAGTAATAGCCTTTTATGATTTTTTTCTACACACAGTCCATTTATATAAAAGGAAACTTTCTAATTTTTTTGTTAGTAGTGTTTCATACCTTAGTCCTTATAACATGTAGAGCTGCCATACACTGTACACCTTTTTGTTCTGAATTATCAAATTTCCTTGGGTGCAGATTAGCAGTATTTTGGTACACTGTGTTTTCTTTTTCTGTGTGTGTACATCTTGAACAACAAGTGAAACAGTGCTAAATTTTTGCTTGAACTTGATATCAATGAAGGAATGCATATTCAGCTTGACCAAAACCATTAGAAAAACACACAGTGGAAAAAATTGGCTGAAAATATCAAAACTAAAAATATTTGAAAGTTTTTACTTCTCAGGAAAACAAACAATGTTTTGGAGCTTTGGAGTTTTTTATTCTGTAAACAATCAAAATCTATTAACATCTCAGTCTTACTCGTAAAATGTTAAACTGTCTTGCTTTCCTTTTTTTGTGGTATTCTCTTTTCCCCCTGTAATTATCTTTGCACTTACCAAACTTATGATTCAGAGAATATACTACAGAGCTAGCAAAGTTTATCCTCTACCTGGTTTTAAAGTCACTCTACTAAGAATATGTAGACATAAGATCAAGGATACCTATTTTATCTTTGATGCAGGAGCATAAATCCTGTAAAGTTTATAGGAATTATATGCATACTAAGTGAAAAATACCCCTGTGGGGTAATAAAAGAGAGTCTGGTAAGCTCAGTGGAGAGAGAAATGTCAGTTCTGTATATTTAAAGGATTCTGAATTGCCTGGAAAAAATACATACTTCTCATAGGATATTGTGAATTTCCACATTACCAAACCTCATGTTTTTCTCCTTGAGAAAGGATTTCCTCATGCCTTTTCTCTGCAACTTCTCCAAGGGAGGTAATCTGTATTTTGACTTTATGTCCAGAGTTCTACATCACATAAAATGAGGTCATGAATTGTTCAGTGCCATCAATTTTATGTTTATTCTACTTCTGTGGGAGACCGTCACTTTCCCATCTGCAGTAAGTCACTTACCAGTATAGCAGCAGTAATAAAAATAAGAGGGTTTTATTCTTTTTGTTCTGTTCTTGCCATACGCTGTCTTTTGCCCTCATGTTGCTTTCTGAAGGGAAACCATTACACAGAAATGTTCAGCTACACCATTTGTCAGAGCTTATGATTTCATTAAAGAAAACTCAACCCAACTCATTGGAGATGACTCCTAATAAATAGAAATGCAGGTATGTTCTGGGTCATATGTTGGTTTTCAGTAGAAATATATAATTGGTTTCTTTTAGTTCAGGGCTTTGTCCTTTTTCAATTTTATACTGAAAAGCAGCTTATAGTATTATACGTGACGCCGCTTTTCAAGAAAATTATTTTCTTTTGGTATTCTAGCCTCGTTCTACATTATTATTGTCTCTTTTTGGCATTTCTTTTGCATAATTCAACAGTAGAGTCTGCAGTGGGTAAACTATACTTTAAGAAAAGAAAGCATCCAAATCCCTCTGCTCAGGGATGTTTTACAAGAATTAGACTGCAGGCTGTGTTCTATAAGTTAACACCAGGGAACGCAGAGCAATGAGTAATGGTGATCATAAAGTACATCTAAATTAGACATCCCTGCTCTGATTCAGAGCCTCATGCAGTTGATATTGTCCACATTGGACAACTGGACAGTTTACGTTGCAGAACTTCTACGCATGTGTGGCTTTCCCAAGGTTCTCAGGCTGAAACTTCCACATAGTCATCATCTGTTTGGTCCAACAAAGTCACAGGAGATGTTTTGTAGGTAGAATAACTACCCTGCTGATGCTGCCCATTTGAGACAGACAATATTTGTAACATTTCAATATGTGCCAATTTACACTAATTGAGTAACTTTTTGTGGTACACCTACTTCTGAAGAGGTAAAAAGAAAGGACACCTAACAGCAATTGGAGTTTCTTATGCTAGTGACCTTCTTTGGAAGGGGATAAGTATGTACCAAACTGGAAGAGAACCAGAGAGAACACAGAAATTCAATAAGGTTCTCCTGAATTTTTGTCTGTCCTAAGCTAACCTTTCCATCGTATTTGCTTAGGCTGATAAGAACAAACCACACAGATTTGAAAGACGATTCCTCAAGGATGCAGTCAAGGTAAGACTCAATCCTCCTGTGTCAGGCAGCTGAAGACACAGCAGAATTCCACCACGCTCCATCAAGGGCAGACTGCTCCAGAGATCAAGGTCAGCCAACAGCTGAGGATGACAGTGAGGCAGCCAAGGATGGAGACATGGCTGCCAAACTCCGTCCTCGCTGTCCCCTCACCTGCTCATGGCGAGCAGAGCAGGTCTGGTGTCAGCAGGAGTTAAGAGCACCACCCAGGTCTGCAGCAGAGAGGTGCCAGCACTGCTGTGGCCCAGCTTGGCCAGGACAAGGGACAGGTAGCCCAGCTAAATAGAACTGCAAAGGCAGGGCAGGGCAGACGTCGCTTCTCATGGCTCATGCTGCACGGCTCTTTCGGCACAGCTGTCTGACCTGAGGTCACACAGCTGCACCAAAATCTAGGCTTAAGCCCAGGCAGCCAAATAGCTGGGGCTTTGAAGGAAGAAGAAATTACACTCATGGCTTAAAGACATTTGGATTTCAAAAGTTACAACAGGATTTAATTTCAGTCATGTTGGTAGATACTAAAACCAGAACTAAAACAAAGGTATCATGTCCTTCAGTTTTTATGTAAGTGTATAAGCCCAACCAACCTGAAGGTGCTGGCAATTTCAAATGGTTTGTAGTGTTTGTAACCAGGAGATGGCGACTGATGGCATGAGGGGGAAGATGTGCGGTTCTATTTTGTAAATAATGGAGAACATTTCTGTGAAGTCATCTCTGCAAGTCAACCCTGAAAATTCTTACACAAATTTACAAGTTACTAATTATAGAGCTTATTAATCTGCTCTGAGGATATTTACCTTGTCAATTTGTATTATTGGAAGACAAAGATACATTAGTTTTGCATATTTTTCATGCTTCAAATTAATAGGTACAAAGCAATCAGGATACTTGTTAAAGCTCCGGAAAACTTTGTGATCAAACTCAGGTTCAAACTGGGATATTTGGCACAGTTTGTATGAAATACAAATTTAGATAGGATTCACTGGCTCAAGGAAATAGGATGATCACTTCAGGGCTGCATACCATTTTAATGTGTGACACTTTTTTTTCAGCTCAGAGCAAGATGAGAACTTGTATGTATTCTCTTTGCAAATCAAAAGACACATTAAAAAAAAAAAAGAAGGAGGGGAGAAATTTTGCCAGAGCTATTCTAAAGGACTGTTGAAATTCAAATAATCTACATACCTGTATAAAAGGAACAGCTGATATAATCGAATGTGTTTTTCAACTCATCTGTTTCAACAGATGAAACTGATTCCAACCAGCTTCAGCCATGGACCTAGCTATGCACCTCATGCAAATACCCAAACAGAGGTTTCAAGAACATTCATACAATATGAAACTGTTTTTCACAGTCCAGTGCATTTACTGCTGAATAACAGATGTTAAAAGGAAATTTAGGCACTGAGGGCCAGAGCTGGATTATCAGCTCCCAAAACTGGCCTGTGCAACCATGTTCCTGCCAAGTCAGTGAATGTATGATATGCATTTGGCTTGTGTTCAGATCTTACTGTGTGAAAGCCAACAATCTGTGTCAATCAAAAGGCTGGTGGATTGCAAAATGGTGTGCAATTTTAATCTGATGAGAAGTTTGAGAGGAATTTTGATGCCTGAAGTATACACTTTCTGTTTTAAGGCAATCTAACACTGAACATGAGAGTATTAGAAAGAAAAATAGGAACGTGTTCAAGTATGCTAAGGTAATTGGTGAGTCTGTACTTCTACTAATTTCTTTATAAGCAATAATGAGATGTGGTAAATGAGAAAGTGTATTCATACTCAGACTGGAAGGGAAGACTATCACAAAAATACAGCCACTACTATTATGCTTCCCGTCATTAACTAATTTTAATAGTAGGCACAGAATCTTGTTTAGACACTGCTACATTCGAAAATTATTGCTAAAATTTGTCACTTCAGGAGGTAAATTCTGTTACCTGTATTCAGTGACCACTTTTATTATACTTTTGTTGTATAGCAACAGTAGAAAAAATTTGCCTCTGCTGACACACTTTCCTCCTACCACTTTTCTTCTTGCTGTCCTTCAGATTCCTCCTCTAGGATTTATTGACCAGAGATCTTGGTTGGGAGTATGCTTTCTAGGCTGTCTTAGCTACTTCCATTAGTGATCTGGGCTCATAATGTAGAGCGATGGGGACAATAACCCAAAATCTGTATGTATTGTCACTTTATACCCAGGAAAATTGATTTTTTGGAGATTTTTAGACATAGGCAGTTTTAAGTACAATATTTCCATTTCCTGTTAGGCATAAAGGCTTAACTATGAATCTTTGGATCTTTTCACTCAATTTTTATAGCATAAGAAGTGCTAACAGGTGACCATGTATTGCAGCTAGTAGCTTCTTTTGGGGGAGGTGTGGATGGAGGCAGATGGCTATGTTCCTGAAGGTGTAGAGAAAAGAAGAAATCCATTAGGTAATTTTCTATCCCAGTTCTTGAGCAATGATTGTAATGAGAAAAAAAGTCCAAATTCCTTTACAATATATTGGAAATATTTCCTCACAAAAGAAGTTCAATGTTAACTATACAAGTAGTAATCCCACTCAAAATGTTTCATAAGGCACCTAGCAGCAGTTTTGGAAAGACAGTAAGTATTCTTGGCTTGGCTTTTCCTTTCTGCTCGTTGAGCAACAAATCAGCCAAATAATCATAACTCTGATAATTCACACATCCATATACTCAGGATAAGACTATATAGGCTAAAAATTTTTTAGGATGGCTCCAGCATAACTTAATTATACTGATCTAAGCAGTACTGTATTTGTATTTTTCAAATGCATGCTTTAGTACATGCAACAAATAATTAAAGTAATTGATTACACTGTGATCTGTTGCAGTGATTTTTAAACAGCCTCATTTAAAATGTATTGGTGTCCTAAAGAGGCTCTGCATTTTTTTTGATGAAATGATTGCTCTTAATATATTTAAGGGCAAAATCTAAAGGAATAGTTTAAGTTATCTGCAGCCCTTGTTTAGGTTAAGCAAGTTTCGATATTTGCTTTGTTTTGAACTAGAAACCAGTTAGAGTTAGAACTCAGCTGTGAAAGTGTGAATCACAGCTGACTGATGTTATGGCCTCAGAAAGGACAGTAGTTGAGATACTTTAAACCAAATGTCCTGTATGTTAGGGCTAAAATCCAATCAATTAATATATGCTTTGCTGGCTAACTGTGGAGCTTGAGTAGACTATTTAAAATACAGGATATAGAAAAAATTTCCTTTTGAAATTCATGAAAATACTCATAAAATCTCATTCAAGAAACCAAACCAAACCAAATGGAATTTCATCATGTTTTAAATGGTACTCCTTAGCCTCTTATAAACATTGGAAAAAACCCCAAGCAAACCAATTGATCTAAAAATCTTCTTTGCTTTATTAACACCCTTCTCCTTGAGTTTATATCATAATTTTCTATGTGTGTTTATTTATGAAAAGATAAATCAAAATTTTTGCATTCTGTGTCAGTACTTTGTTACTAGTCTTCATATGCCAACTGTGAAACAGTGTTTATAATTTCAAACGCTGTGTGAGTAAGTTTTGTAAAATCATTTCTCCACATGCTCATATAAAGGACTCAGATAAAAGCCTCAGTGGTCTGTTTAAAGAAAGACTTTTTAATGTAACCTCTCCATATAAAGATTAAAAGATGCCCATCTGGGAGAGGAATTGTATTGTACAATTCTAAAAGGGTGCTACTTTTGTTGCCAAGGCAAAGCATGTTCTATTCAGGCCTTGAGTGTACTTTGCTAAAGAGATATAGTGCTGTTGGAAGAAAATGCCTTGGAGCAGTTCCTCAGTCAGCTTAATTTCAAAATGGAGAAAAAAAAAGTTATGCAGCACTCGGAAGGACATGCCTTATCGATTTTATCTGCCTGGGATAAAAATGTTGTTATCAAAATAGTAAAAACAAAAATTAACAAAACCTAAAACATACCCCAAACAAATTTTCTCAGTGTAGAAACTATAAACTTCCATATTCTATTTAAAATTAGAGTGGAATTTTAATTTCTTGAAAGGAAACCATAGTATTTATATGTATTTTGGTATTAACACTATGTTACTCTAGAAACTAATATTTATTTGTAAACACATTATGAGCTATGGTGAGCACTTTTATTGAAGAGCTGTTCCCAGTATGTACTGAGGTGCATTGAAGATAGACTAAGAAAGAGAACAATAGGAGTAATTAGATTTTTTTAATGACTGTGTTCTTTTTTGGAGGTTCCCTATGAGAAGTTTTAAAAGAAACAAAATTCCCTTTTTGGTTAGTTCGGTATATGACTCAACGTTAGAAGACTATTTTTTAACATGATTTTATTGAGTCTTTTTCATTAGTTTTCATTACAGTGGGATTATTCAACTAATCTTCAGGTAATTAAACTCTACTTACCTTTGTAAACTTCTGCATTGGAACTCATGACAAGGAGATGGAGATATCATTTCTCTCTAATCACAGAGTATCAATGTATGAGCTATTATATGACAAATATTAAGTATAAAAGGTATGATGACTTAAATTTAGAGCTATCTTATCAGAAACAATAGTATAAAGACAACTTTTCGAAGAAGTGTGCCCAGAGTTCTTAAAAGGAGCTGATGTTTGAAAGAATTGTTTCTTTATGCACAATCCTGAAACTACAAAGTAACAAAGGCAGAAGTTTTGTATCAGTTTACATCATATCAATGAGGCTATAGAAAGCCAAATCAGGTGGCAACATGTAAATATTAAGGGCCAGATTCACTAATCTAAATATGGTCCCTATGTGCCATTCAGCTGATGATAAGTGGGTGAGAAGCAGAAAAAAAACTTTAAGCAAAGATCCCTGACATAAGGCAAACTAACTAGTTTGCCAGGACACTTGAAGAGGTGGGGAGGTGTAGGGTGTGTGTGTGGGGGTGAGATGCTGCAGTGTTTCTCAACCCTTCTTTGCGCTGGGAAATCTGGCAGTCAGCTGATTAAGGGTGCATTAAGGATGCTCTATGAGCAAAGCTACTAAATAAGAGCTCTAAATGGTGCACAATCACAGTGGAAGAACTTGCTTCTGGATTTCCCACTGAGCTCTGAGCACAGGCAAATATCATGTTGCAATTTGGTAATCACTATTCTTTGTGGCTTTACTGTACTGGACATTGCATTACTCTCTCAGCATGAATTCCATCTGCCCAGCTGCTAATGTTTATTCTTGACACTACAGTAGAATATAATGTGCCTGAAAACATTTTAGACATAGTGTATTTCTCTCTTCTTGAACAGGTGTATCACTGACTATTTTTTTTTCTTTTTTTTTAGTAAGTATCACTTGAACAAATGCATATGATCTGTTCTTCGCCCTTCCTGAAATGGACCCATATGGATTTCTTGGTGGTGTTTCTGAACAGCTAAAAGCTTTTTAGAGCTTCCCAGTATCTGAGGAAATGTATTAACTTACATTTTTCTGTGATTTTGAATGCTTTTCTCCCCTCCTGTGAAGGAAGAAAGAAGGAGGAATGGCTGAAGACAGATTCTGGTACTTGAGTGCTATGAGAACTAGGGATGATTCTCTCCTTGCACAGGCTTCCTTACACCACCCTGTTGGGAAAGCAGCAGACACTGGTATCAAAGCTGATGTTGCTACAGCCTCAATTATTCCTCCCTTGTTTTTTGACTGCCTGTGGCTGCAAATCTTGAATATGATTTGATTTCATCTCACAGCTCTGAAACCCTGTGAGAGGGTTACTCTGAGTTCCAATCATGTTTACTTGGATTTGAAAGTTATGTAGGTTTGACAAGAAGACATTTTGAAGTTATTTACTTAAAAACTTGTAAAGCCCTGTGGATATTTAGAAAAGATTTACAATATCAGTTTAAATTAAAATTAAAACAATTCATATTGATATGACCTAGATATTGATTGAATCACAATGTCCATGCAAGGTTTTGTTGTGGTTTAACAATGCATTAATAAGCTAATATAAAAAGTGAATTTGCTTAGGTTTAATCACAGAAGAAACACGGTTTAAAGCCATATAAGCTATGAAATTTAGGTTAGGTGCCTAGATTCTTTATTGTTTTTCAGCTCACACTTTCCTCAGTCAATATATCAATATATCCCTTAAATAGTCTACTTTACAAATTAGCGTTGAGTAAATACTTTACTAAGAGTTGTTAGAAATAATTACAGGTGGCAAAGAGATGACTTACAAGGGAAGCCATAGTGTAGGAATTCTGGGGAACATGATGAGAATGTTAAGAAAGTTAATGTTTTTCCAGATAAACTATTTCATAAAACTCTGTACCTGGAAAATTAATTCCTTTTTGCAATTTTTCCATTACAGGGAATTATTTTAATTTTACAGAAAAATCATCAGCCAGCTGAAATTACTTCCATTAGAGAAAAAATATCTTCATGATTTACAGTGTCTAACATTAGTGAAAAATTAGCAGCACTATTTATCTTACAGCACTTCTATGTCATTTACATAGACATAGTAAATAGACATAGACATAGTTCCAATGATGCCTTAAGTTTTAACTTTTATAATTTAAAATCGTGTACTGTCTAAACTCTGAAGTTTCTTGTAGTCTGCTAGCTGCTGCTCTTTTAGGCCAGATAGACATAACAAGCCCTCTCCAGGCCTGCCCTCCGAGGACAACCAGCCTGTCCTAGGCCCAAAATGTAAACCAACGCCTTGGGAAGGGGGGGGTGAGCTTGGGGAAATTACATCATTAATTGAAGCTTTAATTAGAGAATTAAACTTGATATGCAAATAGACCAAACTTATAAAAGTGTGAAGAACTTGTGACCTGGGGTCCATCTTGAGGTCCATCTTGGCAGTAGCCTCTGGGTCCCCAGGGTGTACCTTTGAAGGCCCTTCTAATAAATACCTACCTTTATTCCCTTACTCTTGTCTAGTCTCTGTTTTTTTTAGGCGGCCAGATAAGGCATCACTAATAGTTGTAATATTAATTTGCATTGTTTCTCAGGGTTATCTCTAGCTTCCATTTAAAATCAGAAACTTCATTTTATATACTTTTAATTTGAACTAGTCTTGTTCTAAATTACTCATCCATGAAGATTGAAACAAATAGGTGAGCAAACACCCCCAAATAAACATATTTTTGTGTTTATATATTAACATAAAATTAAAATAAAGTTACATGTTAAGAAATCCTTGTGAACATGACTCCGTACGAGTGTTTATAAAAACTAGCATAGGTTGAGATCCTTAGCCTGGAGTTCACCAAGAGCTTCTTATGTGGAGAAAGGAACACCAATGTTGCTGGCAGAAGGGATAAAAATGTATGATGTGAAACCAGTGAAGTGACAGCCTCAGTTTGTTCCCACTAACTTCGTGTAGCTTCCTGACTGAGGCTGTTGGGATCTATAGCTCCCGAGAAACCCAGACACATCTTACAGCTGGTGGGTTTCCAACATGCCTGCACTGCCTTGGAGAAAAACCAGCAGAGCCTTGAAGTCAAAGCTAAAGCCTTGAAGTGAACTTCCTGCATCTGTAGCTTTCTTGATGCACACCCGTAGTGCTTGGATTTTTAAACCCCCCCCTGTGTGGAAGGAAAGTCCTTGTTCTGGTAAGGCTGCCAAAGCTTATTAGATGGTGTGATTACAACTCTAGAAGGTGATGGCCATCTGAGAAGTCCTTATATTAGGATGGTTCCAAGAGTGGGAGCTGCTTGTCAGGAAGCTTCCTTTTGCTGCAGGGGCCTTCAATCTTGTGTTCCTCAGTGCTGTGTGACACAAAACCAGTTCTTTTGGGGTCTCATGTTAGAAAACAAGTTCATTACAATATGACAGCTGATTTCCCCTGTCCTTAACTCCCGGATGAACCTGAACAAATAATTTTGATGTAAAAAATAAATAGATGACAGTGTTACCAGAAGGTAGAATTAGGCCTGAATCAGGGATAAAATCGTACAGGCAGGCTATAACCAGAAAAGAATAGCAGCATTCCTGTGATGCAATGTTATTTAGTCATTGACTTTTGAAGCATATTGGCTGTTACATCACCATTTCCTTGGCTGAGTCAGTTCTTCCTCAGCTGGGGAACAGCGAAGAGCATGGGTACGTAAATGCAGAGTCTTATTTAATCTTCCAAGCCATAGTGAGACTGCGGGGAGCATGGAGTGCTATGGGAATCTCATGCCCCTTCAGTCAGAACATGAAAGCAGGAAGAGCATTTTTACTGCCTGGAGGCTGGGTGAGCAGCAAAAGATGATCTCACTGGGAAAATTACTGTTACTATTTCACTGTGAGGAGGTAGCCACCTCCAGAAAGGTATTATTGCCATAGTAATCTATATTAAAATAATACCTGATTCAGAGTGAATTGCTGTCATTAATGATGATTCTGAGAATGTAAAAAGTAGTGAAGTCATAAGTCCCATATAATGATTGCAGAATGGTCAACTACTGTCACTGCAATGGCTGTTAGGTAATAAAACACATAATTTGTTTGAATGTATTAGGCCATTCTAAATCCATTAGGTTTATTCTGGTTGCCTGTATTCTAGCTGACCTATAACTTGACTCTCAATTTAACCTTGTTTTATTGTGTAGTATAAATCTACCGTGATAAATAAGCATCTATCTGAAACAAAGTCTCTGAAACCAGAATAATTGAAAATGGACACATTTCTGCTGTTGGATATTATTTCATCCTACTTCTAGAGACAGGAACTGTTCAGGGTTCATTCTGGACATGGTGTAAATAGGAAACCAAGATGAAACCTAAGTGTCTGGAAAATCTGAAATCAAACAATTACTTAATATACTGAGCAAGGTGATGCAGCTCCCATTAATTCATTCCCTTTAGCTGACACCTAACCTGTGGCTGCTAAATATCTCATGTTTAATGATACCTCTCTTTTTTCATTCCAAAATTTCATCATATTTAATGTTGATCCAACTAATTCACCAACATTTTAATCTGGGAAAATATGAGTTTTCTACCTAAATCTTTCCTGTCATCTCAGCTGCATGCAGCATTAAGTAGAAGCCTCCTTTCCATATCAGTGGGTGATGGTCTGTGCATTTAAACTACTGTCTTCTAGCTGTAACCATGTGCTAGTATGGGTAAAATTTTTTTTTTTTAAAGATACTGCCTTTTAGCAGTAAAAGAACATAAGAGAAAGCCATCTCAGTAGTTAAGTGCCTCCCTATACCTCCCCTGCTGACTAACTGCTACTCATCTGAAAAAAACATCTTGAAAGGAAAGTTCTATATAATTTTAATATTTTTTGTGTAATTCTTTCCAGTATGCCCTATTTTTCAAGGGATACCCAGGCGACAGTTACAACTCACTTTCACAGGCTGATGTTAAGTATAATTGCAAGTAAACCCATTGGTTACCTAAAAGAACAGAAATCTCTAAAAATAAGAAAAAACCACACAACTGCAGCCTCATGAGAAGGCAGGGTTTGTGCTGCAGTAGGTTGAAAAGAGAAATTATAAAGTGTGTAAGTAAAAGGAGGTGATGGGTATCAAAGAAACTACTGCCCTCTGTCAGTGTGAATTAAATACTTATATAATAAAATGTACTCTGCACATTCTTATTGCGACTTACCAGTGAGTAATCTACACTCTGCTAAATTCTGAGTATTCTCCATATAACACAACTTACTGAGAGTAAAGTTTAGCTAAACTTTAGCTGCAATCAAAGCTATACAAGGCTTTCACATTTTGCCAGTCACTTCTTTTGACTAGAAATTTGTAATATTTTTTCTGGCAGCCTAAATAACCACCTTTCTTTGTAGTCACTCTAAATAAAACATTAATGACATTTCACATCTTCTCTCCTTCCCTTTCTTAGTTCAAGTTGTTCAAGAAAGAGGGTAGGGACTCCCCTAATATCAGTCCTCTTTTTCTAGTGTGGCTATGGAACCAAACTCAGTAAGTGCTTTGTACTTTATACTGATGACAAATGAACTTATGTCTGAATGTCACCATCTGTACTTGTTTCTGCCTGGTCAGGATCATAAAAGATCATTTAAATTGCAAACTTGCTCATGATCTCCTATCCCAAAAATCCTGTATGTTTTCAATAATGTCTCTGTAAAATACAGAAAAGTAAGAAAATCTTACTTAAATCCTTATAAATCACTGTCAAGGAAGTATATCTCTACTATATGAAGACTTTCCCTCTGATTTCAGGGTGTTGGAATGTCACTTTCTTCTTTTTTTTTTTTCAATTGGTTCACCAGACATATTTGTGTCATACAGAAGTATATTCAATTTATGTTGTCTACATTTCTTTGCTATTTTTATTAAAGGATTTGTTATATTATCAACATTGCTGTCATCTTCTTATACCTTATTGACTTTCTCTCACAGTCTAGAAGTTGTTCAATAAAACGTGTCACTCTTTAAAACTTATATTCTTCCAAGTATAGCATTTCATTGAACCAGACAAAGTGAAAGGACAGCTCTATTTTTGATAGCACAGTAAACACTTTGCACAAGAAAGACTGTATAAAGTACCTGGGAAATGAAATAATGCTCTCTTTTAGAAGCTGTTTTTTTTAAACTACCTTTCAGTTTGCCAAAAGTATCCATATCTGTTGCTGTGCAAGCAGAGAGGTGCAGAAACAATTAAAACCCTTAACAGTGGTACACTGTGTTCTGAAAAATTTAGAAAATAACATTCTTAATAATCCCATTTTATTTTCTGGGGGCATTGGTCAGCTTTATGCCTGTCCCCAGGCATGATATCCCGCCAGAACTTCAGTGAAAACTCCTTGCTGGGCAGTGGCTTACACACAGAACACACAGTACTCTGATATAAATTATTGCTATGCACTTTAAGTTTAAATGTATATAAACAAGGAGAAGTGGAAGATGTCACGGTGCTGGCTAATTTTTTGTCAACAGGACATGTGAGACTGTGGGAGGCCCAGCTTCAGTAATTGCCACCATCAATCAACAGGACTCCACCCCAAATGCTGGAGACTCCTTAAAGGAGGATCCTGAGGGTGGTACTGAGGTCTAAGGCCTACACACCTCTCCAGAAAGTTCTTCTGAGTTCGATGCCCCATTGGTTGTAAGTTGTTTTACCTTCCCCAGTCATTTTTATTGGACTCTGGATCTGTGGCCCCTTCCCTCGCCTGTAACCCCATTGGTTATGTCCATAAACCCCTCCCAGTTTGTGCCTCCCTTGAAAACCCCCGTGCACCCCGAGATCCCTGGAGCTCTCCCTCTGAAACTCTCCCTCCAGGATCTCTGCACCCGTCCCCTGAGTAAAGGAGGTCACAGAGGAGACCCTTTCCTGCAACCCTTTGCTTCCTTCGCCTTTCTTACGATGCGCCTTGCCTGTCACTTGCCCGGAGCTGCCTCATCCCCGGCATGAGGGACCCACGCCCTGCCCAGAGTCTGCCACAGGCTCTCAGGCCCCGCAAGCCGGCATCCTCGGCTGAGGACAGCGAGGAGTAGCCAGGCAACATGAGACCCTTCCTCCTGCAGCAGAAGCCTGGAACTTGAAGATGTCCTCCTCAGTAACTTAGTCTGACTCCCTTTTGAAAGGAACCAACTTACTCTTTAAAACTGAAAATTATTCTCTTCAGTACTTTACAACAAGGAAAAAGCCTTACCTATATGTGAAAGCTGAGTGCACACACCTATTTCCCCTCCCTCCTCCCCATCAAGAAACATAGCAGTTCAACAAGAGCTGACTCAGTGTGCTTAAATCAGTACATGAACGCATATCCTACATGTTAGACTAAAAGAAATCCAGGCCTGAGAATGAGACTAGGAGCCATCTGTTTTGAAAAAGCCACAACAAAATGATCGTATAAACTGTCTTTATACTCAGTGGAACAAAATGAGCGCCCTAAGAGGGCTGTTATTCCTGACAGATTTTACAAATTACTCTTCATGATAGCAACCTCTTCCTTCGAGTCCGTGTTAATTTCCCTGAAAAGACCAATGTGCTTTGCATCAGAAAATACATCCTTTCTCCTCATGTTTCCTGTGCAGGACACATTGTCATTAGACTATGGAGCACACGCTCACTCACAGGCTCCCTTCAGGTACTGGAAGGTTGCAATTGGGTCACCTCAAAACCTTCTCTTCTTCAGGCTGAGCAAGCCCAGTTGTCTCAGCCTTTCTTTGTAGAAGAGGTGCTCCATCCCTCTGATTGTCTTTGTGGCCTCCTCTGGACTCACTCCAACAGGATTTCTGTATAGGTACTATCATACACTGAATTCTCAAATGGGAAAAAAGTATTCCAATCTTGGGAAACATTTTTGATCCTGATAAAAAGCATTTGGTAAACAATTACCAAATTCGCAGTCTTGTGATTGCTAAAGCCATGATTTTCAACAAACCTGTGATTCAGCTTCTCTGAAATTAAGCTGCGTGTATTAGTAAGTCTTTTAAGGAGTGCCTGTGGCACGCAGAGAAAACTCGATTACACTTAAGTTGATTGCAAACAGAATTTGACTTTAAATAATACAATTTTAATCCAAAATATGTAGCATATATCATTAAAAAGTACAAAATAGTGATATGATAGCTGCAATAAATATTTTCAATTATCAGTTTAGATTTAAGAATTAAGATTTCAGGTAAGTTGTTCAAGAATTTTTTTTTTTGTGTCCTTCTAAAGGCATATTTTAAAGTTATTTTATTACAGTAATAAAATATTATGTAAAAGAATTATGTGAAAAATAAACAGGATTTTGTCAGTTAGGTGAGCATGTTAACATTATATATAAAGTTTCAGTTGCTCAGGTACATTTAACGTCAGCAAACAATTAACATCTGTGCTAGACCATCAAATCCTTGATAATGATATTTCTTGGGTAAAACCTTGAAATTCTAATGTTGCTTATAAGCAAACTATACACTATTACTCATGCATAGTAATTTTTTTAATTGATGTAAATGGGAATCTTTATAGGTTGCTTGCAATAAACTACAAATTTGTGAACAATTTATTTCAGATTTATGTTTCTGGGAAGTTCAAAATTATTTTTGTGTGAATAAGAATGAAAGTTTTCTAAGTTCCTCCATGAAATAAAATAGAATATGTATTTAAACATTAGCATGCAGTACTTCTGTTATAAAATAGGCCATGCTATTGTTCTATGAAATCAAGATGTTTTTCTTCTTGACTGGGAAGTTCATTGGGATCACTGAATGTGTGTCTTTGAAAAAAATAGGAGAGGCTGGCTATTTTCAAGCAAAGGTCAGTGGCATCCCAAGTGTAATGCCAAGGAGAAATACTTGAGTCCCAGAAATACTCAAAATAGTGGGGATTCTGCCTCTGAGAGAGGGAATAACCAATAGAGATTTCTTTTTACGTCCTGTTTTCAGTGTGGCACGTATCTGAGTTTTGATGAATGTTCCAGGCTTCTTCCCAGAGTTTACCAGCTCTGACTGCTGTTTCTGTGTTGTACCATCCTTGGATGAGCTAGTGACTTTCAGGGAACTATGTCTGCTTGGAAAAAAAGCAAAGCAACATGTTTAACTGAACTCATGCCAAGAATTTTCATTCAAGATTCCTGAGATTTTTATTCTTCACTAAATCTCTCCCTGTGCTTTCTGTTCGTTATGAAATACCAACATTTTGTAAAATGAGCTTCAAAATTTGGTAAAATCCTATGGGGAATGTAGTATCTTGAGATTTATAATGAACTACTGTGGTTAATCATTAGATCATTAATTAAAAAAAAAACAACAGAAGAAAAGGACATAAAATAATCTCTGTATAACCGTTTTAATTGTCCATCCTGGAAAAGAATCACAGGTGAGCAGCAGTCTATGAAGTGATATTAGTTATTACCTGTCAAAAAATATGCTGTGAACATTCACAAATCAGTAGGTCCAGATCTCCTCTTTGAAAATACATGTGTAATTTCATTTGTAAAGTGAGGATGCTAGTATTGCCTTTTGAAATTTTAGTGAAGATAATGTAAGTATAATAAGTATATCAGATACTGATAAATAATATTATCATTAGGAGATGAGGACATATACATGTTGTGGTAGATATAAGGGATCATATTAGGTATAACAAATCATGTTATGGCTGAGAATTAATTCATTCAATGTTGTTGTATGCTATTAAAACGAAGAATTAAAGCAAGGGCCCTTCTTCTAGCTTGTCTCCTACATCAGTAAGTTTTAAAGGCTCATCTTTAAAATTCTTCTTTCTGTTGTTCATAATTCTGACAATGAAACCAACAGTCACAAGATAACGAATTCTTTGTTTTTTAACACTGAGCAGAGTAGTCCTTTAAAGGTTAAAGATGGATGAGAGCCTACAAATTGTATTTCTCCCATTCCTCATCGCCATAATTCTAAAATGAAGACCATTACCAAATACCTCCCTTTTTTATCCCATAAATAAATAAAATAATAATAAAATTAAAATTTATAGGCAAATAACGCTATGAAAATACTAATTTGCAACTAGAGTACATAAGATTTGAAGGTTGAACTGTTGCAGTTATCTCCATACTTTCTCTTTGCTCGCTCATATTTCTGCTACTATCATCCAAGATTTTTGTTCCTTTCTTGGTATAAACAAAATTCATCACATTATGACAGCAGTCATAAATACATTTGACCATATATTATGATAGCTTAAGGAAGTAGAGTTGCCATTCTCCATAAGATAGTTTTTCATGTTTAAAAAGTAAAAATTTATTTACATACAATTTGGCTATTACATAAAAGTATTTACCTTTCTTTTCATCAGAAAAAATTCTTAAACTCCCTTACTGTTTTTAATGTGACTTCTTGTCCATCATTTTATTGAGTAAAGAAAAACCTTGCTAGTTTTGATAGTAATAATGTACTGTCACAACTGTGCTTTACTGCATCATCAGTTTTTGGTCTAGCAAATAAATAACAATCTAGATATTTTTCAATAACAACTCTTTCATGCAAAACATGAACAGCCAGCATTTAGTTGTGGAAGATACTCAGTAGTTTGCCTGAGTGATCACAGGTCAGTTTTCAGTCACAACTTTAATCTATTGTACTTTTCCATAATGAATTGAAGTTTTCATAGTCTTTTATACAAAAGTTTTTTTATAGCAAGTAAAATAGTGTATTTTCCACAAAGTCGTTTTTAGTTCCTAATACCAAATCACTACTTCTTCTTTTAAAAAGCAAGTTATTCTGGAACTGAACTATATGACTCACTGCTAAATTTTGTCTTCTCTAAGGTGGAGTGCTTTCAAAAAGAAGTAGCTGAGAAGGTGTAATTACACATACTTTATTTTTAACCCATTTTCTTCTAATTTCTTTGCCCACACTTCTCTGCTCTGAATAAGCACTGTCGCTTCTATACTATCTATAACTTTAATCTCTTTAATATCTAAATGTTAGAATATTTGACACAGGGACTTCAGAAAAAATTTCTTAAATAAGAGCCCTGTGAACAGTTTGGGTGAATGCTATATTACATTGCCCAAATGCTAACTTTCTATCCACTTGTTTAATTCAAATAACACCCTTTGTCTTGGGCTTTATTTATGTCTTTGTTCTGATATTTTTGAGACATAATAAAAAAGAGAAATTAAGACTTACATGGAAAGTAGGATATGGTCGGTCTTTATATTTAAATATAATTCCAGGCTTTTGGGGATGTCAAATGTTCTTTTACTGGTTGATAATTTCTTTCATCCAGATCTTTTTGCCATCAATCTTTGCCCTTACATTTTCACTAATTTGAAGAGCTCTAGTGGTTTTCAAAGGCTGCTAAAGCCTACATCTGTGCACAGGTAACAATGCAAAAATGCAAATTTTCAAACTAAAAGGATTAATCTGCCTAAGGGAAGTCTTTATTGCTGGCTTTTATGACTACAGCTGCTTTAAACTTAGCTGTGATTTACAGAGGAGCTGACATTGACAAATGAGAGGATTCCTCTGTATAAACCATGTAGTAAAATCCTATGAACCACTGTTGTTCATCAATAATAATATGGGAAATAATTGCAGGCGCTTGCATATAAAATGCTTCTATTACTCCAAGGATCTGGTACAACAATAACTACCTCTAAAGAAAAGAAAAATAGTGACATTTCAATGAGTCAATTCCTGTCTCATTATTTAATTTTTTAAGACTGAGCCACAAATAAGAGCAGTAAGGTAACTTTGTAATTTTCTGGTTCTTTCTGCTTTCTTAACCTTTCAACTTCCTAAATCTGTACAATTAATGTTACTTGTGCTGATAATGAAGATGTGCTTTCAAAGGATTGTCCACTGCCTTCAATACAGCACTGTTCCCAATAAAGATGTAATCCCTAACAGGTATGAATCAAGAGAGGCTTTTCTGACTCACTTTTCAGTTATTTCAGTGTATGATGTAATTTTAAAAAAACTATATCTCTGTGAGAATTTCCCAAATGAGACCCAAAGTCTTTCAAATGGTTTTCCAAAATGTGTACTTTAAGCAGTTCACTAGTTGATTACAGCTGCTGAAATAGTTAGGCTGCACTTAAACCAACATCCCTCAATAAAAGATGTCTTTGCTGTTACCTGAAATTCAACAGTTGTAACAAGTAAACCTTGGCATTTAGCTGGATTTATAAATAAAGATATATATAATCTGCCTTTCTGATGCTAACTTTGTGCTTGAGAAAAATTTTGTTGCAGGAAATGTAAATTCCACATAAATTTCCCTACTTTAACTTGTGATCTTGAAGCCTTTGGCTACCTGCACAAAAGAGCTCCATTACCCAACATTAATTTTATTTTATCACATTATGTAAATGTTTGGGTTCTCCTTGCATGTATGTATCAGTCTTATAACTGAATTGGGGAATTTCAGAATCAGAATGTATATGGAACAAGGGGAGAGGGGTTTTGTCCATTTTTCTGGTAAGACATAGTCTTTTCATATTTAATATAATGCCATGCTTGTTATCATCAATACAGACTACAGGCAGTGGTATAATAGTGCTGTCTTTGGTGGTTGTGTTTCCAAAGACTGTCACCATTTCAAGCTCACCTTGTTCTCAGTAGTCCTCTGGTTTGGTTTTATTGTTGTTGTTATTGCTGGGGTGTCTCTTTTTTTTTTTTTAATTTATTTTTTTATTTTTTATTCTATTTCAGTAAGTTTTCTGGTATGCTTGAATAGCAACGTGTGGGTAGAGGATTTGGGGGCAATTACTCCTCAACCATCCCAATTTGAAGAGGGGTGCTTGTTTTAATATATCTGATGCCTGAAGTCTAGGAGTCATCTTTAATTCACTCCTCACACCCTTCTCTAATAGTTAGAAATACTCCCCTGGAAAATAGGCTATTTTTCCTCCCCGTACAGCATTTCTAGATTTCTTATTCTACTTTTCCTCCCTTCTGACTGTAATAGTGAGCTACATTCCCCTGTCCAGCTTGAACTCCTCCATTTTGCCCTTCTTTTGGAATTTGAGATAGCTTTATATGTAAATTACTCTGCAGTGGGTGGCTATACTGTATAAACAACTCTCTATATACTGTACGTTGCATAACGAAAACATGTTTGATTATTTTATTCCTTGCTGCTGGCTCTAAACCCTACCAAGTATTGCCTTAAATGTCTCTCGAGCAGTTATGATTTCAGAGTTGAAATTCTTAATAATTTTGTGACCTACTAAACTCTGCTTCTCCATCTTTACTGAAGGTTAAAGGTTCCTGACATGTTCCCATCAATATTTCTGATCTCTCCTGGCCAACCTTGTTGCTTGTCTCTTGCATTTCTTCTGCATCCATCACGATGTTTCATTCCCTAATTTTATGCATTGATGAGCTGCCCATTTCTGCCTCACTACAAAAAAACCAACTCAAGCGACTGTTCCTTTTGTCCTGTGTACCTACACAGAAAGCAGAATGACAAACTATTTCCCTCTAAGTAAATAAAATAGTGGGTTATTTGAACTGATTTTAATACACTGTAAAACTGACTAAATTATCTGTGTGTGTGAATGACTCAAGTACCTGCCAAGTGTCTTCATTCCTCTTGGGGACATGGTTGTGTGTTTTTTTCTCAGTGTTTTATAACTTTTGCAGCATAGATGAACAAAATTTTAAAAACCTGCAGTTTCCATTAATGTTTTTCTATCATAGATACTTGAAAAAAATCATGTATTATTGAATAGAAATGATTTTTTCATATTTTCTCATACTTTGGGGGTTTATTTACCTGGAATTTTTTCCCCATTGCTTATGGAACATAGTTCCTGTATTGGTTTTATGCATATAAACCGTCAGGGCACAGAAAGACAATGGTACATATTAAAAATAAGGTAGATTTACATGCCATGCTTTCTCATTTAAAGCTTCCCTTGCAGAGGAAGAAATTATAGATTCACCTTCACCAATATTCTGGGCTCTCTTTAGTTTGGAAGGTTAAGTGCAAGGATGCAAATTAATGAAAATGTAAGAGTGTGTTTCTTCTTTGGGGGGGGGTAATTTTTGTCATCTTTTTCAGTTGAGAGAGATACGATTTAATGGCTGAAATTTGAGTTAGGGAAATGGGAATTTCAGCTGATAGCTAATGACTTGTGAAACTGACTTGGACAAATCTTTTATGATGTCCCCATGACAACTCTTGGCTTTAGCTTTGAGTAACATTAACAAGTGCTTTGGAGAGATGTCATCAGATTAGTGACTTCGTCTCTGAATGGAATTGGTAGACTTCACTTTACCGGTCTTTCTCTGCTTATTGACTGCTGGCCAAAGTCTGGCTCAGAATCCGAGATAAATAAAGCCATAAGGAGGTGGTCAAGAACATAAAAATAGTTCTACCTATGAATAATTCCTGTGGACCTTATAGTCACCAAAGCTGGTACAGAGACAAAATGCACTCCTGGTCTGAGCAGTGGAGATTGTAGACATGCTTTCCTATCACTTGCAGAGAACTGCAGCTGTGGGAAGTGACCTACAGCCCCTTGTGATTGCCTCCATTTTTCACTGTCAAATTAGTACCTAAAGATGTTTGTCTTCTATTCTAGCTCTTAATTTGTGGGGAGAAATGCCTCTGAAATAGAACTCTGATGTCAGACCAATAAATAACATTGTCCTTTTCATCTGCATTCCACGTTCCTATGTTATAAATCTTAGGTTCTTCACTTGGAAGTGTTCATATAAAAGGCAGTGGAAGCCCTCTTTAATTTTACATTTTTGTCTTGCCCTCCATCCGTACTGAAAAATCACTATTCTACAATTAAAACTATTTTCCTTAGTGGCACACTTTAAGAGTCTGGTTCTTTTATTGGCAAAAGTTTCTTGTATATGAACATGTAATTCCAGGTGAATCATTACTCAGTTGAATAAAGCTCACAATTATGTGGAATGCCCAGTTACACAGCTCTTTGAGAATAAAATTTCTGGAAATGCATTTAGAATTTAGCTCTCAGCCAACATGACACGAGACTTTACTGGTTTGCAGTTTAGAGCTTGGGTCCTTGTTTCAGCTATGGTATAACTGATGTTATGAAGAGTTACTGGGGATACCTGTAAAATTATTGCTATATTGGAGGGAAGGAACCTTATTGTGACAAAAAATGGTTGATACAAAATATAGTCTAGCATTTTTCAAAATTAAAACATGAAGATTAAAAAAAAACGAACTATTTGTTCTCGGAGTGTCTTAGACTGCAGCGATTGGGGCTGGTAAAGTCATGCAGTACATATAAAAATGGATGTGCTGCCTCTGAGTACAAACTGCTGCAAGAGTTCAGGTGTTTCTACAGCTGCTGGGCAGGAATAGTGCTCTGAATGCCCAGGTGGAACTGGAGAATGCTTGAATGGAAGAATGGTTTGTGCCTTCTCTTTTCTTTCTCCAGTAATTTGTTAAAGAAGATTTAAGTCCGTTTATATTTCACTCTGGCCAAATACAAAATAGAACACTTTGAGAGCCAAAGTGGTTAACTTTATTCAGTTTCATAGTTTTAAGAAAAGAGTTTCAGTGGAATCTATAGTAGTCAAAACTAAGTCCAGGCTGGTCTGCCTTGGACTGATGGAGAGGCATGTGTTGAGTCTCGGGGTAGCCTAGACTGTCTGAAGAAAAGCTGTGTCCTCTGGACGAGAAGAAATGCCAAGGCTATAAATGGAGCTTCTGTGACAGTCTGACACTTTGAAAGACTGCATTTAAAAGCACATTTAAGGGCTCCACAGTGGGTAAAAAAGGCATTGGGAAATAATTAATTCATTTGAAAGTGTGCAGCCTATGCTGGCATTGAAGTTGGTTATAACTTGTTGGTTTAATAACTCTTACTATACTTGCCTCAACTATTATATAGAGAGGAAATTACTTCTGGGTTACAAGAAGAAATAATTGAAATAACTCAGACATATTTTTAGCTGAAAATTAAAAGTGCAAGATTTTTCACTGCAGGTAATAGTCAGTTTAGCTTAAAAGAGTCACCATTTTAATAATTAGGCTTTATAACTGATAGTATGGAACTAATTATGGCAGAAAATTTGAAAACTGAGTAAGAAATTATGCAAAGTCCTTTGTATGCAAATCCTTATATATAAGCAACATTGTATGTTCAGTCTTTTCAGGCTGTGGCTTTTGAAATCACTGATTTGGAAATGTGATAGTGACCTTTTTCCTTAAGACTGTTAGATATTCCATGCATTTCTGATATTGTAAAATCTCTTTCTAGAGAAATAGATAAATAAATATTCCAGCTGTCTCCTGACTTAGTTCCTGTGCATAAATTCATGGAGAAAAGAACAACACCTGTTCAGTTTCTTCTAACAGTGATGAATTTATGTGGCAAGACAGGATGTCTGTTTTAGTCCTGTGGTTCAATACAACATTTGTAGTTGACTTCTGCTCTTTTTTCCTCTGTTAATTTCACATAAAAATTACCTCTGCCCTATGAAAATTATTTTTATAGGCTAAATTCTGTTTAGACACAATGTTTTGCAGCTGTTGTCATTCTAGACTTTCCTAAAAATAGTTTTGCAAAAGCTCTAACACTTTACATTTAGTATGTTCTTTTTTATTTGCTTAACATTGCAGTGTATGATATTTTGTATTCTGCATGCACAGTAAGGGTAAGCCCACAGGAACCAACATATAGTCTTTAATTGAAAACACACCGAAACGCATGCCTAGAAGACTGGTAGTGTAATTTTAGAATAAACAATTTTTAATAAACTTCAAGTCTTTCTGAGGAGCTTGACTGTCAGTGCTCTTGAAAACCGACGATACTGTTGAACCAGGCTTTTCAGTGTCCTTGGGAAATAGCCTTAAATTTGTGAACAGAATGCTCTACTTCTGTCTAAATCTCATTTCAGTAAGGCATTTTCCGAAAGTGATACAGGTATAATTGGGAGGATGTTTGTTTGTTTAGACTCTGTGGATAGTGAAAATAAAGCAACTGAGGATGACCTTCCTGTCTTTACCAGGACATGCAGGAACTGTCAGCTAATAACCTCTGTGTCTCCTAAGTGAAGAGGCTTGAAAGAAAATGAGGAACCCTGGAAATCTGAGTTCTAAAAGGAAGGTAAGAAAATGGATGCAATCTGAAAAAGGAGACAGAAAAAGATAAAGTTGTGCCTATTTATAGAAAAGGATATTCTGAAGAACCTGACTGTAAAATTGAGCCTGCAAAGCAGGAAGTGTAAAAGTTTAGGAGTGGGTAGTCTCCTTTTCCCATATTCCAGGGAATAAACCCAACTGAAATAATAGAAATTACTTAATCTTTCATCTCATCTTTCCATCCCAGGGCAGACCAGGAGCACATTCTTTCTCTCTCTTAACCCAACTTTATGTGTTTTTAGAATTATAAAAGATCTGGAATCCATGTAATCGATATCTTGGGTGCATATAGGGGTTTAGGAACCACATAGATGAGCTGGCAGGAAAAAATACATGCCCTTTGTTCTGATGGAGGATTTGTTGAAGAGGACTTATCACTCTGAAAAGTTGTGGATCTGAAAAATCACCTTCCAAGTTTCCAACGTGACGTAGATAGGATGTGCTTTTCAGCATGACTCAGCAAAACCTATGCCACTGCACAATCCTTTTTTCCTTGTGTTAAGTGCAATCAATAATGAGCTTGTAAAAATGGCTGGTGACAGAAGAGTAAAGGGAACATATCAATCAGTTTCTGAACACAATGGCTCTATGTTATGAGAAATTAAGTGCAGTAAACCTCAAAATCATTTAAATTAACTTGATTCTGATTGCTTCTTAATACTAGGTTAAACCATCAGTACAAACAGCATGCAAACCACAACGAAAAAAAAAAAGCTATGATTAATATATTTTTTCTCTAGAATTTCCACTTACACCTATTCAAAAATAAAAGTTATTTTTCAAACAAGCAGCAGGTATAAGTGGTCTGGAAATACCAAGATAACATCCACAGATGCCTGCAGGAATTATACTCAAACTTTTTGAATGTAACTGGCTGCCAAGAGGCCTTTCAGGTTCCATGTACCTTGTGGTTCTTGTGGAATAGCAGGTACTTTGGACATGTTTTGCACCACGAGGTGCTGGTTCCTTATGATGGAAGTAAGAAAAGACTCTATAAAGCATCATTTGAAATGGTGGGGTTTTGAGCTAACACTGCAGAGAAAGAAAAGTATGAAAAATTTTACATCTTAGGTACTGAGAACCCTGGATAATGCAGCATTTTAAATGGTTTAACTGCCAGAGAACAGCACACCATGCAGACCCCATCCATAAAAAGCATTATCCAATTTTGATTATTTGAGCTCTTACCAGACTTTCTTAAAAGAAAATAACTCAGTGCATCCCTTCTACTGCCAAGCAGGAGGGGTGTTTGTATCAGAACTTCTTGCTACACTTTTAGATAAAAGCAAGGATATCAAGGTGGCATAGTAATCTCTACCATGTGGGAGCAACCTGCAGGCTCCTTTTGTAAAGGCTGACCAAGCTCATCCTGAAGACAGGGGCTATGGAATACCCAACACAGCCTGAGGGCCATGGGCAGTGCAGCCCAGCCCAGGCCAGAGGTTCTCCTGGCATCTGCTGGGCAGGTCATCATGTCCTTGACGTGCAGTGGCCACTCAGTCAAGAAGATTGCAACACTTTAGAGGCAATCATCAGACTCTAATAGAAGATGTCAAGGGAATGGAAGAGAGAGATTTGTGTTCATGACAAAAAAATCAGCTGTGGCGAAGAATTACAGGAATTGGATAATTTTTGTGGTAAGTGAATGAATTACCTAGTGGTTAGAATATAATTTATTAGGGAGGAACACAAATAAAAAAGAAATTAAAGGTCTGTTTCACTCTAATATCTGTATGTGAAAGCCTCTGAAAGTACAAAGCTTCCCAGCATTTCTCTGTCCTAAAGTATTGGTAATTCTGTCACTCTGTATTATGAAAATATTCATTGTATTAATAATAGAGTGTGGAATAAGATGTGAGTGGGAGTATTAGTGCATCAAGAATGCCCAAACTTGTAAGGGATCGTTCTAACTTAATCTTAGCCTGTCTTTGCAGTCAGAAAGGGATCAATCAGGGCATAAACACTGGAATGGTTGGCTTCACAGCCTAATAGTCTTATGTATCTGAGAGGTATTGTCCAGTCATAAAGTTCTGAAGAATAAATATGCTTTCCTCAAATGTTGCTAGGATTGTGTGGCTTTGTAAAGTCTATGTTTTTATTCCAAGTTCCTGTTCACAGCCTGATTGGGAGCCATGTTGTTAGCTTTCTCCAACAAAGTTTCCTCCTACTGCAGTCTCTTTAAGAGCCAAGTCTGTGACCACTTTAAAATGTTAAAACTTCTTGTAAGCAGTTTCTCAACCACTTGTACAAATCCTGATTAGGGTGTGAAATGCACTTTGAAATTAAAATTGCAATAAATATTCAAGAGATGGACTTACTGCTTGAACAAATTTCTAAATAAATATAGAAATATAGGTATTTGGAAACTTAACCACCCCCCCCCAAAAAAAACCCCAGTTTTGTTCTATTTCGTATTAGATTAAACTAAAATGTGATAGTTTCCTTCTGAACAACTTAACCCTGAGGAAGAATTGCAAAAAAAGCTGCAAGTGGTGATTTGTAAACTCAAAAGCCGTGGAATCAACTAAGAAACTATCAAATTACTTCTGAAATTAAAATCCTATCTATGGAATTTCAAATAAACAAATAAGGCTTAGTGTTGATCATCCATCAGACATTACTTTTAAAATAGTGATAGATAATTTGTGAGGGAATTCTTAACAGAAATTGCAAAGCAATTAATATTTCGTTGCCCAACTAAATGCTGAGGGGAACAGATGACAACAGGGATGAGTTTAAATAATCAGTAAGGATCTTCAGTTCATCTTTTCTGCTATAATCATGCGTAGTTCTGGAAGTGAGATCTCTGTTGCTACAATGGGTCTGAGTAAATAGCTTTTAAACTACAAAACCAGCCAAGTGGATTGAAAAAAAATTGAAGAGTTGCTAAGAAAGGAAGGTATTGTGAACATTTAACTTTCACATATCTCAGCAGGTGCATGAAACTCAGTATGATAGTTCTGCCCATCTGAGACTTCCTAGAGAATATCAGTGCAGAGGAAACTTCTTCAGCTTCATCAGGAATTTTCCTATGACGATTTTTATGAATGCTAAAGAAAGGATCAGGTGCCAATTTCAGTAAAGTAAACCCTGAGTAGTAAAAATTTATCTCAGTTTTATGTACGTGAAACTGTATTTCGTATGGGGTTTTTTTCTGCTGTTTCTAAAAACACCTACACTGCTTGAGTAACAAGACATGTAAGAACAAGAAGCCTGTAAGAAAATGCAGCAAAATTATGCTAGATCTATAACTGAGAAATGAGTTCAGATATGATGGAATGACATAGTACATCTATATTTAATAATAATACCTAGAAGATTTTCTACCTTAAACTGTATCATAATTTGATAGAAAAAAGGTATTCAGTCATCAGTTCTTTAAATATAGTATTTAATCCATAATCACAACATAGTCTGCATTTGCAAACTTCCAGACTTTCTGGGCAGAGAGGAATACAAACATTAGAGCAAAGATTATAACATGGATTTAGTGCAGTAGCTGGAGCGAGCAAAGATGCAAACAATGCAAAATGGAAGAACAAGCAAAAGCCCTTGTTCTCAGAATACAATGCTCTTTCCTACTGCAGAAGCAATCTGAGGAATAAGCATCCACTTACCACCAGGAGGGTGATCGTTTTGTAATTTGTATGTGCAATGGAAAGGTGGCATATTCAAGGGATAGAACAACTGGAGCATAATAATGCTTTTTTTTCTAGCAGAGCTTGGGACAAGGCAATAATTAGAAATGCTGGGAATCAACTCATATGAATACCATTAATTCAGCTGAAATGAGGGAAGGCAGAGGACAGGCAAACTTCTGCTCAGAACATTATCCATGCTTTGTCCTGGGTGGTAGAACAAAGACCTTCAAAAAGTATTTCAAGAGATAGAGAAGAGTCTTCGAACATCCAAGTTTAAACTTGTAACTTCAATATTTAGTTACTATAAAAATGAAATAAATATAGACTTTCAAATTTTTGACTGCAATTATGCTTTTTGCACAAATTCTGATACAGAACCATGTCATATCTTATTTTCCTAAATTGTTTTCAAGTTCTTAACATTGTCTGGATTAGCTATGCATTTAGATAACAACTGCGTCTACCAAAACTTTGTTACAACTTTCTACTACCTAGCTTAATAACTAAAGTATCTGAGGCCAGAAGAAGCTCCTGATGAAAACTTTTTCTCTTTTATTTTCCTTTTTTTTTTTTAATGACACCTACTTGTGTCCAGCTTTGCATATCATGTTCCACAGGAGTATTTTACTCTGTTCTATTTGAATATCTAGCAAAACCACTATTTGTGATAACCTTGCACTACAAAGTTAAGGCTCAGTTTGTTTCATCTTATAATTTGTTTTGATTTTATAATACATAGTTCCCACTGGTAGGCTTGTTTGAGCAGTGATTTTTATCTTAAGAACCTTTTTTTAATTGACTGACTGTAGGCTAGATTATTAAAATTATTTTTAAACCAAATATTGGTTATTTGAATTTTGGCCATCTCACCAAAAAAAAAAAAAAAAGTTTTGCACAAAGACTACAGTCTTTGTTTTTCTGACATGATTTCTGCACAAGGATTTTCCTGTTAACAGAAAATCAAGCAACGTTATGTATTCTTGAGGGACCACCTGATATACTCAATCATTTCTTGTTTGACACCATATCCAGAAGTACATGTCAGAATTGCAAGTGTCTTACCTCTACATAGGAAATGGGATTTTTTTTTCCTTTTCCTCTTTTCCTTATGATTAATATTTTTATGCAGATTTAGTCCGAACATTCAATCTTCTCCAACAGTTTCTCTTTATGGATCCACTTCTGTTTGTAACAACCTCATTGCTCCCTACAGTTTCCTGAGGAGGGAAGGTGGAGAGGGAGGTGCTCTCTTCTCCCTGGTATCCAGTGACAGAACATGTGAGAACAGTACAAAGCTTCATCAAGGAAGTTTCAGACTTGACATTTAGGAAGCATTTCTTTACTGTGAGGGTGGTAATATACTAAAAAATGCTTCCTGGAGAGGTTGTCAATGACCCAAGCCTGTCAGGGTTATAAAGGCCTTTGGATAATGTCCTTAAGAGCTTTTTCTAACTTTTGGTCATCTCTGAAATGTCAGGCTTAGTGGTTGGTTTAGGTCCCTTCAACCTGAAATATTCTAATCAAGTCTAGTCTACCCTATTCATGTACTCTTCTGCAGCTCTGTTTATTGATGTAGACATGAACGGTTTCCAGCACCCTAAAGCCAGCTGACAGAATGGCCTCATTCCTGGTCTAGGATGTTATCCTGTTTTACTATCCAGATGCAATGACTGCTTCTAAACTTATTCCTGATAAATACCAAACTGGTACAGGAATTGCTTAAAGAGTGCTAGTTCATCTGGATAAGAACTGCATCTGGGGCAATCCTAAAAGCTTAACAGTATAGATGATCAAATCCCAGTGACAGGGAATGTTCTCTGCAATTCTAATTCTAAATTCTCTGCAAAGCTTTGGAGCATTTAACTGCAGGTGTACTGGAGGGAACAATTCCATAAGATGGTTCCCCTCTTACACACTAAATTGAGGCTGACTACTGATTTCTCAGTGTTAGTAGTGGGAATATAAATGAACATGAGAAGGGAAGGGACTGTGCCAGGAAGTCATGGTGGGTGTAACAAGCACACTGTACCAAAGGGCAGATCATTGGTCTTCATCATACTGCTTGTCTTCCAGCTCTGGTAGAATCAGGGCAAGGAAGATGTTAAGGATTTCGTGTGAGACATGCAGCTTTATGAAAGATCTGATACGTAAATCCAAGACGACTTCTATCCTAGCATGTATTGTTGATGTGTTTACTTGATTTAAATGAAAAGTTCAGATAACTTCAGATTACAAAAGAATGACCTGGCTTTTATTTTTTTTCTCTTTTCTGTTTTGCTTTATTTCTATGATATTTCTTCATTTCCTATTTTGTTTTGACACTAAATATGCTTTTTGGGGCAGATTCCTTTACACATGAGATGTGTCTTATTTTAAGATCCTGATTCTGAGGGAGATTTTAAGACACCCAGGTGGCTGCTAAATAATGCAGCGTGGATGGTGACCCAAAGAATGGAGATTTGTGTCATAAAAATGCCTATTTGCCAAAATAAAAAGACATCAAATGATGTTCAAAATCATATTTAGTTATTCAGTGATGGCACTTGCCCTACCCCGAAGTCTTCAGGCTGTTGTTTCAAGTTATGCTACAGTGTGACTGTTGGTGTTTGAGGAGAAGAATTCTGGTACAACTGAACAAGAAATGAGGAAGTATATACAGCTATGTATAGATGCATACATACCTGTGTGTATGTATCCTACACCATGCTATCCTTTCTTTTATGCAATAATCATTGACAGAAAATAATAACACAACACTAAATAAACTAATAGTATCATATAGTGTGGCAATTCTTAATTTTTTTTTCCTTTCCCCTTCCTTTGCATAGTGCAATCTGCAGGAAAATAAAATGTCTCCAGTTCCACCCACGCATAACTTTCCCTTGCGGGAGCTGGACATTTGCAATGGCTCTACTCCCATAAGTGAATCCAAATACTTGTAGGCAGCCATTTCTTTGCTCTGTAAAAGCCACTGGCTGATTCATTTCCTTGGTTGTGTAACTACTGATTGGCATTTTTAGTAAAACCCTTTTAGCTTAGCCTTTTCCCTCTGATTTGTGATTTGGCCCAAAGAAAAAATGTCCTAGTTTAGCTCTGACCTACTTATCGTTAAATTGACAGCTTGCTCTTTGCATAGGTTCCTTTATTAAAATCAAAGAGTGCCCTCAAGCCACCAAGTTTTGAAGCAAACCCTAAAGCTGTCTTAATATCATTGATGGAATTACAGGGCAATTTCAGATATGTAGCATTTCTAAAATATTTTGCAGGAGAGCAAACTGCAGCCAGCTCAAAAAGCCAATATGCATATCATAAATATTAATATAGGAGCTATTCTCTGTAGAAGGATATTCTTTGTAAGAACATCAATATAATATATGTTGTAATTTTTCTTTCAAATGCAAAGTTATCAAACATCCTTAATTAACCTGGGTGATTTTTTTCCTAATGACAATGACTTTGAGATTTTTTATAGTATTGTTTTCCATAATCCAAGTTAATTTTTTTTAAATCTATTTTTTGTTTTAATCTTCCTTCAAAAAGTATCAAATATGATGATTTTCATATTTTAATTGTTTTCTTGTAGGGTTTTTCATTTTCTATTGAGAGAAAAAATAAAAAATATTCCTTTCATATGGTTATTATTTTTCTTGTATGGTAGCAATGCTTTATTTTTTGTTTCTTTAATTTTTTTTTTTTCTCTTCAGCAGCCCCTCTACATGAAATTTTACCACAAAGAAAACAAAGCAGTGTATAATGACCAGGTGGTACCATGTAAGCATATTCTTGTACGCGAGGATTTTGCACTGCGTAATTCAGAGGATTTTTGAATGCAGAGTGATTGGCGTGATACTTCCTTTAGTGAGCTCAGCCCTATTTATTATTTTTATCCTATAATTCACTGTTAACAGCTGCACATTCTTTCTCCTGTCAAAGAGGAAGAAGAGAAAGCATTTTCTGTGTGGGGTTTCTTATTCAACTCACTGTCTCAGCTGAAGTTGTATATTGAGGTGTCTCAGTTACAAGGTGGAGAGAAACCATCACTTTTTTTGGATCGCATATCATGCTCACCATCTCCTGTTCTCTGTTCCCCTTTCAGAAATACTTCAGGCTGTGTAAAAGTATATTACCTCTATGTTTGTGGGGGTTTATGCTCTTCTGTAAAAAAGGTTAATGCAAGTACTGTGTCCGTTTCTAGAAGTAGGGGTTTTCTTTTCAGATATTTCAGTACATTTAACTGGGAAAAGGAATGAGGAAAGGGAGAGGCTCTGTCCTGGAAGCGATGAGGTTTTATGGTCCTTAATTTCTAGGTAAGTTAAATAATTAGTTTTGCACTCAAAGAGCCAAGAACTTCTTCCTTTAACTGTTGACAAGAGTATTCTTTGAAGAATATTACAAAGAGTCCAGTAATTCTAGGGAAACACAGAAGTTAAATCAGTTCTTTTTAGAGCATTCAGGAGTCTTCTAGGCAGTCTGGATTTCGGCTTTGCTAAGTTGTGGTTCCAGCTCTGGCCATGTCTTAAAGGGTAGGTGAGGAGCAAGACGCACACCAGAATAGTGTGTGACACTGACAGAGGAGGGGTCCTTCCTAATGTGCAAGGGATGGCCTAATGCGTGTTTTCAGTCACACTTTAGTGTGTTTTAGAATGCAAACCTGTGGGTGTCCTGTGCGGGGGTGCCTACTTTTTGCTGTGTTGAGTAGAACAGCAGGAATTAGAAAGCACAGACACTGCTGCACTCTGCCTCATGGAGGTTTCAGAGGGAGTGAAAGTAAAGTCAGCTTAAAGGACACCCCACAAGGACTCTGGAACATTTTAACCTTTAAAAACTTCAACATTCAGCAGCAATGAGAGGTGTACTGATATTGGTTGGGGTGCCATACACTCTCGAGTGTACCACCCATCTACTTTTCAACAGTTCTTTTGTGCAATGTGTAGTGATGCAAACGCCATCTGGGCTTTTTAGGACTTTCTGCCAGGTAAGAAAAAGAATTTGCAGTTTTTGAGATGACACGAAAAAGGGTAAAAATTGTTTTATTTCTAATATTTTGAGTTCTTTTAAATTTCAATCTCTTATTGATGACAGTGGGGTGGTGGGGGTGGTTGTTTTAAGTGGGCTGGATGCCAGGCACCCACCAAAGCTGCTCTGTCACTCCCCTCTGCAACTGAACAGAGGAGAAAAAAATATCATGAAAGGCTCATGAGCTGAGAGAAGGACAGGGAGAGATCATTCACTAATTACCATCAAGGGCAAAACTCAAGACTCAGCTTGGGGATATTAACTGAATTTGTTACCAATGAAAATTAGAGCAAGATAAGAAGAAGTAAAACAAATCTTAAAAACACCTTCCCCCCCAGTGCCCTCCTCTTCCCAGGTTCTACCTCTTCCCTTTCAGTGGTGCAGGGAGACAGAGAATGGGGGTTATGGTCAGTTCACCACAGGTTGTTTCTGCTGCTGCTCAGGGAGAGGAGTCCTTCCCCTTCTACAGCATGGGGTGCCTCACAGTCCTCCACAAACTTCTCCAATGTGAATCCATCCCATGGGCTACAGTCCTTCACAAACTGCTCCAGCATGGGTCACTCTTCCACAGGGTGCAGTCCTTCAAGAAGAGGACTGCGTTGATCCCCTGGAGGGTCACACCTCCTGCCAGGAAATCTGCTCCAGGGTAAGCTCCTCTCTCCATGGGTCTGCAGGCCCCTGCCAGGACCTTGCTCCAGCACGAGCTTCCCACCCATCATAGCCTCCTCTCAGGCACCCGCCTGCTCTGGCATGTGTATCCTCTCTCCACAGGCTTCAGGTGGATCTCTGCATCCTTGTGGTTCTCCATGGGCTGCAGGGGTACAGCTGCCTCACCAGAGAATCTCAGCTGCAGCTCCTGCAGCACCTCCTCCTCCTCCTCCTTCTCCAGTGGCCTTGGTGTCTCCTCACAGTTGTTCGTCTCGCATATTCTCATCCTCCTGTCCTCAATGTGTAATTACTTCTGTGCAATAACTTTTTTTCATTGTATATTATCACAAGGGTGCTACTACCATCACTGATGGACTCGGCCTTGCCCAGCAGTGGGTCCATCCTGGAGCCGTCTGTGTTGGCTCTGACA
Organism: Oreocharis arfaki; assembly: GCA_013398015.1. Lineage (NCBI taxonomy): Eukaryota > Metazoa > Chordata > Aves > Passeriformes > Paramythiidae > Oreocharis > Oreocharis arfaki. The sequence goes on from VZRR01010950.1 coordinate 188,254, forward strand.
GATATGGGGGAAGCTTCTGGCAGCTTCTGACAGAGGCCACCCCTGTAGCCCCCCTGCTACCGAAAACTGGCCACACATAGTGGCCCACAATATATAGTGCCAGAAGCCAGGTAGCATATTGCTGCTACTGTACTTGTTATGTACTAAAATATAAACAGCTTCGGGGATATTTATAGCATCAATTTTGGTTTTCCTAATGAATTCCACTTCCTCCAAGTTTTGAGAGTAAGGAAATGGTTCTGTCTTTATTGTGCCATCTGTTCATGACAAGGGATGGAAAGGACTTGAGAATGCTGAGCTTTTGTTGTAAGTGTCAACCTAATACTACCTTGGGGAAAAATATCTTGAAACTACCCTTGAAGTTACCTTGATGGATTAGAATTGTAACAAGAAGAAAGTTACATGAGAGAACTGACAGACTGCTGACCTGCTTTGCTGAAATAACAATGATCAGAGAAGCTATTTTCAGTGGTTAATTTAATTTTCTGACAAGAATGAAGAAGTATAGATGTTGAAGGTCAAATTCTGCTGAGAAGACCTGATATACTGCTTGTGTCCAAAGATCCACCAGCGATTAGAGATCAAACCCTTATGTCTTTCTCTCTAATTGACAACAGTCTCATACTAGTAAAATTCCACTTATTTTCTAAACTTTGCAGACATGCACCTCAAATTTATAGAACCAGTCATCTCTCTAAGTGGACACAGAGAGATGCAGAAGTACAGAAGAAGAAAAAAAGAATTGGTTACAATATCTCTAAAGAGTTGTCTCCTCTCTGGAAAAGAAATAAATCTTATGTCTATATAACAGGTCCACTAATCAAAAACTGTTAAAAATCTCTTTCTTTTTTTTTTGTTTCCTTCATAAATTCAATTACTCTGATAATCATTTTTGCCCCTGAAGGGGGTTAGAAGACTTCCTATTTACATTTGTGAGGGTTAGGGCTTTTTTTCCATTTTTGTATACCACACTTTCACCTTTGCATATCATCCTACTGATCAAGGTCAAATGCAGAACCTTGCCATCAGACTGGCTTTATGAACACTCAAGAATCTAGTCCTTTCTCTAGCCTTTTCTTTCATCTTTCCTGTACTCTGTTCTCCTATCCAATTCTGGCTCTATGTACAAAAATCTGGCTCTCATCACAAAACTCTTTGTTTATCAAAATAAAACTAAAACTACAGATTATTTTACTGAAATTTCTTAATTTGGGATTTTTAATGTTAAATTTGGAAACAGGTAATGGTGGCATCATCCAATATTTAAAAAACATTTCCTTTGTTAGAGATAAGAAATATATTTTAGAAAATCAAAATCTTTGTTATCCGTCAGCACACCTGCAAGTACTGTGAATTCACTTTTTCTCAATCTTTTTTCTTGACTTTCATTTCTAAGAAAACATTATGATCTAAACCTTATAAAATGTTTTGCTGTATCTCTATTTTTAATTCTTTGTTTAGTTATGTTAGTTTTCACTTGCACTGCAATATGAACTAAATCCAGGTGTTATTTAAGAGGGATCATATTTTATGAAATACCTGGACATTATAATGTAGGTGAACTCAGGAAAATATGTATTTCATTTTTCTGGTTGCCATTTTTAGCTTGTTGGTAGCAAGACCTTGACCAGTTTTGTAAAACTGTTTGAAGACCAGCACACGACATCTAATTTTTTCAGCTTAAAACCTAAGCTCGAGATGTTGCTCAAGTTTCCAAGCTAATTCTCATCATTAAAAAAACAAAAAAGAAAGGAAAAAAAAAAGAAAAAAAGAATTAAAGTTTGTGTGGGAAGTAGGTTGTTTTTTGAATAGTGCAAAATCATAGAAGCAGACTCTACTCTCCTGTATTGCTTCATGCCCAGGCATTTTCATATACTTACATATATACATTTATTGATATCTATTTGTCACAGTGTATGTTTAATTTTCCTTCCTTCTTTCAGCAGTTCCTAGGCCTCTCACATGTACCTACCCACACGTAAAAGAGAGATAGAACTCATGTTTAGGAGGTAGAAAAAAAGAATCTACTGAGCATCCTGTTTCTGATACACATTTTATTTGTGAAATATGGGATTTAGGGATGGATGCCAAAGCAGCTCAGACTTTTTGTCCTTTTCCCTTTCTTCCTGGATTTGGACTCAAACTGTAATTTTGATCTTGAGGCTGCAAAGATACTTACAAATGAATGCCCAGAGATATGTTATTAACACTCCAGTCTTCACCTTATATGTTACATGAGAATTATCGAGTGTATATTGAATCAGTACTGAACACTCCGAGAAAGCTGCATTGGTAAGCTACTCCAAGCCTGCACAAGGGTGAAAATAAATTGGTTTCAAACAAAATTATTTGTTCTAGGCAACAAACAACTCCCTCTAAGGCTTTGCTTCTGATGTTGGTTTTGCCTTTTTATGCTGGTTTGTCTCTGTCAAGCAAGGTAAGCTTCTTTTCTCTCGGAAGGAAGATTGCGCTGCAGGGTTCAATTACGGAACATCTTTGAGTCTCTAATTAAATTGTCTCTATTGTAATTATATGGCTTTTAAAAATAAATCTTGCAAATGTCTTTGAACATCTGTTAGAAGTTCAACATTTTATTAAGAGTTTAGCTGCAAATTATTAGAGATTCTTAACAGTAGGAATTACACATGGCTTATAACAGAGTAGGTTCAATGAGTAGTGTTGTGTTATACTTGATACAGACTTAGTAAGATCACTGCAGGATGATACTTTTCTTTCTCATTTATTCTATTGTCAGGATAGTTCATTTCAGAGATGACTTTGTTGCAGTTTGTCATGTAGACAGAAGGTAACTCTTACTTGGGACACTATAATGGAATAGAAGCATACTTCATCTGCAGTAATGCTCTGTTACTAATACTTTTAAGCTAGCAAAAATTTATTGAAATAGTAAAAAGAAACAAATGTAAAACCAAGCCCATATATGCTGGGTCCAAACAAGATGCATCCAGTCTACAAACCTGCTTCTTCCCCAGTTTATAGCCAATGTATTTTGGAAAACCCTGTGAGCATGAGCAGAACTTTTGCACTCTGATAATTTGGGTTGAAAGGCTCCATCAACAGAGAATCCTTTGTATTTTGTTTTTAAATTTAATCTGGTTGAATGTTTTAAGGTGTATGCACTAGATTTCAGCATAATTGGTGATGGACTGTGCCCCATTATCCACTTTGCAGTCCTTTTCTTCCAAAGCATTTTTAGTATGAATTTTACATGCCACAAGAACTATTTCATTTTCTGGGCTGGTCAAAACCACTTTGCTGAATACTTTCCAGGCCTAGTGAATTGCTGCTGGTTATTTTATAAGTTTGTTTTAAAGACTTTTGTACTTTCATTTGAATCTGATACAGATCTGTTCAGCATATTGCCTAGAAATAAAAGCTTCTGGTATGGGAATATCTCCAAACTACAGCAGAGCAAATGAGAAAAACACATTTCACTTAATATTCTAGTGTCTCTTACCTCTTCTGAATATTTTCTTTATACTTGGACCTTCTAGACTCTGCTAGAAATATTTCCAATGGATTTGGAAAAGGATTTATCATTCATAATTTCCTTGACTTTCTTAGAGGCTGTTCTCCTCAGTCCTTTTTAGTACGCTTTCTTTTTCTTTTTTTAATATTAAGCTAACTTACTTATTTTAATAGAGAAAGTCCCATTATCTGATTCTCTTTTTCTTGTTCAAGTGAGGGAGGGGGAAAAATATGTCTATTTTCTACACGTATATATTTTCTATGTATATGTATATGTGGGTTTATATATGAGCTATATATGTGAGCGTGGTGAGGCATTGGAACAGGTTGCCCAGAGCAGCCGTGGATTCAGGCCAGATTGGATTGGGGCTGTGGGCATCCTGGTTTAGAGGAAGGAGTCCCTGCCGTGGCAGGGAGTTGGAACTAGATGATCTTTAATGTCCTTTCCAAAACAAATTGTTCTATGATTGTTATGAAAGTATTTTCCCCCAAGAATTTCTAATAAGCTTCCTTATCTCGTTCATTAGTGATAGTGGCAGTTTTTATGCAAAGTCTTTTTCTGAGATGTGTGGTGATTCCAAAACCTGGGCATTTATTTGTAAATATCTTTGGGGAATCCTGTTGAAAAGAAACTTCACTGAGCACCTAATCAGAAAACCTGCAAAGCAGTAACAATTCTTTGGCTGATTTTTCAAAGAATACGAAGTATTCAAAATTCCTGATACTGAAAAGATGGATGTTTTTGTATTTATTTCAGTTATAGTTTATTATCCAGGCACAGCTTAAAAGCTTGAGTAAAATATAACAGATTTAAAGCTTTATGCCGAGACAGAAAGAAGATTATTTTTCTTTACTGGTATTTAATAGATGCTATTTAATCAGAATGTGGAAGAATTACTTGAATAATATGTATAGCAGATAGTTCATAATATTATTCAATGCATAACAATGCTATATACTTTATAAATAATACCATAAACTTAGCCAGTGAATGGTACTCAATTACATTCTAATATGGGCTCTCTAGTATAATTGCCTTTCTGATATCAATGGTCTCTAAATTAATTACTATGCCGCACTGGCAGTTTACTCACGGGTTCTTTTTCTGTCATCTAGTGCCCCTTAGGCTGCAGTTTTGCCCGAAGGCTCACTTCCACAAGTATTTCTACACTGCAATATGTCACATTTAAAAATTCTGTTGTTGCTAAAATTCACTTTTATTAGTATATTACAAATATACTTCAAATCTTCACAATTTTTTTTTTTACTGTATCTGGCATGCTGAGCTATAAATTCACTTTATTTTTTCTAAATACAGGTTTTTGCTGATTTTTTTTCTGCATATATTTTATTTTCTAGTAAAGCAGAATTTAGAAGTAATGTGTTATTTATGAGAAGTCAATATTTGTTGCCAAAGGTGTAAGACAGAACATGGGTCTTGCATGAACGAGCTTACTTTCTTATTCTTCTATTTTGCCTTCAGTTGCAGTCATTGTCATTTGGTAAAAGTTTATCTTTGAAAAGAGAAAGATATTACTCAATAATCAGAATGTACATAATGTTTATAATTTGCTAAGTAGAAACCCTAAGTATGAAGAGAAAATGCAAAACATTGCTGGCTGAGTTTTCCACAGCGGAAAGAGCAATACTGTGAAGTATTCCAGGCTTAATGTAGTTTTTTCGCAAAGATAATGAAGTCACTGAAATTCAATTAATGCAGAAGACCAGTTAGGAAGTGCACTATTAAATACTCTATTAAATGTAACTGTGTGCTTATTCTTTTTTATAATTTTGCTAATGTGCTAGATGTAAGTTGAGGCAATGAGTTCATCAGCCTAGTGAATTCCGGTTTGAGTTGCCCCTGTTTTGATTGATCATTTATGGGTATTCTTGAATATTGTCACAATATTGTCACAAGAATCATGCTCACAGTGGCTGGACTCTTTCTCAAGTTGTAATGGATAATTAAGTCTTAGATGGTTTCTTGTGGGAGCCAGTGAGCCCAATAAACAATGGACTAAGAAAGTCCAAGACAGCCAATAGGAGATTCACCCCCTGGTTAGGGAGACAAACGCCTCTCCCAGGATGCTTTGCTTCATTACGGTAATGTACCCTAGTTCTGCCTTCTCGGTTGGCCTCCTCGCCCCCTTTCTACCTTATCTGGAAAGCTCTCCTATTTCCCTGTTCCCCCATTAGCCCTTATCCCGTCACCACTCCCTCAGTTTCCCCATTGGCTCCCGTACCCTAGCCCCGACTATGTACCACCCCCGTGCCCCCAGTTCACTGGTCTCTGATCCTTTCTCCACCCCCATTTATAAACCTGGACACTACTTTGTTCAAGGTCTTTCATTCCTTGTCTTTTCATAGTGTGGCTGCAATAAACCTCCCAATTATTATCATATGAGGACCTTTCCTGACTCTTTGCTGCCAATCCATTGTTTAAGCTAGCCTCTAGCTAACAACAGTTTCAGGATGAACTGGACAAATGGAAGGAAAAATTCACCAGAACCTGTTTAGCACAAAGTCATCACACGATTTTTGTGCTGGTTGAGACACCTCACAGGATGAAGAAGGGGAGTATTGCTTGCCTGTACTTTACGCTCTTGTCTACCTATCTGCTATTTGTGACTTCTAGAGATAGGACAGTTTGCTGGCTGGACCTGCTTTCTTCTCTCTATTTAGACACTTTTGTGAAAGTGTTTTTGAATTCCTGTTTTCTGGTGAAGGTTTATCTCTAAAGTGAACATCTGCTTCTTTATTTCTCTTGAGTCTTATTTAGTTTAACTTTCTGAAAATTTGAAAATAGGCATAGAAACCACACACAACTTAAAGTAGCTAATTCCACATTTTCTCATCTCATCTGAGATTTGTGTGTTGAAGTCACACAAGAACATTGTCTTTTTAAGAGGAACAAATTTGGAGGAGTAAAAAACACCAGAAATATTTATGTTTTTTAGAGTGTAGTCATCCCATTTTTCCCTCTTTGGCATGGTAAGACGCTTCATATCTTGTATATCCATTGACTTTACATTTTTGATTTTTCTGCTAGTTCTAATATTTATTTCATTTTGACTAGAATTGAAGGAGTAAATTCATTTGTGTTCCTGAGTTATTTACACCCAGATCCCATGCCTGATTCCAGATTTCTAACGCAAGTTCAGAACTGATGCAAAATACTTGGAAAGTCTTGTCCATTATCTCTTCCCTTTTTGATTCACATGTCCTAGACATATAGGAACATACTTCCGGTGTTTTATCTCCATAGAAAATTTTTTAAAACTGCTTTTTTTTTAAAGTCCCATTGGGGAGAATGAGAACAAGGGNATATGTACTTATTTTCTGCTATGGATTATACTTAAAAAGAGGCTTCTGTCCTAAAAAAGGTAGTTGAAATTTTGAGAGCACAAAAAATATCTTATCTGTATGAGTAACACGAGAGGGAGAATATAGAGCCTTAATTGCTGTGTTTCTATCCTATTCATCACCAAAGAAAGTAAGAATTTTCTTCTTTTGTAATTTATAGAGATATACATTCTTTTTTTAGCTTTATTCTTATTTGGTCTTTTCCTCCTTGATTATTTCGGAATTGACAGTATTTTTGAACAAGAAGGGAATAAACTATCTCACTTTAAAAGAAGTACTTCAACAGAAAAACTCCTCTGAACTTCCATTATTTTTCATTCTTACTTTGTGCATTTTCTTTTTCTGGATTACAAAATTACATCAAATAGCCTATTCCATTACTTAGTTCAGTCCCAAATATTTATTGAAAGCTCAGGACTCCTTCATGTTCAAATACATGTCTAATTGCATTCTTACTCATATCTGTACAAATGTCTATGAGAGATATTTGCATATTTGCTATTATCTGTGGGGAAAAAAATGATATAATTGTTCAATTTTTTGCTTTAATTGACTTGATTTAGCATCCTACTGACTGTTATAATTGGAAGCACCTACTGCTCTAATCTTCCCCTGAAACTGAACCGCCTCAGTAGTTGACAAAATTTTATCAATTACGTTCCTTGCTCTAGCTGATAAAATGATCCACTCATTCTGATGCAGATGGGTTATATAAACTCTCTTCAAAATATCTCAAGAATTCATGTCAATATCTGGCTTGGAACAATGGCAGGATTTTGAGACTGGCAAAGAATGCCAGGAACCCTCAAAGTACTAAAATGCTTCAAAAATATATCTTTATTAATATTTTGGTGTCTTAATCAGCAGTGAGGCATCTGAATATGGTACAACTAAAAGCAACAAAAACCGTGGCTTTGAAAACCTTAGCTCCAGTTCAGACTCCATAGTCTAAACTTAATGACTCTTCACAATGGCTTGAGATCAAATAGTCCTCTGAAATATAAAAATATTATCCTCTTCATATAGAATATAAAACATCTTGCTTATAGGCTTGATACTGTTTGTTGGGTTTTTTTATATAGTACTTTGGCAATTTTTTGGCATCGGCATCTCTGAAGTAATGTATATAAAATTGTATTTCTTACACCAGTTGGTATCATACAGCAAATTCTGCTTAGACTGTATTTTAAACAAAATTGTGATAGGTATTCCACAGCATTCTGCTCCAGTGTTCTTTGCCATACACTTAACAAAACCAAAATGTATGTAATAGAAAGCTGATCACAAGGCCTGTTTGAGTTAGGCCTTCACAAATGTTTTCATGTGAAGATGGAAAAAATATTTATCAGCCAGGTGATCTCACAGCGATGCTCTTAGTGGCTTTGGCCAGTGACGCCATTGACAATTGTCAATGTTTATTACATGATGCTCAAGTAGGTCAGATCTGTGTGTGCATAAATTACTTGTGCAGGGTGCATGCTGCTTGCTCTGACTGAGTAATGTTGAACATCTGGGCAGAGTCGCTTTGTGATAGCCTGTTGCACAACAGATTCAGAAATGTTAAGCAGCAAGTAAGCTCTGCCTCAGGACAGTGGTGTTGATGTTGATAATATCGGTGTGCCCAAAGGAATTAGCGTGCTTTCTCAGACTCTGTTCCAGCACGTTTTTATTCATGTGAGTAAAATTTTCTCACTGGACTATTCCTATGGTAATCAGCAAACCTCTTGGCAGTAAAAAGACAAGAAACCCAGCTAGTTATTAGCCATAAAGAAATCTTTCCTCTTGAAATTCCCATGGTCAATAAATGCTTTTTAATGCGTCTCCCTAAGGAGAGGGAGTTGAGGCTGATGCAACTGTGCTTTCTCTTTCTGTTTGTGTCTCTGGGTGTCTTTTTTCTTACAGTTTTGAGTCCATTCACTCTGTTGGTTGAAATTAGAAACAAGGGCAAGAGGTCACTAAGTATTATAAGTTTTATGGCTGTAGTCAGCCCAGTAGAAAAGAAATTAGCGAGTCTGAGCTCATACCGAAACCTTCACTTCAATAAACACCAGCTCTACAGGGGCAGGACACCAAGAATAAGATACCTTGCTTGGTACCTGCTTAGCAGTCAGGTACAATCTCCAAGAAAATTATTCCTAATACAGGAAAACAGTAATAATTATTACTCTTGCTCACTGAAGTACTCTGCTGTTGGGGTGGGTGAGCTGGCATTGGTAGAAGCCGAGATGCCAGAAACCCCTGGTCCAGGAGACCCCCTACGCTGGTGGGTCGACTCAAAAACTAAATAGCTCCCCCTACTCAGGTTACAGGGAAAGACTTCTTCTCCCATCAGGCAGTACCTGTCTGGTACCTGGTCCCCCACTCTGCCCCTTCCCTCTCCCCATTGGTTGTTGTATCCCTCTGCCTTCCCCCTGCCCCTTGCCCCCAGGTAATCGGTCACTGGTGCTCTGCCAGCCCCCTTTCTGTTACCCCTTATAAGCTTGTACACGAGGCCTGCTCGCTCTCTCTCGCCTCTGGTCCCTTCGGAATAAACCTTTCAGAACCCATGAGCAGAGCCCTCTGAACTCTTTGCCTCTGGTAACACCTGAGCTATCCTGGCCTGGGTGCAGGGCTGTGTCTCAGTGCCATCCATCGGCACGGGGGCTGGAAGTCGGCCTGCGAGGTGCCGAGCTGCACCCCCAGGGCATCCCTTGCAGGGGATGCTTTCGGGTTAAAGCGGCGATTTCAGCCACCCCACAGCACCCCACATCACTCTGCCTAAAAAATGTGAACTTTGTATGTGTCTAACTGCAAATATACTGAAAGAAATTTTGTGTGTTTCGGATTTATCAAAATCGCAAATATTCTCTCCATTCTTGCTTTCCAAAACTTTATTTGGAAAAAAAATCTAAATAATGAGTAGTTGCTCACAAGTTATTAGGAACTTCTGGATGTCCCAGTGGAGAAGAGTACTCACAACCGAAAATTAAAAAGGGATAGATTGTCTTTAAACTTGTAAAAATCAGTCAGATTTTGTACATGAACTGCAACTCCAGGCGCCTGTAAATTTGGGGAAAAGGGAAAAAAAAATGAATTAAGCAAAGGTGCTCTATTCCTCCTGGGGATGTGAGACTACCTTTTGATCCCAGCTATGTATGAAATGTGTGTCTGTGTTTTCTTATTTTATCCTGCCATAGAATTCAGTAGGGACTACAGTAGAATACCTGGGCAATTTTTTCATTCTCATCAAATTTAAAATATCGGTTATTATTTTATTTTACATATATATATATGTATGTATGTATATGTATATATGTACTATTTCAGTTTATTTTATTCATCTAATTCCAAATTTTTTTGTCTGGATTTCTTACATTCCCCCCTTCTCTCTCAGCCCTCACCTTTCCATGTGCTGCAGTAGTCAAATAGCCCTTAGCAGTAAAATCCTCCTGAGCAGTTTCTGAAATATGCAATTTCAGAAGCAGGTTCTTGGGGGACCTCTTGTATTGTGCTTACAAAAACATTTGCTCTAAATATTTTGGATCTTGAAAAGACTTAATTCATAATGCCATTTTGTCCTCATTTCTATACCTACCTTTTTCTACTGAGTATAAAAATAAATAGACAAGATTCCCAAAATCCAAAATTGTACTATGTCTTTGGAACATTTTTGCACTGAGCAGTTAGACAAAAAGCACAGTTATTGGTAATTACTAACTCATATTTTTACTGTGTCTTGGGAGCTTGACGTTGTCCTTTAGGATGAGGTTTCCTCGAACTGGCCAGTTTAGTATGGTTTGCTTCTTTTTTTTCTCTAATTCTACTGAATTTGGCTTAGTTGTTCTAAGTTAAGCTACATTATGCTTATACAGTACAGCAAGTAACCATTTACTTGGAACAATATGAAACTTGTTCTTACATCTGCTCTAATGATTAAATTTTTTTTTAGTGCAGAATAGGAGTCTGAATGCATCTTTGAATTGCCCTCATAGCAATTAACATTTTCTTGAGAGGCTGAGACAATGACTTTTGGAAGCAAAATTAGCAGCTACTGGAATTCCTTTGTTCCTAGCCCATTATGTTTTTCATTCTAAAATTGTTTTGTGTCACTGATTTACAGTGATTCATTATACCTAAGAAGATATATTAGTTGTCCATATTTCTTAGCATTTGGATTTCAAAAATACTGAATTTTTCTTTTAACACTTTTTCCAAAAGACTTTGGAGAAGAAAAGAAAGAACACAGCTTCATCTTTGCATTTTCAGTGATATTAGGAAAAATGTGCAGATATTTAAAATGTGAAGAGAAGATTCTATTCAGCCTACCAGTTTGATTTCCCTTCTCTCAAAAAGAAAAGATATTTTAAAATAAGCGGGGGGAAAGCATAATTATTACAGTAGAATTGTTTGAAAAAGACCTTGAGAACATTTTCCACTTCAGGAACTTCTTGTGGCCTGTTTATGTTCATGAGACATCTGTTTACCAGCTCCTTCTATTCTTTGATTTCCAGCAATGCTGGCAACAAGGAGTTGTTGTCCATTTCCCTTCAATATATAGCAGGTTTTATTTCACCTGCTAAATAATTCATATGAAACATAAGAAAATCTTTGTGTATGTGACTCAGTGCCTGATTTACCATTTCATTTGCTCATTGCCTGAGCAGGAGTATAATCATGGGCAGCTCCTCTGAACTAGGATTTTGGGAATCCATTCATTTTGCTGTGTTTTTTATTGTTGGTGGTTTTATTTTTTAATTTTAATTTTCTATTCTACTACTTCATCTTCATTCTTCTCACTACAGGTGTTCCATCCTTCCTTTTACTATTGCTCATTTCGTCCCTTTCTATTATTGCTGCAGCATTTCACAGTCTGAAGCTGTTGTTTTGGAGCTCTTACTCAATCTAAATTTGCATATCCCAGAATTCATTCCGTCTTGGATTGAGATCTATGTCTCGCAATGAGTTTCATAATTATAGGTAAGACTCACGAATTTTAGTTAATTATAAACTTTTGCAAAAAAGCACCTCTTTTGCAACTTTGGGTGATATTTGTCTTTCAGAAGCTTCATGGTTTTAGAAAGAACATACTTTGCTGTCTCAGCTGGGCTTAGTTTCACACTTGTTACAATTGCTTTATGTATAATAACTCAGTAGTTCATCTCTTTGCTTCTTCTTTCGCAAATTCTACTACATCCGTGGTTGAAGGTGTGCAGTGTGTCCGGTGAATTTTGCCTGTCAAGTGGCTTTGCATGCTCCTGTTTTCTCACTACCAGCCTTATCTTCCCCAAGCCTCACTTTTTATGTAATTCCTATCCTAAGTATTTCCATGGATACCGCTTCTTACAGAACAGGATTTTAGCTAGCCCTCTGGTAAGAAGAGATTTATTAGCATTGCAATTGTGAAATCAGCTATGGGTTGCGGCTTCCAGCAGATTCCCGGCATCCATAGGAGAGGCTCTGGTCATTTCTGGTTGTGTTAATCATACTGTATTCTTTAAAATGTCATGGGCTGATCNCCTAAGTATTTCCGTGGATACCGCTTCTTACAGAACAGGATTTTAGCTAGCCCTCTGGTAAGAAGAGATTTATTAGCATTGCAATTGTGAATTCAGCTATGGGTTGTGGCTGAATTCATAGCAGATGAATTCAGCTTCCAGCAGATTCCCGGCATCCATAGGAGAGGCTCTGGTCATTTCTGGTCGTGTTAATCATACTGTATTCTTTAAAATGTCATGGGCTGATCACAAGCCCCTCAGATAGGGATAGTCTCTTCCTTGAAGGACTCATCAATCCTTCATCTAGAGGCCACATGTGAATTTTAAGTTCTGTGTACATTGGTGTCGTGCCCTGTAGTCATTCCAGAAGAGCAGAATGGCTTAACTAGAAAACTATCTATAATGCAGGAGAGATTTTCTTTCACAGTAAGCCCTACAGCATTTATGAGGAATCAAATCGAGGAGTTTATTATGGTGATAAACAATTAATGCAAAACAGACATTCAGCTGATGATCTTAATTTTTCTGACTAAAAATCTGTCACAATTTTGTTGGGTTTTTTTCTCCCATAGTTCTCAATATTCTTATTCCCACTTATAATGGTATATAAGAAAAATTAATTGTGTGTTTAAAGTATGGTTATTAAACTTTTCTTTCTTGCAGACATACAAATCATTTTGTTTATTAGGGTGACCTCAACTTGATTTCACAGGTTGTTACTGATATTATGTTTATTATGATTGCAAACTTCTATTAAATTATACTTTTCAAATTGAGATTGGAGATGGTGTTTTCCATCTTCTGCAGCCACTCACTGTGCTGGGGAGAAAAAGAGAGCTGTTAACCATCATTTCTTGCTAGAGAAAATGTAAAGAAACTAACAGAGTAAAAGTTTAGGATCTTAGTTTGTAAAAGGATAAATATTCCTTTGCTTGTGTGCTATTTCTCAGTGTTTTATGAGCAGCTATCTTCATCTTAGATGTCTGACAAGCACAAGATGTAGAAAAGGAGCAATGAGTTATGGAAAAGGCTGGTGAACAGCTGTAAGAAAAGCTCAAAGAGAAGTGTAGTGACTGCTGGTAAAGGACGATCTCAGAGCATCAGTGTAAGTTGCGGTGTTTGGCTTTGCCTGGAAACGGAGGGTTCAGCATTCCCAGTAAGGAATCAGTTATATAGATGCAAAGATGGAAAATGAAGACAGAGATAGCATCATTTTCTATGAACATACGTTGTAAAATAAGCATTGTTTAAAATCAATATAGTATTAGTCAAGTTCTAAGAAGACAGAGAACACTGAAATTAAGGTTATTTGTGCAGTCTTAGGTAATGTCTTGCATATTCCACTGCTTACAGTGGTTTTATGTTATGACATACCATGTAGTCTTGTAACTGACAACATTTGTGTCCTCTCTACTTCATCCCCAGAAAAGAGGATTTATGCCTCTTTTATACTGCAAAATAAATAGAGTGCTGCTAATGAACAGATATTTCATAATTCCTTTTCCTGTACTTGTTCTACATCTCTCCTTTTGTTTTTTTGGGGTTTTTTCCATTTTTCCTATTTATTATGGGGTGGTGGTGGAAAAACTTGTCTGTAAAACAGCATTATTAAATCTGTCTGTATGGATCATTACTCTGATATCTAAGCATTTCAAAACCATTATTTGTCTTTATTATCTCTTCTCACAAGGGGCTTGTATTTTATGATTTACAACAGGAGAAGTGAATCAGTGTAAAAAATGTGTGATATATTTATGATTTTCAGTGCTGTACACAGTTTCTGATATACACTGCAAAATGAACATTTTATCTACCGCTTTATGTATTCTAGCACTGCTTCTGTTGACTGCTATTGCAGGCAGTAGTGTCGCTTTCAGCAGTTGTGCTGATTGGGTATTTGAGACTTGTATCAGGCAGGAAGAAAGTGTGGAATATAAAACTGATGAAGATAAAAAGACCAATGGTATTTTTAGTAAGTTTAATATACTGTTTTATGTTTGCTTTCAAGATATGGAAATAAAAAGAAAGTTAAAATGAAACTAAAGTTGACATTGAATTGAATTGGCAATGACGTTTTCAAAATGCAGTACTTTCCGTGACACCATCAAGACTGTTTATCATACTTGTGAGGTCTTTTTAATCTTCAAAACGAAAAATGTATTTCTTTCTGAAAAGTATTTCAATTGAGCCATTTTCCTTAGAATTTCCACTACTTCAAAAAAACCCAGCCCACACTTCACAGTAAAATAAACCTCTAAACTAGATTCTAGTCATTAGTTGTAGTGAGTTCTTTGCAGAGAAATTAATTTCTGACATGCATGCATGGGCCAGCCACTGACCTCCCTGTGACATAGGACACCTCAGGTGTTCTACCAGCTGTGCTGTGGTCATAGCATGACCAGGGTTTGTGCTCACAGCTCATGTGAGGCCCAGCCCTCTCTTGGCCACTCAAATAAAGGTTGGGGATCTCTCTTTGCCTGTGGCTGTGTGGAATTTCTAGTCCCCTGCAAGATAGTGACAGGGCTGTTTTATCTGCCTTTTAGAGCATTGTCCTCTATCACTATGAGTTTTGGAGGAGGTAGAAGCTAGGGGGTTACTTTGAGCTAGAAGCTAGGGGGTTACTTTGAGCTGGCCATGACCCTGTCCAGACATCTGGCTGTAATGCACAGAACAAGGGAGAAAAGAGGAGCAGCCTGCATCACTGGTCGCTTCTCCTTGCCTTTTTTCACATGCAAACTGACCTGTCAGCCTTGGTTGCTGCAGCCCTTTTTATGCACAACTTGGGCAATCTCTCTCACCAACTCCTCCGTGACATGGCCACCATGAATATTCTTCCCTCCGAGGTATTTCTTGGCGTCACCAAGGGTGACAGTAGCACCAGGAGTTGGTGGCAGCACTCTGTGACACAGCAATGACTGAAACATCAGGAAACATTGCCTTGCTGTGAGGGTGACAGAGCCCTGGCACCAGTGTCAGCAAGAGGCTGTGAATTCTGCATCCTTGGAGATATCCAAAAGATGTCTGGACATGGCCCCCCTGGGCAACATGCTCTACGTGGCGCTGGTTGAGCAGGAGCGAGGTTGAGCCCAATTACCTCCAGACGTCCCTTCCAGTCTCAAACATTGCATGACTATGTGAAAACCTAGAAAATAGTTAATTAATTATTTCTCTCTACACTGCTATTCTTGTAATGTTGGCCCTGGAAAAAGTAATTTTAATGATTTTAATGAGTTTTTCCATTAATGATAATTATTAATGATTCTGCAAGAATTTTCTTGCAGAAGCAGATATTATGCTGTCTGGAAATTCAAAATGCTTGAGTGAAAGAGAAGTATCTTTTTTTCTGTAGGTTTTATTTTTCCATAGGGATTTTTTTTCCCTCCCCAGAATTTATTTGTCTTGCCCACTTATTTGAGCTTTTAATCTGAGGACTCAAATGAAGTTCCACAGGCAACAATATTTGTTATGAAGGACTTTGATTCATCTTCTAAGGACAGTCCACATCATACAGGGAATTTGATCTTGTAGAGATATGTGACCACTTCAACTAAAAGCTCATTTTCTTTAGTAACTTATCTGCTCTATGTTGTTGGAATGTAGTGTTTGAGCATTATGCAGATGGAATTTAAGGAAAGGCTTTAAGGAAAACTAACTAGAGGAAAAAGACAGTGCATGTAATCTTGTGACATACTGATACACAGAGGGATCCTGAGCATGGATTGATGATTTTTCCTCTGCTACTGAAAGTCTTCTCTCACCTCAAGTGACAGAGTAGTGACTGGTGGTATAGGTAATCATTCTCTGATACACCAATGTTAGCAAAAATTACATTCTTATGTTGGATGGCAAAAGTTACTGCTAGACAAAGAATGATGAGAAAACATTATGGTCAGGAAAACCATTTTTGATGTTAAAGACTAACTCTTGATCACAAAGTACTTCTGTGAGACAAACTTTTTGCTACACCTTTCCTTTCTACCTCTCCTAGAAAAACTTTTTTAACTCGCCCTTGCTCTTTACCTCTTCTTATCTCTCTCCATCAACCATAATCTCCAAATTGATGGTGTAAATCTCTGTCCCAACCCCATCCTAACACCAACGTTGTTTGTGAGTAAATCTCTCTAGCTTCTTACTTAAGCTGTGCTCTATCTCTCCTTTGCTCTTCATTGACTATGTGCATTTTCTCTGGCTTCCCATTCAGTCATAGCTTTTCTGGTGTCAATCTCTTTTAATTATGTAGGTAACCCTAGTTCTTCCTGTACAGTTATCTTTCCTTACCCTGATTTACATGCCCTCTATTTGTCATCTCCCACCCCAATTTTTAATCAGATTTTTTATTTCTTCCTTCTCAATCTCATTCTTAAGGCGTTGGTGCAAATTGACCCACCTATGGCACAGGGTCAGTCCTCTTTGAAATTTAATTGGGGGTTTTGCTTTAATTCTTAAAAGTAAGGACCTTTATGAGTACAAGTGGAAGGAGTTCTTCGGTCTGATTTTTTTTTTAAGACAGTGTTAGAAACTTTTCAAGGCAACTCAAGGTTTGCCACTCTAACCCTGTAATAAATAATTTTAACTTTGGGATTTATAAATGTGCAATTTGGTCGAAACAAGGCAGGTCAGATGTTTGAAAATCCTTACTGAGAACACAGAGTTTTCTGACCTTTTTTTTTCTGTCAAATTATACCAAGTTTGCACTGATTTTGTATGAAACTAAATTCCCCCAGATCCCAAACAACTAGGTTTGGTCAGATTGTTAAATGGAGCTTTGTTTAAAGGGATTGATCCACAGTCCTATAATTCAAACCACAAAACTCTTTGATCATTTTGAAATAAGTTTGTTAAGATTTGTTTTATATGGGCTAACACCTCCCAGTTTCATTCACAGAAGGTGGGCAAAGGTAATTGAAAAGCAGGATATTAGAAAGATGACTGTTGTCCAACCTTAATTATAGGTGACTCTAGCAACGTCTATTATGATGATGTGAAGAACACAAATTTATCTATATCAAATTCATCTTTTATAAACATATCCAGGCCGGCTTTAGTGATTGTCTCAGGCTGGCCAGAGGTGAGACCACTCCAATCTGAAATATGTGCAGCTGCCTCAGCATGACACTACCCTGACTGGTCACTCAGGCTGGGCCATTTAATACATGATGACATGGCTGTCCTACATCACAGAAGTTTTGTGTTCCTGGACTTCTTGGTGCAAGGGCAAAGCAAGATGGAGTCTTTTAATAGAGGCTGGTTCAACTTCACAGGGCTCATGGCAGTGATATAATAAAAAACACATCTTGTTCTGGAGAGCCAGTGCTATCGGTAAATGAGGATCAGAAGTGCAAGAAGCAATTAAGACATGCTCGCAACTCAACTGTTGTTTTACAGTCTTACAAGAGGTTGGGGTGTTTTAAAGTCAAATGCCAGTTTGCCCAGGTGGTCTCAAAGCAAATGAAAAAGTAGGCTGTTTTAGGAAGATTACACTCAGTTTTTCCATACTGCAGGCTGCTTAATCATGCACTTACCAGTGAGCATGTGCCATTACTGGAATGTAGCATTTGCTGAGTGGATTCCTTTTTTAAAAAAATCTAAAATATATGCATCTAGGGAAACAGAACTTGGAGTGTAAATCTGGGTAGCTAAACATGAATTTTATTGTTTCCATAGATCTTCAAATTCACTCATGAAACATAAAATGTCTTTTGCATTTGTAACACGCCAGCTAACACATTGCCTCTATCTTGCGATTAACTGCAGTGGTAAAAATTAGAGAGGGTAAAAGCTGGTTTTCCTATCAAGAAAATATACACTAACCTGCTTTCACTTTGTCATGTCAGTGCACGATTTTTGTCCATGATCTTGTAAGGAGCAGATACATCTCTGAATCTCTGAAAATACATTTATTGGTGCCCTTGTAATACTCCAAGTACTTTTTAGAACTGAATTGTAGAATTGAATTCTTTGACAAATCTCTCTTGGCCTTTTTGAGAGCTATTTTAGGTGTTGTAGTGTTGCATATGGAAGTACTTGCTTAGCCCTACCATGGGACACTGTGTACCTTTCTTATTTGCCCTGTCTTGGCATGATTGATCTCCTCACTTACCAGCAGGCACACCTCTGACACCTTTGAGATTTTGATTTCTCTCAGCCTGAAGATCAAAGAGGATTATTACCTCAAACTGAACCGTGTCAGTACATATCAATAACTGCTAATTATTAGCTAATTAGCTAATGTTATTTCCTTCTATAGTTATATCTATACACAGCTATCTTTAGGCTTTTTGTTGCTGTAGTGATAAAGGATAAATCAGATCATCCAGGAAAAAAAAAGAGGAGGGGAAGTAAAATGTGAAAGTATTTCAGATTTATTACTGATATACTGGAATGGATTACGTCTGCTATGTTACCTGAAGTCTCTTTAAATGTATAAATAGGGCAATATCTTTGTATACCAAAAAAAGAAATCACATAGTAACTAAAGCAATAAAAGTACTAAATGCTCAGTGGGAAAAGGGTTTTTGTGTTGATATTCTAAATACATATTCTAAAATTAATTGTTCTGATATACAGGTTTTTTGTAATTTAGGTTCTTCCTCTTGTCCCTCAGTGATGTTACCATTTTTGGACTGTATACATTATTTGTTTTGCCAGGAAAGTGTGGAAAGTTGCTTTGGAAGAGCTTGCTGTGGTATATTAGATGAAAACAGTACAAGTTGAAAAGTTTTGAGATAAGAACGTGACCAAGGAAACTAGTTTTTTTCCCTTTTTCTGCTCTGGAGAAACACTCTGGAGGAGTGTTGTGTCAGAAAAACCTGTGGCAAAGAAATAAGGACTAGTGGAAGAGAAAAGGAGGAATGAGTGTATGATGCTTTCCTGAGAAAGCATTATTTTTCCAAAGGTCATCTATGCCATTTATGATTGTCTAAAATGGAAATGGGTACAGGTTTCACAGAGGGTCTCTACAGCAACAGCGATTACCAAGAGCCCTTTGAATCCAGGAGTTATTCCAAGTTAATGCTGGGGAACAGCAAGCAAAATAGCTTTTCAGTCACGATTTATTTTGTTGCTTAAGCACTACAAATTTCTCTCCTAAGAAACACACTGGTGTTTTATTTGTTTTAAAAGAGAGACATTGGCACTGATGGTGAGCATAGAGAGCATTTGAGCAAATCAGCAAAGGGGTTACTGTATCCATATGTGTGTTGCTTCAGGGATTAGATGAATCTTTTCAGTGAGTCAAATGCCTAGATTTAAATATCCCACAGATTCAAGGAGATTTGTGGGAGTTGTCTGTATTCAGAAAGGACATTTACCAAAGGCATAAAAAACTGTGATAATCCAGTGCATTTTAAATCTGAATCTGAATGCTTAAATGCAACGTGATTCAACTTCTGACAGTACCAATCGGGGCAAACTAAAATGGCATTTTCAGAAATAGTAACTTAATAAGTACACTTCGAAGATTGGTAACTCTCCAAAAACTTTCAAACTTTGAATGTTTGGTCACAATATCCAATGCCTTTTGTATCTTCTCAAAGCTTTAGCAGATATTAATGTTATTTTTTTCCATGAATACCATAGGAACAAAAAGCAAACAAAACTTTGCTTTTCACTGTCCTTTTTTGGAAAAGCTGATATCCAAGAAAAAACTCAGAAGAGCATAGAAGTGTTTCATCAATATTTTGACTTATAAAATACTCTGGTGGGGAATTTTATGCAATAGTTGAGATACCTAGGAGAAGGAAGTTCAATATATGTCAACATATTCTTTTGTAAAATAAAGTTAATGAATGAATGTCTGCTCTTATTGACTAATATTTTCAAAGGGCTCTCCTGGGTCAAATCCTGCTAGGTGTCTGTGGACCTTAGCACAGATGAACTTGAAGTTCTGGGCATTTTGGTGGTTTGCCCTAAAGGGATAGCATTGTTAATGCTACTCACTGGAAGAAAATCAATGAAACTAGTGGTTCTGTGTTCTCTGCATAATAACAACATTTAGGTTACTGGGAATTAATGGAAATTTCACATTTTCCCTTGATTTCCTTTTTTCTTTTTACTTTTAGATTATACTTTGATTCTTCTCTTTCCATATGATGGTTTTTTGTAGTATTTCAGTTGTTTCAAAATTCAAACAAAAATCTTTCTTATGAAGTTTTCAAGTTTTGTCTTACGACCTTTCCAAAAACTAACTGAAAGTCTTTTCATTTGTATTACTCCCTTCAGGACTTTGACTAGGTTTTGACTTGAAGAGTCCTTTAAAATGTCTGCAGCTAACACCAGTTCTCTAACACCACTTACAATTATGTTAGAGAACTGTATGTCACTGAAATAAAATAGCAATTGAAAGTGTTAACATTAAATGGGTCAGCCCATTAACACAAAATCAAGTTCTGAATTTAAAAATTTGTGGGTAGAACTACAGGATGTAAATCAATGCTAGTGACAATGCAATCATACAATCTGAGATTCTGTTAGCAATCAGTCAAACAGAACATAATGTGGTGCATTGTGCTGGTTTGGGCTGTAGTAGAGTTAATTTTCTTCACAGTAGCTGGTATGGGTCTGTCCTTTTGGTTTGCCCTGGAAATATTGCTGATAACATCGGGATGTTCTCGTTATTGCTGAGCAGAGCTTGCGCAGAGCCAAGGCTTTTTCTTCTCCTCAGACCACCCCACCAGAAAGGGGGCTGGAGATGCACGAGGAGTTGGGAGGGGACATGGCTGGGACAGCTGACCCCAACTGACCAAAGGGATATCCCACACCATGTGGCATCATGCTCAGCATATAATTCTGGGGGAAGAAAAGGGAAGGGAAGCAACATTGAGAATGATCTCATTTGTCTTTCCAAGTCACTGTCACATGTGATGGAGCACTCCTTTCCTGGAGATGTCTGAACACTGGCCTGCCCATGGGGTTTTCTTACTTTTACACTTCTGGTTATCTCCACCATCCCACTGGAGGAGGAGTGAGTGGCTGTGTGGTTCTTAGCTGCCAGCTGGGATTAAACCTTGACATAGATTCATGGTAATTTAAAGCATTTGCATCTGAAATTCTGTAATTAATTTGTCTGATTTTATTGATTTTTAATTCTGAAATGGAATAGTTGTTATTGCTTATATGCTTATATGATTTCAATCTGCACAGGCTTCAAACATTTAACTTTTAGAAAGTCGGAAATGTACAAAATCCTTAGTTCTAGAAAGAGGACACAATGTTCTTCAAATACATATGCATGTCGACAATAGATCTCTTAACAGCAAGGTCACTGTCAGTTGATTTAATGCTTAGACTCCAGTAGGAAGTGCTTAGAAGTCCAACCATTTTTGTATGACTCACTTGACACTGCAGATAGAGTGAACTTCTGCAGATATGCACGTTAGGTTGCTGGCTGTCACAAACTTGTGACGGATAGCGTGAGATGGCTGAATGATTAACTTGATGTTTGCATGCCTTGAAAACAGATAATAGATCTGTGAAATCTGGCAGTATATTCAAGGCAACACACATAAAATACACTAATGTGGCATTTAAATTGATAAAAACTGTCAGCATTATAAGGGAATGCTTTCCCATGTCTTCTACCTCCTGCCACATCTAAAAGTTTCAAGGTCTTATTTTTCACCGTATGATCAAAGATCATAAACTTTCATAGCACCCACCTTGTATGCTTAAGGCTTTCCTGTGAAAAACAATGGCAAATACAGAATCATTAACTAAAAGAGACTAAAATTGGCTTAGTTCACTATGCAATGTTACTACTACCAACATCACAACTTATTTTAAAAAAATCAGTTTCAGTTTCAAAGATGATTTGTGACCATCATTCTATCGGAAGCTGCTCTAGTAGCAGAAAGATTAATATAACTTTTCTTGTACATCTACACTGATGTACAAATCTAAAAAGCAGATAATGTATCGATAATAAGATTGACACTTGCTAGTTTCTCTTTGATATTAAGTTGTAATTACAGGAAAAAACCATAAGTTTATAGCAGGAATTGTTCTTGACCAAAACGTATGCCAAAAGTATTTGAAATAGTTAGGATTCTCATATATTATTATATCATGGGAGAAAAATGATGCTGAAAGTTCTCAGGATTTTAGAGTGTTTTTGGTAAATGATAAAAGCGTTCTAATTGCTCATGCTCAGAGTCAGTTATCATGTGGCAAAGGTTGCTACACCAATCTTTAAAAAGATTGTGAGTAACTGGTGTCAAAAAAAAAGTTTTATAAAGTTTTACGAAGTTTTATTTTTAATAAAAATGGATCTAAAAAGCTGTTTCACATCTCTCTCTTATTTGAACTTTTACGGGAGGAGTAATCAGTGCTATGAATGGATAGACACCTGGAACTGCTCCTCAAAAACCTTTTCTCAAACCAGGTGAATTGCTCCTGTTAGTGTCTGTTTGATGAAGTTTCTCTAGGCAGGAGGGCACTGTACAAACCTATCAACATCAAATTCTTCACTTCCCTAATACTTATTGACGTAATTTTATCACTTGTGGAGGAGACAAAACCATGAAATTTCTCAGCTCTTTAAAAAACTAGCTGTCAAGAAATGTTCAGGAACCCAATTTCTTGCCAGTATGTTTCACTAAAAAAAAGCGTAAGGAAATGGTAGGATTTTTGCAAGAACTCGAGAGAATTCTGAAAGAAAACAAAATAAAGTTGCATAACTGTGCGATTTTAAGAAGGGATGTAATTAGATTGCATTGTTCTTAGTATTCACATGAAACATTTCAAAGGCTTCTGCTTGACAGCACCTTTACCTCTGAGCTGACATCGATGTAGAAGGAAGCTCTCAGGTGCTAAATGTTCTCCACTTGTGGAAAATGGGAGGCAGAAGAGGTTTAGTTGAGAGAATTTTGCTTTGCCCACCATTTCTGAAGTGTTACTTTGAAAGAAACTTAAACTCCAGGTGACCTAAAGTTCTCAAGCTGTGAAACTGAAATCAAGAAAAGTGTAAACTCTGTGTCAAGAACTGTATTTTTTACATGATGAAATTCCTGGTGATGTTATGCTCAGAAATAAGACATCACAACAAAATAACCGCACTGAAAAATACCGTGTTCTGGTCCTCATAGATACACATTTACTGAAATGATATCCCTTGCAAGGTAGCAGAGCCATGGAGTAGAACCAGAGTGCTTCTCCAGGAGGTGAAGAGTGCCAACTCACTCTTATGAAATATTCTTGGACAATAACATGAAACGTTGCAATTACACAGATGGTGGCCAAGAAAGCACTGACATTGTCAAATAGGAAAGATTTTGTGTTTGGTTTGGTTTTTTTCTCATATATAGACCTCTGACAGAATGGCAATGCTCTCTTTTAACATTTATAGGTTTCCCCTATTTCTCTTCTCTCTAGATTGAAAAAAAACCCAGACCACAAAATAGCCCCACTAGTTCATATCAATTTACAAATATGATCGTATTTGTAAATTATTCAATATCGCTTACAAAAAGATCCCAGCATCTGAAAGATGTAAAATTTCTGCAACTTGCTTTTTAAAAAGATTATAGTTTTTCCTTCTGGACTCTTATTGATTATAGTATCTACCAGGCAGATTGAACCTTCCCTCTGCGTTTACATATCAAATAACTAGATTTTCACATCTTCTTGAAGAACCAATTTAAACCTTGATTCTTTTTAATGGTAATTATGTTTTAATATATTAAGGGATAGCCTGTCTGTGATGATGTAGGGAGATTGAAATTATCAGACACCTTTAGCAACTGTTACGCCATGACAATACCAAACTTTCCAGAAAAGGGAAGTGCCATTTTTTAAGATTTAGGATTGAGAGGCTGCACATTATAGTGTAGAGAAGAATTTTGATTCTGACAGCATGGACATGGTCCCGCATGGATTACACGTGTGAACGTGCAAGAGGGGTTGCTTTGTTTGTTTGTTTGTGGTTAGCCAAGTCAATAAATTTGCAGTGTAAGATGTCAGCCCAAAACTTTTTTGTTTAAATTGTCTGAAGACAATGGTGTAAAGAAAAAGTCAACATGGCAACAAATTGTTTATCATTTTTTGTTAACCTTTGTAGTCATTGTAGTCAATACTACTCTCTAAGTTTAAAATTACCAAAGGAGTCATATGTTTCAAGATTTGATGCCCAAAATGAATTCTGAACATTTCTGCTAGAAACTTATAGGTAGATAGCTAGTAGTTATTGACCATAGAGTTGTATCTTAACTAAGTCCGTACATTGCGTTTGAAGTGATTATAACAACACTATGAATCATTAGTGGAAAATTGAATGTTGGGTTTGGGTTTAATTTGGTTTGGTTTGGCTTGATCATTTTTTTATAGACCTTCATTATTCCATTAAGTGTTTCTTGTTTGTTTGTTTATTCATTTTTTAAAGTAAAATTCTTCAAGGTAAGACTTGTTTGCATTTTTGTTCAGGTTTTCAGATGGAAAGAACATAGCAAATTCTGATGAATTTGTAATCTATGCAACATGGTAGAAAATAATGGCACTCCCTAGGACTTCAAATCCTTGCAATTTATTTTAAAAAATAATGTTACTCTCTGAGACAAAAACAAATGGTAAGATTTAGTATAGAGTGCCCTTGTAGCATTTAACCTAACAATATTTTTGTATAACGTAACTGTCCCTACGTTAGAAAAAATGTCTGGGTTAGTTTCAAAGGAGTTATACTGAAGATTAATGTTGTTCTTTATAGAAGTGGTTTCAATAACCTTTACACTTCCATATCGTATATTGTGCGCAACTCAATGATTTTTTTCTCATCTATAAATCTAAAAAATCTTTTTATTTCAGCTTTTCTTTCATGCCTGATAAAAGCTTCAGGATTACCTACATGTCTAATGAAACTATTGCCAATTTACAAAAACACATTAGAGGTTTATCCAACTGTTATTTCATTCTTTAATCTTGTTAAGCCATTGAAAAGCCTCAGAACAGGAAGACTGTTTTTATAGTTGAAGCCTGCTTTCTGCCTTTATGCTTTTTTTGGTCAAATGGAATTATCAGTCATTTTCTCAAATCACTAAAAAAATCACCTCCAGTCACACTTTTCCTTGGCAAGGGATGTGTGTGTTACTTACTTCTTATTAGTTTCTGACAATAATGACGAGACTTGGTTATGATAGTCAGTGGTTTTAGTCTACTTACAGCTTGTTTTGGGTGTCAAGGGAACATTCAAAGTTTTGGAAGTTGCTTTTTGTTTTAATCTCTATGTATTTCATCGGTAACTCTCCTTTAAAGTCTCTCAGTACACGCCTTGATTTGTATTTTCAAAGAAGCCTGAATGCTTCTAAAGGTTCAGCATCTAGTTCCTTTTAACATAGTTTGAAAGTCTCTATCTGAATCGGGCTTTTTAGGTATACAACTATTCATAAACAGTTGCTTTTTTAGGCAACTTGCCCAGAGACGCCTTCATTTTAATCTTCTCTCACTTTGGCCTGCGTGTTTCACACCTCACGCCTCTGATAAACTCCATTCTGTGCCTTTTCTTCCCCCTCCTCATTTTTCCCTCGCCTTTTGTGGCGTCTCTAGGAGTTTGTTTGTCACAAAGTTTGATATTATTTACAAGAATTATACAATTATAAATGTGGGCTTATGAAAATGAAATTTCTATAGCTAGTGTTGGTACTTAGAATAAAGCAAATGAAACATCTTCCATTTTTATTCTGCCAAACTATATATTTAAACTTGGGATTTTTTCAAGGTAGACCTATTTTTACTTGTATCCAAATTAGAAATACAGCCCTAGTCTGCTCCAAGATGTGCACAGCACCACAGCCAAGTATGACTGAAAAGGTCACTGAGAGCTTCCTGGGCTCCTTAGTTTCTGTTAGTACTCAGGGATGAGTCAGCGTTGGTTTATGTTTGCCAACAACCTCAGGTGAAAAAATCAACATGTGGGGCTGCCTCGTTCCTGTTCTTGCTAAATACTGAATCTTTTTCTGTGCTGCAATATGAGCTACGACAGTGTAAGA
Organism: Oreocharis arfaki; assembly: GCA_013398015.1. Classification (NCBI taxonomy): domain Eukaryota; kingdom Metazoa; phylum Chordata; class Aves; order Passeriformes; family Paramythiidae; genus Oreocharis; species Oreocharis arfaki. The sequence continues at coordinate 214,553 of VZRR01010950.1, forward strand.
ATGATGAAAAAGTGTCTCAAATTCTCACATAGAAGCCCTTCCTTGCCCTTCAGCTGGTGCCACTAGCCACAGGCTTTCTTCTGCCATCCAGCCAAAGAAAATGTCTTAATTTAAACATATTTGATTTTTTTAAGAAATGCCTGGATCTGTGTATAATTTTAAGTTTTTCCATCTGGATAAGGTTTTTAAGGCCATTGAAAATTGCAATGCACATGAAGAATTAAAAACTGGAGAAATACTCTTTAGAGCCTTAGCTAACATCTAACTTATTTAAGCCTTGTATTCTGGCTAGGTACAATTTGATATTCTGCTCAGGTGATGTTTGGGTGAGGAGAGTTGGAGCAGTAGCTGTTCAGGTTTCAGCAGGTTCTTAGAAATTCATTCATTTATTCTCCAACAGTGTGGAAAGATGGTGTTTCTGCAAAGAGGCAACCATAAACATCCAAGAGGCAGAGCTCTGTGGAGAGAGCAGGAGTGATGCTGAGGCAGAGCATCACCAGCTCCTGGTATCCTTGGGAAGCTGTCATGGCTTGGCAGCTCCTTCCTTTGTCAGCATGCAGGAGGACTTTGGCTAGGTCCCTGTAGGCTGCAGGGTGGCTAGGCAGGGCTGACACACGGGGAAATAATCACAAGGGTGAGTAAAGACCTGTCAGGAAAAGTGGTCAAGATTAATAGATATAGGCACTTAGCTCTGCCTGCAATAGTTAAGCATTCCTGGTCTGGTTTAGGTATCTTCCTTCAGGAAAATTCTTTTGAATTTTTAGTACAGAAAAACAGATATATTATCTCCAGGTAAAGATCTCTGAATACCACTCTTAAAATACACTCTAAATAAAATTCTAGTTGCATGCTTTTATTTACCCATGAATCTTTCTTTGGGCTTCAGTGCCACCAGTGCAGGGTTTTCTTTTCCTCTCATCTGTATTGATGGTCTTCATTTATTTCCTCTATTATATTGAATCCTACACTTATCGTATCTAGCTTTGATTTTCTTGCTGCCTTCAAGCTTCTGTTAGATAACACAGCAAATAAAGATGAATAAATAAGATTGATTGATACTGAATATAACATACAGCCTTTGTTCTCTAGAATGGAGATTGAGCAATGCAAACACTACAAAAAGGCATTCAGCAAAGGCACTCTGGGCTGGGATGCTAACTTCGTCAAAAATTGGTTAAACGCAGTATCACTAAAACAAGGTATCAGTGTCATCTTCAGCAGTCTTCCGGATTCTGATTTTGTGCATTATAGACCCATGTGCCTGACTAAAAAAAAATCAAATTGTCCTCTGGCATATATATTAAATAAATAGTAAGTGATGGTTCCTGCTAGCAAAATGGCTAGCAAATTACTATAGCTTGTATGTATTTATTTCATAAATATCTTCTCACTTATCTGCACCAGAAACTTGCAACTCTCAGAGTATTTAGAAGTTTTGCTTTGGATATTTACATTTTATTTGGTCCGTGATTGGCAGGTATTATTTCTATACTTGCGCTTACGATTTAAACATTTAAAAGAGGAGAAAACAATGTTTATTTTTTTCAGTGGCAAGAGAAATAATACCAACTGAATCTTACTTTGAGCTGAGTACTTAATTCACTTTAAATTTCTCAGAAAATGGGGTGCAGCAGGGACACCTCCATGGGGCCACAGCTTCCTCACTGCTGATGCGTTGCACACACTACCAGAGCTCCCAAAGAGACCCACAGTCAGACAACTATCAAATCAACCAGAGAATTGGACAGGAGTTCATGAAGGCTTCGTGTCAGGGATGAGAGAGCAAATGGTATCTGATCTGACACGAAGTTACACTGGCAAAGGCAATATCTAATCCAGCATCAACCATGACAGAAAAAAGTTAAACTTTCAGTCATTTTTAATGTCTGAAGCACCTGGGAGGAGAGAACTGATGCAAACTGATGCAAACCAAGTGCTTCAAGTCATAGGATGAAGCATTTGTGACCTAGAACTAGAAGACTTAAGGCTTCATTTGCTATGTTATTGAACCATGTTTCTAGTCAAATTCAGGGCAAATATAAACATAGGAATACACTGCTTATCCCAATGAGTTTGAACCCTAAAGAACAGCAAGCACACATGCATAGCAGAATATCAAGGAAACAAATTTCGTGACAGGGATGGGCTATCATCCACGTGATGGTGTAGGTTGGGCAGGTGATAGGTACACGTAGTGTTCCAAGCTTCGTTCCTGTGGGGATTAGTTGAATGGTCTATTGGGTTTCCATGGACAGATTTTGGTAGTGGGGGGCTGCAGGGGTGGCTGCTGTGAGAAGCTGCCAGCAGCTTTCCCCATGTCTGACAGAGCCAGTGCCAGCCGGCTCCAGAACACACCCACTGCTGGCCCAGGCCAAGCCCATCAGCGGTGGTGGTAGTGCCTGAGGTAAGAGAGTTAAAAATGGGGCAGTGAACCCTGTGCAACTGCAGCTCAAAACAGCAGTGAGAATATGTGAGAGAAACTGCCCTGAAGACACCAAGGAGAGTGAAGAAGGAGGGAAAGGAGGTGCTCCAGGGGCTGGAGCTGAGATTTTCCTGCACCCCGTGGTGCAGACCATGGTGATGAAGCTGTGCCCCTGCAGCCCATGGAGGACCCCACACTGGAGTAGGGATCCACCTGCAGCCCTGGGACAACTCCACATCAGAGCAGGCGGATGCCTGAAGGAGGCTGTGACCCCATGGGAAGCCTGTGCTGGAGCAGGCTCCTGGCAGCACCTGTGGGTCCATGGAGAGAGCCCACAATGGAGAAGGTTTGCTGCAGGGCTTGTGACCCTGGGAGTGACCCACCCTGGAGCAGCCTCTTCCAGAAAGACTGAATGCTGTGGAAGCAACCCACACTGGAGCACTTTGCAAAGGACTACAACCAGTGGGAAGGACTCATATTGGAGAAGCTCATTGAGGACCTCCTGCTACAGGAGGGATCCCATGCTGGAGCAGGGGAAGAATGTGAGAAGGAGTGGCAGAGACAAGGAATGATGAACTGACCGCAACCCCCATTCCCCACCCCTATCCCACTGCAGTGGGAGCGAACAAGTGGCTATGCAGGGCTCAGCTGCCAATAAGGGTCAATGCAGAATAGAAAGAAAAAAATTATATCTTTTATTGGGCCAAATACATTTTCATCTGAAACAGTTTTTATTCCTCTTTTTTTTTCAGTTTTTCAACTATGTCATTGCTTCAGGTGCCAGCAGCAGCAGATAAAATGCTCTTATGGGTTCTATTAGTCCCCCAACCCTCAGCAAAATGGTATTTAAAGGACTTCCTGCACAAGAGATTATACATTTGATTACTAGTCCTTAATAGATTTTTCTCCTATAAACTTCTCCCACTGCTTTTTAAACTCCTGTAAAGGTTTATAGCGCATATCCCCTTGTGTCAGAATTCCACAGATTAACTATGAGCTGTGAAGAATTTCTATTTTGTTCGGTGGCTTATTTTTCAGTTACATTACTTTGACCTCCCTAGGCTTTATTGGACTAGTCCTTCCTTTTTTATTTTCTCAGTGTGACAAATGACTTTACAGGGATGCATTTTACCCATTACTAGCTGTTTCTTTTCACAGTCTGAACAGTCTTTATGACTGTCCGTGATTATCTCTCTAATGTTTTCCTGCTTCCTTTTTGAGATGATTGTGGGGGTAGTAGAAATTGCAAAGAACACCCAGGATAGCTTTTTACAATATCATACAACATAATAATATTTGCTGTATTGTTTTTCTTTTCCTTTTGTAAATGTCTATTTTCTTTTTTACTGCTCCTGAGTATTGAGCTGACATTTTCACTGAACTGTTCATTACAGGTCAATTCTAGAGATCTCATTCCTGTGTGGCAAAAGTAATCTCAGAGCTCATCACCTTGTATGTAAAATCAAGATTGTTTTTCCTCATGTGCATCACTGTGTATTTACCAACACTGATTTCATCTGCCATTTCATTATCGGTTTATTTCTTCTGCAGTTCAGTTGCCCTTGTTTTTATTACTTTGAATAACTAACTATCACCAGCAAATTTTGTCTTCTCTTGGCTTCTTCCTCCTTTTTTTCAGATGATTTATGGAAGTGTTGAAAAGTCCTGAAACAGCAAAGTTCCTGTGTGACTCCACTTTATTTATTAGCTAAATAAATTTAAAGTTCAACCACTAAAACTATATTAGGCTATTTATGTTTTTCCTCGTCGAATTTTCCCCCTTTAACAATATGGGCACTGAATTTTATTTAGGTGGTCATGCATTCCTTAAATACCAAATTTTAACAACCTTGAGCAGATATGAGCAGTCAAGGATATAACAAGGATATAATTTGACAGACTTCCTTGAACCATGAGATGGGGTTTTTTTTCTGCTTATCTAGAGTCTTCATATTTTTTGTGGAGACAATTTACAGATCCTCATGGTTCTCAAGAGATTTTATTGATGTGATATGAGTGGAAGCAATCACCAACAATCTAAGTAATATAGATACATAGTTCTAGCCTAACATTGGTTATGTGTTCTTATGTTTGCGTGTTCTGTGGTTGTGGACAATGTTCATGTGGATAGGTTGATGCTAAATTTCAAATAAACTATTAGGATAACTAGAATTATCTTCATTTCATAGTTTTACTTTAAAGCATTATGCACCTGTGTTTCAATGCAGTGTTTCACACTTTTGTTTGCCCTAGATTAGATTGTTACTGATCATAGTTTGTTTCAAAATATTATTTTAAAATATATATTAAATTCCTTAAATTTGGCAGGTTCCCAAACCTTCACAGTAGCTCTCTCCCCAAAGGCTTTTCTGTTTGCAAGTAGAACATGTCAGATAATATCTGGAAATGAAGATTTAAGGTGGTCATAATGTTATTTGAACAATAGAAATAATTGCATCAGGCTAACGCTCTAGGGATTATAGATTCAATCACTTTTAACACTTTTTCAAATGTGCTTTTTACAGCAGGGGTCGGTGAGAGTGCTTTTAATGCGGGAAAAATATAATATCTGAAGAATCAAGTATTTTTTCTGGTTTTATTGTGCTTGAGCAAAATTCATTTTAAGGTCACTGGGAATAGCCCAAACAACTCCCTTAAATTCAATTCAAAGACATTGACGTCTGTTGTTAAAACTTTTGCAAAAACAACAAAACCGAGAAACAAAAAATTTATGTCAAAAATAATATTTTCATTAAGATTGAAACATCCTACAGTAACATGCTGAACTCATCCAAATTTCAGAGGGGAAAGGTCACTATCTTTTTTTTTGGGGGGGAGGGGTTATGACATTAAAGGATTAGATTTAAAACTATATGCACATTACTGGTGCTGATCTGTGTTGCATCTTTTCCATGTTTTATTTTTATAGTAGCAAAACAAAGTAGTTTTTCTTTACCTAAATAAAATAATCTCCTGTTTCAGAACAGAATTACTTTGGAATAATCATTATGCAAAGACAATTTCGAAATCACTGAACTGACATGCATCTTATTTGCAGTGTTTTTTTACAGAGTCTTTAGTATTTTTAGGTTTGGGTTTTTTAAGCTGTGGAAGTGTGTTCATATGATCAGTGGAACACAAACTGTTTTCCATTCAGTTCTATGTCAACAGAACAGAATATTCAAAATATTTTCTGAACTCCTATAAACTTCAGAGTATAATTAAAATTAGTAGAATCCACCGAAGATTTATAAGACTTACAATCCCACATTATAATAAGACTCTAGAATTGCTACTTATAGAGAAACTCAGAGAATGAATCCCCAGGGCTTTAGGGAGTATCCGAAAGATTTTCAAGGATTTGAAACAAAAAAATGTATTTGCATTTTTGCTGTACCAAGCTGAACAACTTGTGTTTGGCTGAGACAGTTATTCCATGAAGGCATCCTGTGTTGGCTTGAAGACACTAAGATTAGAAAAATTCAGAACTCTGCTCTCAGGGACACTCTGTTTGCTAGCTGGCCAAGTAACGTTTTAGCAATTTGTGCAACACTTGCCACTTGAATTGGCCATCAGCTTCTAAACACTCATTCTTGTCATGCCTTTTTCTATTAGGCTGAACAGTGCCTGATACTTTTAGTACTTGATCTCTGAAGTAGTTGTATGTTGCAGTCAACACACATCTTAATATCTTTTTTTATAAGCTAAGCAGGCTGAGCTGTACGTGTACCTGCAGAAATGCATTTTCTACCACACAAGTAATATTTGTTACTCTCTTCTGTCTTCTCTTCAGTTTTTTCATCTCTTTTTACAAAATGTGGACTACAGAACCATATTATTCTGACATGTCTCACTAATATCACATACAAATAATCACTATTCCCTTCTTTAGATAGCCACAGGTCATGTTGTCAATTTTTGCAGCAAAATTGCACTGACTGTTTGTGTCAAATTGTCTACAGGCTGTATGGGTCAGTCTTATCTCCGCCAGTTATGAACTCTGTTCCTCAGTATACAAGATTTTAGTTTACAAAGCTTAATTCATCTTGTTTGAGTTTGACACTGCTCCCTGTTTTCTGCTACTTCAGTTGCTTTGTTGTATTTTATGGTATATAAGTTTATTTGATGCTTGCTTACACACACGTGATCAAAATGATTTAAAATAAGCCCCTGGTACAGAAAACTGTGTATTTTTAAGACTAGCTTTTTCAGAAAATAAAATCTAAATAGAGTATTTTCAAAAATCCTATTCATTATTCCAAGTTTGAAAAAGAACATTTCCATAGTTTTGAATCACAAGGTTATGGAAAAATAAAAGATAGACTCCTCAAATGAGGTCTAATTTTAGCCAAATTTTATCAGATCTGTCCGAGGAAATGGTGAGCGTTAGATAAATTTGAATGGAGAAGATTTGGAACCCTCACACCTGACAAACTGTAGAAAATTACTGTATAATCTGTTGGTTCAAAGACTTGTTCTACTTTATTCCTCCTTCGATTGGCTCTGCATCCTCTATTTTGCCACCACTTCTATTAAAGTATCTCCAGGCACTTTACAAAATGGCTTTGCTTAACCTCAGATTTAGTCTTTTTTCACAATAAATAATCTTAACAAGTGAGAGAAGCTCCCTGAATCACTGCATCTATTATGGACTGTAGTGATTTTGTCTGTACAATTTTTGAATTCTCAGTGAGATACGGTGGATGCTTGACCTCTCTGTTTCAACTTTGATCTCCCTTAAAAATATTCACTCCTTAATCCAGTTGGTTACATTATTTCTCAGGGTAAGAGCTATCTTAGGAGGTGTCTTGGTGAGTCATTAAATGAAAATGGACATTTATTCACATAGAAGCATTGAGGACAAAAGGAGGCATATCAGGAGGGAAATTATTTACCAGAGTCTCTGAGTGCCCAAGTAAACTGATGTGGGCCTGACTTCCCAAATCATATTATAACATAGGAGGATTTTACTGTAAGTATTGAGCAATGCTCTCTTTGTTCATGATAAAGGAAAATACTTCACAAGCTCAGAGAAAGTTTGCATCCTAAAATGCATGGACCCTAAACAGCTCAATATGAGCTGAAGAAGAAAGTTTGTTTCCCTAATGTTCTAACTGAACAGGCTTTATGTTTCATGTAAAGAGTAATATTATATTAACAAATATGGTGCAGAGTCTATGCACCCAGACTTATTTTCTTCATTGCAAAGCACTGAAGTGGATGAGCGAAAACCTGTGCTCTCTGGAAATGCCAAGGAGGAGCATGGGCAATAGAGTAAAGCTGAGCAATTGTGAGATTTCAGTTCACTGGAGCAGGAGACGACACTAATAGCCTGTGCTGTGAGAGATCGTGCCTGCACTCTGCTCAGACTGCCTTGTCTATCAGAACATGATGACTCCAAGCACAGGACCTGCTGGCAGGAATCTCCGTGTCTCAACAAAGCGTTACAAGGCTCTGTCATGCCAAGTGACTGAAGAACATAGGCTTAATGCTTCTGTGTCTTAACTCATCGTTTTTCCTGTTTGAAATCTGAATTTACTTTTCTTTTGATTAGTTGACTAGTTGACACTGTATATGAAACAACATATGTTGACAAGTGCATATGCTTGTAGATATTTAACGATCAAATAAGCTATTTCCAGCTATTTCCTTAGCTTCTCCTGTCTTGTGGAGTGACTGCAGTTCCCATGTTGCATTCTTGGTGATGAATCTGACAGAAGTGTTTTACAGGAAGGCAACTGGCAAGTCAACTTTCTGATTAGCGTTTAAGAAGTTTTCTTTCATATAAAGTTTTCACACAGTAACATCAGTGCGGTTTTTTGTTGGTTGGGGTTTTTTCTTACTTTGGATTTTTGTAAATTTCAAATTATTTTACATAAAATGCTTGACAAAATTTTGGATATGTTAAGTTGAGGTTTTCTTGGAGGACTTATGAGTTGTTGCTTTTTGATGGGCCTTAACTTCATGCTTGAATAGCTGAAACTCTGCCTAAATGAGGGGAGCGTTGAAGTTCCACTGAAGTGGAACCGATAGCTATCTTATACTATGCTTAGACAATTATACTTTGAGAAAATCCATCTCTAAAGTGTTCAGCAGAATGGGCAAACAATTTTATCTTCTAATTTTTCTATCCATGCATATTGCATAACACTGTAATTGTTGTATTTTTATTATCTTAAAAAGATGAAGACCTCAGTTGACAATGACAGCAGTTGATATTTCAAAGCTTGCCAAACAAAACACAGATATTTTGAAATTTCTCCTAGAACATTAGCCTTATCCTTCTGCTATGTATTTTAATGACATTGTAGGTTTCTTGAAGCACCTAATGCAGCTCCACTGTGGTTCCTTTAATCTCTTCCAGGTTCATCTTCAAACACAGAATCCCACAAGTCTACCTGGTCATGATGAGACAATGCAAAGTATGGAGAAGTTAAATTAGATCTAAGCATAAAACAATTATGTTGCCTTCTATAAAACCAGCTGTTGGGTAATATTTCCTGTGACATGATAAGCTAAAGTAATTTAGGGCATATTTTTGTTTTGTAATAAAATATCAAGAAAGAACTTAAGAGCATGCCACGAAAGAACTTTTGGTACATTACTAGTTAATGCTTAAAACACACAATCTTTTTCAAATTAAAATAGTATTTTTTAAAGTCAGAATTTAGAAGTGGTAGAAAACTTAGAAATGAAACACAGTGTAAGAATAAAGGCTTGCTATCACCCTACTTTGTATCAAAATTTCACTTTTGTGCTTTGAATTTTTGCCTTTTTCTGTCATGTTCACTGAAGCCAGCATGTCTTAACTAGAATTGGATATGTACGCATAAATAATCAGCCTACCCTTGAACACAACTTCATCCTGAGTTGTCCTTTGATGGAAATAAGGTGAGTTTAATAACATTCTGTCCTCACATATCCCAGAGGTATATAATTTTTTCTGGAAATAATTTAATCAGTAAGAGTGATATTAAAGGAATTAGATAGATCACTTGAAGATAAGCATATATAGAGATGCTTCCTTAGAGACTGTCTGGGTTTCTGCCTGTGGTTACTGCAATTTTATTTTCTCTTTCATTTTTCTCTCTCTACACTTTTCTCACTTGGAAATTGTAGTATGAAGATGTTGCACCCCATACAAGCAAGATAACATAGGGTTAATTGTATTGAAACTATTCATCAGTATAAATCCAGAACTTTTCCACAACAGATGATACTATGAAAAATCTGCCAATACACTTTGCAATGTTTCATTTAGAAGCCAAAATATGCAACTGAATTGGGTTCTCCCATTTGAGTGTCTTCAATTGCATTTACCATTGTTCTGGAAGCTGTAACATCTAAGGTGGACAAGTCTCAGAAGTATTATCTTCCTTACTCACTGTAGGTGATGTGTGATTTTTCTAATAAAGAAAAAAAAGAGACATAAGACGATCTAAAAAAATATTTCTTCATCACCATCGATAATTTTTCCTGAAGAACTCTCCTTAAGTTCCTGTGGAACTGATGTGTGTATGTATCAGAGCGTTTATGTTTATTTATTTATCTAGTTGCTTGCAAAAGATAACCCATGCTTCAAGTCACAAATGAAGGGCTTCCAAGCCTTTTTGCAGTAGAAGAATGGCAAAACAACTCTGTAACAGGCAAGACCGAATTTATGAAATCCATGTCTTCTTCTCTGCTTATTTTTAAGTCTTGATTGAACAGACTTAAAATACATTCTGCAAACTCCAGTTGTACAAGAGTTCATGTTATCTCTTAAATAATTCAATCAATATATTCCACTAGCTATAAAATCAGTCAATCAGCAAAATATTTGTCAGTCTATTCAACCATAAATTATTTCTATTCTAATCCTAAGTGATAAGCAAAATTTTTTCTTCCACTTTAAATGTTGGTATATAGATCAAAGGAGCCTTCAATATAAAATTTTTAAGAAAAGAATGTATGTATTTGATGAGGGAACAGTTCCTTTTAACCGTAAAATTGCTCAGGGTGCTGATGTTTCTCTGTTCTAATGCAACCAATTTGAATGAAAATAATTTATTCTATTAAAAAAGAACTCTATGTAAAACTTGCTAACCTGCAGAAATGCATTTAGTTGGCACAAACTATGCTGTAAACCTTCATCCGAACTTTTGAGCAGTAGTTCAATTAGAGTTCATTGTAAGTCAAAAACTATTATAAATATGGGTTAGAATAAGGACTGAAAATCAGAGGTAAAATACAGAATTTTACCTGTTGAAAAATACAGAAATTATATGATGGCTTTATAATTTAGAATAAGAGTGTGATTTGATGGTTTTTTTCCTCACCCATGGACCCAGTAGCTGAGATTTCCTCTTCAGGGAATTTTAGCACGAGTGTGAAAAGTCCTGTATATATATATATGGGTCAGATGTCTTTCATATATGAATGCTAATGAATATTCATGAGAGTCAGCTGAATCTTCACACAGTATATGCTTTCACTCTATTAGGTGGAAAAAATCTTGCTTTTGCATCTGAATAAAGACACAGGTTTTCTTTAGTCAGTTGTCTGTAGTTGGTTCTTGATCCAGATTTAGCTTACTGTCCCACATGCCAGTAAAAGGTTCCTGCGCATCTCCTAAGTTAGTGCATGTTTTTGTGAGCCTTATGCCTGCATACCTGTATATAAAGATAAGGGCACTTTATTTGATCCCAACACTGAGCCTTCATTTCCTTAGGAAAGTACTGTAGATGTATATACATGTACTATTTTCCTGAGCTCAATATTTTGTTTCACTTGGACAAAATACAGCCTTAAAAATTGGGTTTTGTGGGAAATGCAGGATAGAAATTATGCATGTTTCTATGAAAATAGCTACTTCTGACTAATAAAGTCAGAAGGAACTGTGAACTGCTTCGTACTCTCTCTGCCTGGTTCATTGCTTTTCTTATTAACTGAGAATAATGATTTCCTACCTTGCTCTTTGTAAGAGCCTCACAGAGCTGAATGCCCGGAATACTGTACCATACCAGGCACTGTGGTGATAAGGTCCATGTATTGGACCCTCCTCACAACTCAAGATTACCAATACCAGAATCATAACCCTTGTTTACTTTTCAGGGAGGCTTACCTGATGCAGTTAACCCTAAAATCCCAGTCTGTTAACCACCCACACGAAGGATGCATTCTAATGATCCCGCACAGCCTGAATTATTCCTGGAGAGACATTCAGGTGGGCGAGCTGGGCTGGATGCAGCATAAAGGCCTAGTTCTTGCTGGACGAGCATAGCCAAGGAGTCCTAGAAGGAAGAGGACAAGCTCATACCCAGCCCTTCAACTGAAGCGCGGGAAGGCAGGCATATTATAGATTCAGATAAACCTTAACTTGTTTATTTTAATGTCACCAGTGATCTCTTCAGCAGTTCTCTCCCCAGTTATTCTGCAGTCCAACTGCATGGGGCTGTAAAAAGAAAATAACAACTTGTGGAACTGATGTGTGTTTGTCACCAGCTCTGCTCGTGCATTTCAAAAGCCTTGTCTGACCAGTGCTGACATATGGAGCTGCTCAGGGATGAATCATGAAGGAAACATATGGATTAAACATTTATGGCACTAAGATTCTTACTGAAGCAGAAGGTGGCCTATGTGGGCCCATAAGGATGATTCATAGTCACCCCTATGTTATCTTGAGGGTGAAAGGAAACTTCATTCCATTTAATATTGTATTTGCAAACTCACCACTGCTTTTATATCCATTTAAAAAGTTCATGATAAGATTGCTTGGAGAAAAGCAGCATGACTTGGTAATTAAGGTGCAGGATCAGCTTGTTTAGCTGATGGCATTCCTTCAAACTGCACTGATCAAACCTCCCATCTTTCCAGATGCAGAGCTACCAAAGCAATTTTATGCACAGCAAGGCTACAGATTTATGTACCTTCCCCAGGCTGTATTCTTATTACTGAAGTTATCCAGTCTCCGGCTGTTCAGGTTTTTTCAAAAAGTCTGCTCAATATATGACATTTAAAATAAAAAAGTATGCAGGAATTTTAACTGGAAAACAACTTCGGGATTCTGCCTCCCACTAAGGATGTTGAAATCTGCAACGCTAAACCAAAGAAAACTCACAATTAAGGCCAGTGCTTTTTAACAGAGGAAGCAATCTACAAAGCCCACGTGCTCCTGCTGTGGAAGTGGCTGAAATAAGGAAACGGCAGTGTTAAATACGCTTTCTGCACTGCTGTCCTTCCATCGACTCCCTGCTTTCCTGCTGCTGGGGGACACAATGCCAGGATGTGTGAAAGTGGTTTACAAGTGGCTCTGAATTTTTGTATCTGAGACAAATTAAGCAGCTTTTGACAAGACAGCTATTGGCATCTGGAATTTTTGTAGCAAGAATGCTTGAATTCAAAAACCATTTCCTTTCACCCATGAGGAAAATCATAGCTGGCCGTGACAAACTGGTGTAACAGATGCATTATAAAAAAGAATACTACACACATGGATAATTCTTAGCCAGAAACTTCATGAAGCTCCTTTTGTATTTTTATGTGCATATAAGTTATATATAGTTCATAGTGTATATGAATATGTGCATCTAATTCATACATACTACTCACAATTCAGTCACATAACACGATGCACATCCATTATGTATGATGTGATAAATACATCTCTGTCTCATACCTATGTGGTATTAACAATCATTTTGGTTTAGCTTCCATTTTTCTTTCAGATGCTTTCTTGTTGGTTTCAGTTGTTATTTCTTCCAAATAAAATAAATTCCCTGAAAAGTTTAGGGATCAATAAAGTAGGTAAAAATTCAGAATAATTATTAGTTAATTCATTCTTCTGACCAAAAAAAAAAGGCAAAAATTTTTTTTACCATTCATTTACTTCAAAATGTTTTTGGCAGGATTTGGTTTTAGCCTTATAAGTTTGGGGGTTTGGCTTTTTTTTTGGGAGGGGGGCATGGTGGTCTTTTTTTTTATAAGTAACTCAAACTACCCAGTGTGTTATTTTGCTTGTATACAACAAATTGTTCGTCTCTGTTTTTACCAATCCCTCAAAAATCCTCTTCTTTTTTTTTTTTTTTTTTTGAGCACATTTTCCAAAGCATTAGTCCCAACCCTGAAATAAGATCCACGTATGAATGGGACGTGTTAAATTCCCTTCAACAATCTTTCAGTCCTAGCCCTTTTTCAGGGAGAAAAAATAGGCAACAATGCAAAAATTCTTATATCACACAAACATGCACTAGTATGAATTGTGAACATATAATTTAATTATTTTGGAGATGTGATTGTAGATTTAGCTATATCAAGGGTATATCAATTTCCTTTTTTCTTTTTGACAGGGAACATAAAATGGCAGTCACGAGCAAAGAAAAGAGAAGGAAGAAGTCCCTTGTCTCAGTTCTATCAATCATCTCTTTCCACAGACCTCTAAGCACCAGTCACCTTGAACTTGGACACTGAAGCCATTGAGGAACCATAGCCATCAGGACTATCAGCTCCATCATATTGTTTACTCACAGCTAATTTAAAATAAGCTTTTTAAAAACTATTTCTTTGAATATATATAGAAATAATTAATAGTGGATTAGAACTAAATGTTAGCGATGTGTATTGCCAATGAACGTCAATTTAGTATTGTTTACAAGTTTGAAACAGGCCAAAGTTTTCAGTCTTTTAAACACTGCTGTCACAGTGATCTCTAATTCTCTTAACATAGATGTGTATATTTGCGTATACATACACATATACGTATAATCACTTGCAGTAAGTTGAAGACAACTGTGATTATGAATCATGTTGGTAAAAATTGCAAAAACCCAGGGTGTTTTAGACTGAGCTTAAAATTCTACAAATGATGTAGCTTCTGATTAACTAGGAACACATGCAAAATGTGCAGGTCTGCTTGGGTTAGACTGCACAGATAAACGGCAGGAATTGTGCATTTTCCAAGGCATTATGCCTCCAGTCTCTGACAGATCAAAGGAATACTGATGCGATACAAATCTTTGTATCCCAGCAGAGATGATACAAATAAGCAACATCACTTAAATACAACTTGTGTTTTCGATTTGTCTGAATAAGATATTGGACTGGGAAATCTAAGAGACAAACCTAACAGAAATCTACTGAACCATTGCTCTTTTAACATGGCTTTTTTTTGATAAAACCAGGTTTGTTCTTCAGTTAGGTTCATTTTTCTGAAAAGACAACTAATAAATATCTATGAAGTATAGCAAATAATCTTATTGTGGAGTAAATGCAACTGTTTATAACTTAAATAATCTTCTTTCCAGACAGACAGATTTCTAATGATTACATTTGCTTTGGTTTTGTACCTTTTGGTTTAGAAACAAGGAGAATATGAACTATTAGAGGTGTCCTTGGAAAACAGCTGTTTCTTCTGTTGTTACATGTTGTCAAATTTACAGAAATATTTAAAATATATGACTATTGTTCATACAATGTTCTCTGTAGCATAATATATTTTTTTCTAACAGTTAATTCCATGGCAGGCCATTTTTAAGCCCAGGTTTTTCTGTAAATTAGTAAGTGACAATCACCTAATGATAGAATTAAGAAAAGTTTGTCTGAAAAAAAAAAGAAAATAATGAAACAATGCTTAAAATTTTAAACAATAAATTTATTAATACAGTCAACAAGTCTCTTACAAAAAGTTTTAGTTAAGTATAGTTTGGAAAAAGGGAAAATTGTGCTGTTGATTGAAAACAGACAGTTCAAAGCTCTTAATATATAATTAACCAATTAGATCTGATTTACATGGAAAATGGTCTTGTTTGAAATCAATGGGATTGTGCCCACACAATCATGGTATTCATTCTGAGATTTTGGTAACTGACTAGTTATCTGACAATTCAAATTAAGTCATTGAAATATAGATGGTGGCATAAACTACTCTGTATCTTATTTATTTTTTTCTCTCTACATTAAGACAGAAACCTGCTTTAACTCCAGAAATGAGAGATCAAAAAAGTGTCAGTAGTAGGGTCAAAGACATCTCTGAGTCATTAATTGCACAAGCTCTTCTTGTGTTTTTCTCTGCGTATCCATCCTCGACCAGTGCTGCAGTTACGACACAGGGACAGTTGAGTCTCTGTTCTGATTCTTTTTTTCTAGTTTTGTTTGACAGCTAATATCTTCTGACTGGCATAAAAATAGTCTTATATTTTTGTGAGATTTAACACCTTCTAGTAAAGAAACATTTACTACATGTTTGTGGGTTTTTACTGCTTAATATGAACATTCACCTGAAAAATTTAGGTCATTATTGTACAAGCATTTGTAAACTCATAAAAGCAGTCGTAGTTTGAGGATTACTTCCAAAGAAGTGAAAACAAACAGAGATACAAGTAGAGGTTATTTTATGACTGGCAAGGTATTCACTTTAGAAAATGCCATCATATTGAGAAGAATATGTTTCCTCTGAGTCTGTTATGCTTTTCCACAGTGTGAATGGTCTCGTCAGAACATGAAGCATATGCAGCTTTGTCAAAATGTTACAGGCTAGCCGCATGAACTTGACTTGTTTATGAAATCCAAGTCTTAATTTACTTCTCTATAGACAAAAAGAATAAAAACTGTCAAAAATATGCTTATTTCGTGTGATATTATCACTCTTGTGGAACAAAATACAAGAATTCAGTTTGCCTTCCAGAAGGTCAACAATAACTGCAATTCTAAACCATGCTGTTCTGATGCTCTTCTGCAATTATAAATCAAAATTTATATTCTCTAACTGGCAAAATCATAACAAGTCATTACCTAGCACAAAAATAATAAAATAATGGATGAGGTTATAAAACTAGGAGTGCACTAAACATAATGAATTAATTTTCAGTTTGTTGGCTGTAAAAAAGTCTCTCTGAATCTTTCATTAAATATTACATCTGTTTATAAAATAATTTTTAAAAACTAGTTTAAAAAGCAGGTTTTTAGAAATATTTTCACATGGCAGCCTATTAGTATATTTTATTAATATAAAACTGATTTTCATGTTTAAGATGGAAATAAAAACAGAACCATAAGGAGCAGTAAACCATTAAAACTAAGTAATCTGAGGGAACATTGCTAGCCATTAAGAGCTGTATGTACAGATGCTGTTTATATGAGTGCGTGAACACATTTTTCATCATGAAATGAGCACTTTTATGTGGAAAGATACAAGCAAACTACCTGGTGTTACTTCTCTTCTTTCTCCAGCTGCTTGCTATATTGAACAATGGGGGTGACAGAGACACTCATTGAACAATACCATTAGTCTCCCACTATCTTCGTGTTTACAGTAACATCGCATTCTTTTTCAAACTTTTACAACTGAACAGACAAATAATCTAAGTCATCATGCTTTATCTCAGATTATTTGAAATTGTGTGTTTTCTGAATTCAGTGTTTTCTGAGATGTGGTACTCAAGTTAACCAGCTTATTTTATGGGCAAATACAGTGGCTAAACAGAAGGCTCCTTATTAGTGTTTTGCAATATTGCTTTACAGTTTGTTGGGAGTATATGACAACATTCAGCTCACTCCAAAGTACAGTTGAAAACTTATAGAACTTGGTGTTATAATGGACTGCTGTTTTGATTGTGCATATTTTTCACCCAGTAGTAATAATACTGAAATTTGGGTTCAGATTGATTTTTTTTTAGGATGGTTGACTGATTTTTGGCGATGGAATGGAGCAAAACAGATTGTGTGAATTGGCTAAAGTGGATTTGAAAAGAAGTTGGCTGCTGATCTCTCTTCCATATTTTCTCCTGTATTCATTGTTCACATTATGATTTTTTCCTGTGCGTATTAAGCAAAATCCATGCACATCATGAAACACTCTGATTCTACTGTAAGAAATGCCAAGCTTTAAACATTTTAGCCTTGTATAGATAAAAGACGAATAAAAAGTGTAGCATTGTCAACTGTTCATATCCTGCTTAAACTTATTAGCTCAGAGTACATATCATAAAATCTTTTGGAATTAAAAGCCTAATATTTCACTGCTACTTAGTGTAACAAGCTGTTGTTTTATATAGGTGGCAGTACACCCTAATGCCATAAATAGAGATCAATAATAAAAAGATAATACCTTCTTTGAAAGGTTTATTGTCTAAACACAAATTTTAGAGTGGCAGAATTCTGACTGATATGCAGATGCTTCCTTCCAGTCTCCTGGCTGCCTCAGAAGAGCAAAACCACCAGAACCCTCAAATAGACTTTCTCCTGTGTAAGTTCTTCCTTTCTGTTGTTTGAAGCATGTATTCCTAGTTACCAGGCATGAGGTATGATTTGAAACAAGAGGGACAGAAAGATAGGATGAGTCTGCAGGCCTGGAAGAGTGTCTGAGCTCTAGAGCTCTTATTATTGAGATCCTGTATGTTGGGAGGAAGGTAGAACTTGGAGTAAGTGCTCATTCTTAATGCAGAGACACATATATCATCAAGTGTCATTGGAAAAAAAATACAGTTTTGCTTTTCTTACTTCAAAAAACATGGTCCTGAAACCCTAAAATAGCAGTCAGAAGCCATGGATGGTAAATTAGAGGCAAAACTGTCACCTAAACCTTATTTACAATGCTCGAAAGTCCACAACCTTGCGCTGCTCAACAGATCAATCCACTGCTGTTAGGACAGATTTACTTCTTACCTGGAAGGGAATAAACAGGATCCTGACCAGCTTTTGGAGACACTTGATGTTTCGTGCTGTCAGGTGGCCTGATGGAACCAACTCTTTTGCCCCCAGGGGCCTGGTTGCTTGGGATGGAGGCCAGCTCTGAGGTGGTTCACCTGGGACCAGGTGAGGGGGGGCAGCAAGCAGTCTGCAGGGGCAAAAGCTTCATGCCATGAGCTGTATTCATGCCTGGTCCTGGACCTCCTAGAAACTGTCTCTGAAGCTGTTTGGCTCTTGTTTGGGGTCTGTGGGACTACACCCTTATCAGTGAATACAATCCTTGGCTCTATCACCCTTCCCCTGCAGCGCTGCTTGGGGTGCTGCTGCCTGACACCTCCTACTTGTTGAAGCCTTCAGACTGTTTCAATGTGTATTTTGCTGTCATGGAATTGTGTTAAATGCAAGCAATTAGCTTGTTATTAGAAAGGTACAGTTTTTCCTCTTTGCATTTCCTGGAAGCTTCCCATTAGGTTGTTTCGGGACGTGGCTAAACAGCAATGCCTTTCATTGATCCTGTGAAATGTTCTGCAGCTTGCAGCGTGCTGCAAAAGACCTTGGAGAGTCTTTTTCTCTCTCACCAGAAGCAGTTCCCAAGTCTTGAAATTCTGCACCTTTACATGTCATCCTGCTGTTGGAGCTATCTTTGAAGATGGTCTGAGGCTACACGTGGAAGACATTACCTCAGAAACAGTCCCTGCTGAATTTAATAAGCAATTGCTTTAGTTGGTCCCACACACAGGTTACAAGCACGAGGGATGCAGCTTCATGCGGAGATGCATGAATTTCTGAAGGCCTCTCAAGACCTAATCACTCGTAGGAGTCACTCATCTTTCAGACTCAGGCAAGTAGGGCATGGACACCTGACCCTGTGGGATAACACGACAGAGTCTGCAAGCAGAGAGGGTGAGAATTAGAGAAGTAATAGGGCAAAGAATTTATGGAGGTGGAGAAGGCACATGAAAGCTTTTGGTTTCTTCTCTGTCACTGCCAGCCAAGTGTTGAGAGCAGAGCCATCCAGGAAGCCAAATTTGCCAAAGACCCAGAGGCAGAACTAGGGCATTCCTCAGAAATTTCCGGTGTGGGAAGATAACGTATTCTGTGAGAGACCTGCAGGTTTCTCACCTAGTTTTCCACCTGTGCACCTTTCATACACAGCTAGACTTGCATAAGCTGCAATCAACATCATAAATATGTGCTTGATGTGGGTAGTCCTTGCATAAAACCCAAATGCGTTACTGTACGTGGAAAACATAGCATCATAAAGTTATCGATCTATTGTTATTCTACAAGCACCTGTGAACTTTGATTTTTATTTTGTGCTTTGTTTTACAATTTCTGTTGAAAAGGAGAAGCCTAATTTTTTTCCACATGGAGTGTATGATGGTGGTAGGGAGGGGAATAGATGTCTTTCCTATTGTAAGATTTGTGTGATTGATTGGGGAGAAGCAGGCCACTATAACTGCTGTACTTTAATGGCTGTAGCACTAAATAGCAGCCAGTGCTTTCCTTTCTTCATACTTTATTGAGTAGATGAGATTCATTGATCTGCTTTCCCTCCCCTATTTTCTTTCTTTGCGAAGAATTCAATTCTACTTCATGTTCAGAAATTACTTTTTCATGACTTTTTAAGTTTTGTGAGGTCACTAGTCAGGTTCCCTCTGCTACTGTATTCTCTGGAAAAGCACATTTCTCAGTTTTTCCTTTCATTTACTTTCAGGTTTTACTCTGCTTAGAGGGTAGCTTAAGGAAATGGCTTGTATTTGCTTCAAATGTGTCTGGTGATAGGGAAAGCTTTCAGGGGTTTAAAAGTAAAAATGACCTTATACTTGGACCACTGTTGTTTTGTACACTGTGGCAGTCCAGCGCCTAAACAAAACAAACTCAGATACTGTAAAAAAAAAAGTAATTTTGAAAAGAGGGGTATTCTGAATGAAATACAGTTATTTGCTAAACCTAGAGACAAGGCAGGAGAGAACAAGTTTGTTTGGTATTATAAAAGATGTACTTCTGCCATGGAAAAAATTACCTCACGTAGAAAATGTCTCAAAACTGGACCTCGACTAATACAACTGTGGTTGTAAATAAAGGAATTGTAGGCTTTGGAAGTTTGGGAAATGATGTATGTAGGATTCCCACAGAGAAATTCAAACAGTCCTTCTGTTGCAGTGCTGAGTGTTGCTTAGCTGCTGCAGCTTTCCCTGGGAGCGCAGCGGGGGCTTCTTGGGACAAGGCAGGGATTCTCTGCCCTCCTGCAGTCCATCTCGGACGCCCCGCACCGCTGCTCCGGCTGTCAGCCTGCAACTTCAGTGATGGCAAAGGAGGTGAGAAGGCTCTCCTCATGGCACTGCAAAGGTCTTTATTCCATGCTGCCTCCCCAAAGCCTGGGGCCAGCACACGGGCTGGCCCCCAAAGGCAGAGGAGAGGAGCTGTTGGCAGGCTGCTCCCATGGGCAGAGAGAGAGAGAAGAGAGTCCCATGGCTTGGAGCCTCAGTTTACCTGGGTACCAGGGGGGCGGGGAGAGCACATGGGCAAATGGTTTCAGGGCACAGGGGTGGTACATGG
>VZRR01010950.1:245374-291976 GCA_013398015.1 Oreocharis arfaki
TTGGTTTGTTGGGGTTTTTTTGGTTTTTTTTTTGTTTTTTGGCTTCACTCCTGAAAAACTTAACAAGGATTAGATCTTCTGAAGAGTGAATAAGAATTTTCTTCATTTTTCTAAGAATACGTTAAAAAATTTTGCATGATCATTGATTTGCCATCATGTTATGATTCACAGGACTCTTTAATTGTTGTGCTTATTTTCTTCTTGGGCCATATCAAAGTACTTAGGAGACTTTTCATCCCGAAAGAGTACCTAAGAAAACCATGAATATTTTTGTACATTCCTAGTGACAAAGTAATTGATTAAAAAAAAAAAAGGATGAAATATCAAGCTTGTGTTACAGCTCTTAATCTGACTCCTGACTGTGAATGAGCAATGGAAAATCCTTTAGTCACGAAGGGAGGTGCCTCAAATAGGCTGAAATCATCTTTACGACTTGTCACATTCAAATCTGTGTGACTTCAGCATTCACGTCAGTGCTCTGAGCACACCAGAAATCCAGTGATTTCTCGCTCTTTAACTTGTCCTTAAAATAGTGTATTTGGTAATTTGTGGCATCCAGGGCACCACAAAGGAATATGCAGATGATCACATAAAGATAATCCCAAAGGATTATCAAACTATGAGATTAACTATGTGGCATCCCCACTGTAAAAGGAATGTTAAACTGAAGGCTGGACTATAACTCATGCCTTTTGCTGGTTTAGCTAATACAGACTTGAAGATCTCTGAGTTCGGGTCAGAAGTTCTTTTATGCACCTGGTTATAAATTAAGCCTTCAGCAAAGGCATGCTTTCACAGCTGAATCTCACAGGCAGTAAATGCATGGTTATGGCAGGTTTACCATTAGTAATGGATGCAGAGCTAGGCTCTTCGGGAGCTACTTGCATACACAAAGGACCTTTGTATGAATTACTATCAAGCCTGCAACATTTTGCTTTTATATAATTGTGTGGTTGCCAGTAACTCTTAATATCTTATTAAGCATAAAGCTTCCTCTAGAATTGAAAAGTGCTTTAGGGAGGTGCATATTTCCATGTAATAGGGGCAGTTTTTTTGTCCTCTTGATTTGGTACACAGAGCTACACAATGAAGGTTGGAAAAGTGAAAACAGAATTGTATTTGTAAACAAACAACAGGCACATCTTTTATAAAAAATGTGCTAATACCCTTTAAATCGAAAATGGGCAAACAAGGTATTTCTATGTAAATGATTCATTAAAACTATCAATTGTAAAGGCTTGGTAACAGTTAAAAAAACACAACAGTGAAGTACTTCAGAGAGAAACATAACATTTGGGTTAGACATCTATTGCCTGACAGTATGTGATGTGCAACTAGAGACATCAAATCTCTGAATAGAGCAACTGTTAAATCATTTGCCATGTGATCTGTTATGTGAATGGACTGGCTGATAAAAAGTTGTGTAATTCTCTTTTTTTATTTTAAATTATCTCTGCTACATTGATGCCATTTTTTTTATTTTTGTGAATATAGAAATATATAATGCAGTTCTGAATTGCGCTATGAAATGAAATATAAGCAATGATAGCGACAGGAACACAGTGGTGAAAAGACAGGGTAAACCAAGGTCAGTTGTAGTCACTGCCCTGCAGCTGCAAACCTTTTCAGAAAGGGAATGGATCAAGCAAGATGATGAGTCATAAAGCTGTAAGGAAAGAGGAAAAAAAAAAAGGAAAAGAAACATCCTCAGGGATATAGCTTGCTGCTACAAGCTTATCAGTGAAACTTAAGCTGCATTCTGAGCCTGACCTGGATTCCACTCTCTTTGCCAATAAAGTGGGCATGAAGGTCTTACAGATGCCTTTCTCAAATGTTCAAAATGTTCTGCAGGCATAAAACAAATGAGATTTGTCCTCCCGACACATCTGCTGTAGCCATGAGTCTATAGTTTTGATGATCCTTCTTTTGTTGTGACAAAAAAAAAATATTCACAGCAAGACTATTAACTTAATCATGTCTGAGAACCTGAAATGTGACAATTTCCATCTAAGCTGATCAGAGAAACATGCTCCATGTTTCTGTAATATCTGTGATGCTGCTCTACTGCAGGAGGGCAGCTGCACAACAGGAGAGGTCTGATTTCCCAGTTGTTTGGCCTTGTGGTCCTTTAAATGCCATTCAAAATTTAAGTTATTTTAACACTCTTGACACTTTCTGACAACAATTTCTGTGGCCTTAGCACAAAGAACTGTAGTTTTAAGGTTTCTCTGGTGTAATAAGGCAAGCAAGATCTGTGGTAGGTTGAAAACGGCTTTGCGTGAGTGTGCCCTACATTGTTGAACTTGGTTTTGTGTTTAGCTGCTTTGTATCTCTGGGCAAATCTTTTTAATGAGATGTAAAGGACTTCTTGAAAATTATACCATACACATCATTTTTATGGTTACTGTTGCTCAGTTGTAACTCAATCAACTTCTCAGTGAAAGGAAACTCATGATGATCACATTCTCTAGTAACTGTTGGAGAAAGCCAATGAAATCAGAAGTTGGCTGAAAAAAGTAAACAGGAAAATGATTTCCTCAGATTCATTGACAGGCAATCTGAGGGCACCACATCCCTCCAATTCATTTATTCTGTGGTACCAGGTGTTGACAAATAGACAGCAAGGCAGAAAATCCTTTGTTACTGATGGGGGTGAAAAAAGGAAGTTTTTCTGTGATTTTCTATTTTAAATTTTTGAAGAAAATTTTAAGACTTTGCTTCTCCAGGATTGCTCTGTGAGATGGGAATTGATTTTCTGAAGAACTCTGACCCTGCGAGTATTAAACTTCATAGCAAGTCTCTTACATGTCCATGGTAATTTAAGTCCACACATTCCAGGGTGGCAGAAGGACACGTAGCTTTGCTTAGTACTTTTTTCTTCATATTCACATTAAAATTACCAGAATTCTTGTAACTTTGTAATTTTTTTCTCTTTAAACTTCTCTTTTCCAAATTTCCATGGTCTTCTTTGAATTATCTGCTGAGCCCGGAAATTCTCATACCTAAATCAGAATATTTTTGAAAACAGAGGAATTGATTAGGTCAGACACAATGGGAATAAATTTTTTCTTCAGAATAAACCAAGCCTTCTGAAAAGGATTAGGATGCTGATGAAAGAGGCCCTCATGGAGTGCTGGAAGTAAGAAGGGTTTAAGTGTTTTGAGACAGCCAAGTTGAAACAATCTGAATCAGTTCCTCACAACACCCACCTGCATTTTTTTTTGTTTTTTTCTACTGTGGAATGATAGTTGTTCAGCTAAAGAAAAATGCATTACAAATTATGTGACAAGTCTCTGGACTCAGCCCTTCTCAAATTTGGCTGTCTAAACTGTATATATCTAGACTGAACCTAGTTAGTTGCCTTAGCTACTTATTTTGTCAAATGAAATACGCATACTCTTTCAGAGGGCAGTTCCTCTCCCCTGTCTGAGGAAATCAGATGAATGGTTTAGACTGGATGCCTACTGTTCATATATCTCAAGTTTGGCAAAGTAAATTCAACTATTATTTATAAAATGATAAAAGGAGGAGGAGACCAGGGGACCCAAGTCTTTAGCTCCATGAGGTATGCAGAGTTTGATGGAGAGTGAGATGTGTAAGTTAGGATGGAAAACCAAAACCGCCAAACCATTGATAATGATATACATCCTTGAAGAGTGATTATTCTTTCATTGTTTTTTTTTTTTTTTTTTTTTTATTATAAACAAAAATGACTTTTTTGTCAATTGCGGAGGCATAGTAAAATGTATATTGATGCACAGCTAATGCTTTATAAATAAATAAAAAATCTGTATAACAAAGCTGAGTCCTGCACACCTGAGTGGCTTAACTGTTTTCATAGTTTTCTTACATACGAAGTTTGGGGTTGGCTTTTATACCTTATAGAAAAGGACGCCTCTAGCCAGGTAGACTGATCATCTTGCACATGTGTTGGTGTGGTACTGGGCACAGGGATACTCATAATCAGACTTTCTAGCTACCCAGAAGAGTATTGACATGCACAAAAGTTTTCTGTTGAACCTTTTCTCATTAATCTGGTATGAATGTCACTTACACAACTTCAGATGTAAATTCCATGCATGCATTTGTTCAGAACGCTAGAGGCACAAAATGAAGGTTCTGCAACCCCTTCTTCCCACCCTGAATGCAGAGACTCTTTCTCCATATCAAAATTCATGCAAAAAGCTAAGAGGGAAAAAAACTCCCAAACAACACAGAAGTTAAAGAGCAAGAAGTGACCCACAGCCTAAATAGTATGAAAACAGAATTCCTACAAAAATTAACTTTTCTCCAAATAACAAGCAGTTGCTTCTTTCTCAATATACTTTTGATTATGGCAATGTGAAAATAAAATTCTGCTTTGAAATATGAAGCTGTAACTGAACTCAACAAAACACTCACATCACTCCTTCCTATCTTATTTTGAAGAGAATTTGAGCACACAACTTGAACACTAAATTTTTACAAGTGATATTTGCTTACAAAGCAGTTTTCCTTAAGGCTTGGGCTGACTTAAGACAGCACAGATCAATCTGACTAACAAAACTTTTTCTGAATTTGAGAAATGCAGCACAACAGCTTTAGATCTTTTTAAAAAGCATTTGATAGTGTAAATCACACTATAATATAAAGTAAATAGACACTGCAGGGTTGTCATGGATGAGTTCCCTGTGATGGAACATAGCAGATCACTGCCAGGAATGCAACAAACTCTGAAGGCAGTTTAAGAGAGAGTGAACTACCATGAGACTACTCACTGAAGGAAAATATGCTTTTTTTAATATCCTCTCTCTCACCTGTTGGCTCTAATGATAGGAATATCCCATTGAGAGTCTTTAGCATTGACTTTATAATCTGAAAACATTTTGTCTTTAGAAAAGACAAAACCAGTTGTGAACCTTCGATCTTGTAGTTCTGTGTAGAGTGAGCATGAATTCTAACATACTGAAACAAACATATTAATCCAACTTTATTTTGTGACCAGCGCTGAAGAGCCCTTTAGCAAGTTCTAGCATTGCACTGGTAAGGTAAACTGTGTAGCCTTTTTCACAGATGGCTACATTTGCACTAGATGGCTTAAGCACTTGAAGTTTATGGCAAATTATGACTATCAGAAAGCTTTTATATCACCTAATTAAACAACAGTGAGAAGAGAGAGAAATGGATGTGAGGATGGTAGAAAGTCATTCAGAGTTCTGTTTATTTTGGGTATCCGTGAAAGTAGAGCTCTTTAGTAGCTGGCAGTAGACTGGCATTCTTACTGTGCCTTTCTCCTCACCATACTTACAGTTGTTATTAACTCTTTCTTCTTCTTTTCTCAGCCTTCTCTGTCCTAAACCAGCTTCTTTTGGACTTGCTCCTTTCATTTCTCCCGTGCACCCACAAAGTACAAAAAAACCAACAAAGTCCCTTCCTGAGGGGCTGTTTCACCTTTATCTCCCTGTACTTTGGGCTGGTGAAGCCAGCTTCATTTTCACCATAGGTCTTCATGGTAATTAAGATCACCCTTTAGACTCACAGCTTTCTCCTGTAAAATAAAATGCAGTAAGGACTTTTTTGTATGCAAATATCTTTCATCATAACGTTATGAAGGGTCCAGTGTGCTGTAATTGGTTCAACAAAAAAACCATAATATATCCACAGCCAAACCTTGAGCAAGAAATTTGGGAGTTTCTATTTTTTGAAACACTGTTTACCAGAAAATAATTCTTCAACATTGTATACATTGTATACATTGAATAGCTGGTTGGCAAGAGAATTTGGGCTTTATTGGTTTCATTTTAGCATTCAACATACAAAAAATGTGCCTTGTCTACAAAAGACAAAATAAACTAAAAATTTAAAATAAATTAAATAATTAATTTTGGCATGCTAGCAATGTAACTATTAAATCAAACAGCCAGTCTCCTGTCTATACATGTATGAAAAATTCTAAATTAAATTACTGCTTGAATCTCTGTTTTGGTAAAAGATGGCTTAAATAAAATTGTATCCCAAGTGCATTGAAAATGCTTTTCAAAGTTATGTGAACTCAGATCTACACAACACTTTCTCTATCTGACTTCTTTACAGATAAATTTCTTTTCAATTTAATTCATAGTTGGAACAGTTAAAAGCTAAATATTGTGTATTAGAATGATAAAAATAAAATGTTTCTAATTAATGATATTTAAAAGTGGCTATGAATTAAAAATGGAATGGACTTCTAGTTTTTCATTTTGGATCTAATCCAAGTCAGAGTAGGTGTAAATAATTTTTTCTGTACTGTATAACTCTCCCATGTAACTCTACTAATATCTTTTTATTAGCAATTAAAGTTCTTTTGTTAATAAACTGTCATTCTTGTGTTGTGCGGTGGGTAAAGTGTATTAGGTATGGTACCTAAGAACTGTTAATTAAATGCTGTAATTGATTTTGTAGCTTTATTACATTAGTAAATCACATACTAAAAAAAGAATGCCATGATAACATTTGGCACATGGATAAAACAGATATCACTGCCCATAGCCATCCACTTATTGTGTCCTTCGAATGCAATAAGAATTCAGAGAATTGAGAACTGATATTTTGTATTTTGCGTAAACTCAATCTACTTAGAACCAAGTAATTTTTAGTATAAATACCTGTATCTAATGATGTAGACATGTATTGTAATTCAACCTTTGTAAAATTGGTTTCTCTCTTGCTTGCATATTTTTCTTACTTGTATTTGTCTATAATAAATTTCCCAATTTATCTAAAGGGTCAGTTATTCTATGATACAATGGTAATTGAAATTACTCTCTAGCACATCACTAGCATGGACTGCTGGTGCTCATTTTGCAGTTATGAAAGGAGTCCTGATACCCCCTTCTCCACACCACACATTCTTAGCTTAATAATGATAGACTACTGTAAGAGGCAAATTTACTGCCTGTGAGTCTGGCTCTATAAGTCTGCATCCTGTGCAAGAAGCTCTTGGTTTGGGGAGATCAAGTCTGTTCTTTTGAGAGACACTGAAAAATTACAGCTAAAAGAGAAGGAGAGGTACACAGGTGATGTTTACTCATTGAGATGCTTCAGAGTTGGTGTCGATGTGAGAGTGCATGAGAGAGTCCAGGAGAATGGGGTCAGTACCAGTGACTTGGGGAAGTATATGGGTGATGTTCTGGGTGGCTGTTTGGGCTGCCTGACAGAAGACTGAAGTTAGGATTTTCATGATGGCCTTCTCCAAAATGCTTCCAGCTCCAGGTCATGAGGCATGGCAGGCAGGCAAGGATCCAGAGTTGTGGTACATAGGTAAGACCACAGTGTAGCAATGACAGGTACTTCAGTACATTAGGAACTGAGAAACTTCTTGAGACAGAAGGAAACCATAAAGGAAGGACAGACTTTATTTTGATCAAGATGGAGACAGACTGCTGCCTATGAAAATTAAGAAGGTCATGCAAGATTATTTAAACTAGGAACTGGAAAAATGTTGACAAGCATGGAGAAGTACCTCGTTCAGATTGATTTAACTTGGCAGTGTAACCTGAATGATACACATCATACCTCTGAAAAGGCCAGAAGGGAAATAAACAGAAATAGAGAAGGCAAGTCAGTTTCCCTAAAATGTCAGCTGACTAGTCTGGGAAAGCTAAACCAAGGGCAAAAGTAAAAAAAAGCTGCCTTCTACAACAATTCTAGAAGCATTTAAAATAATTTTTTGGTAACAAACAGCAACTCTGACATAATAGACATCTCAGAAGCCTAGTGAAAGCATAATTAACAGGATACAGTGTTGCCAGGCTACAAGGTTTGAAGGATGACAGCATGAAATGTACAGGTGAGGGCAACCTATGTGAAGGAAAATACAAAGTTTAACAGCATAAAAATATTGTGGGAAAAGAGAAACATGGAATCCTGTGTGGAAATCTGATTCTCTAATAATAATAATTAAAAAAGAAGTAATACTAGGATCATACTTTGGGCTCTTTGATCTGGAGGATGATAGTGCTCAGGTAATAGTGTAAATTTAAAACAGGCTGCAACGGGATGAGATTTTCACTATACATATACAGACTGTATCATTGTTGCCTCAGGACAAGAGGCAGAGACAAGACTCTTGTATGCAGTAAATGTCCACTTCCTAAAATAACTAATCTTAGCACTCTTATGAAAAGCTATCATTTGGGCTTTGGTCCTGAGTGATGCACAGAGCCTAATTCAAATGGTATTAGCTGAAGAGCACTCCGTAACAGCAATCAGTATAAAATTAGGCTTAATATTTCAGTAGGAAAGAACAAGCCAAACAAATCCTGAATACAGAGATTCAATTTCAGGAAAAGGAATTATATACAAATGAGGCTATTAGCAAAAATACCCCCAAAATTAATACTCAAAAAAACCTTAAAGCAGCCTTGAGGCTGCTTGAAAAAACTGTATTGGAAGCCCAGGCAAACTGCTCAGAAAAAGAATACATAATGACCCAGTAAAAGCCCTATATAGCTAAACAGAAAACTTAGAAGCTACTTTATAGAAGCAATTGACTTGAACAATTAGAAGAGTTGTCCAAATGAGGAGAGCAGCAAAATCACAGCATATAATACGTACACAGGAACTTAGAGAAAACATAAATGAGTTTGGAAAGGTACTCAAATGGATAATAAAAAGGTGTTTAAATATCTCAGAAGCTGAAAGCTGGCTCATGAAACAGCTGCACCGTCTGATGACAAAGTGTGTGAAAGTGGCATCTGAAGATAAGGTCACAGCAGAGAATATGAGATTTTTTTTTTGTAGAATTTTTTTTCACTGTTAAAAATGTTGGGAAGTTTCCAACATGCATGCACTGCATTTTTTTTTTTTGTAGCAGATTGTTTAGGGTAGCTGTATCAATTTGAGCTAAGTATACAGGAAGTATTTGACTACGTAGAATAATAGAATAAGATAGACGTCAGTAAGTTACCAGGATTAGCAGCCATTCACCCAAGAGCTGAGAAGGAACTCAAACGTGAAATTGCAGAGCTGCTAGCCAAAATGTGCAACCTATCATTACAAGGAGTCACTGAGTCACTGGGTCCTGAAATATCGCCATTGTAAGACCCATCCACACACAGGGCTCCAGAGAGGTTGACTGAGTCTGTCTTTCATCTGTGGTTAAAATAGAAGAGCCAATATTAAAGTATGAGATTAGTGAGCACATAGATAAACACAGACCATAAAGAAAGAATCAGCATGGCCATTGGGAAGGGAAATCCTGCCTTGCTAGCTTGTTCTCAGTATGTGGTACATGGATGCAGCTGTCAGGAAGAGAGGCAGTGTTTTCCTGACCTGAAAAAAATCCAGGTCCTGGTCATGGGAAAAAGGCAGAGGCTGTTGAAGAAATAGCAGAAAATGTGCAGGACTGACAGGATCACAATGAGTTCATCTTGCCTGAAGTCAAGGACCCACAGCAGACCTGCCCACCTTCACACCTGCTCTGACAACCTTGCTTCCCTTTTGTCCCGGTTAGGAGCTGTGGAGGGGTTGTTTGCAGAGGAGTAGATGCCCGAGTAGAGCAGCGTGCCTGTGCCCTGCTAGATGTTGAGCATGAGAATGAGCTCACTTGTCCTGGGCCACCAGGTCAGATTTCTTGACCTGCTCAAGTGAAAGAGACCATCAAGTTGGTGACTTAACAGGCTTGTACATCCATCAGTTCATCTGGGTTTTCACACAGCTTTGTGAGCACGAATCTTCTCCCACTAGGGAAGAAAAAAAAACAGGTCAAGAGGCAGCCTTGAAACTCTCACTAAAGAAAGTCAACAGTCTTGTTCCAAGATCCTGAAGAACTTTACCAAGACTTTTGCTCTAGTTCATAAGGCATCAAGTGACTCCTTCAAAGCAGGCAGTAGCATCAATATATAGGGATCCCTAGAGTATATTTATGATGTTCCATGTCAAGTGCTTTCCTCTTGTCGAGTAATTGACCAGATAGGATTATCAAAGGTGCTCTTTCACAGGATCATATAGGCCTGATCTGATTGAATTACATCTTCCAGCATGGACATCAGTTGCAGAAGATGGACTTCATTACAGTCTTGTGCTGTGGAGAGAACCTAGAAATTTGTGCCTCAGTTCTCCCACAACAGGACCACTGTGACCCTCCTACACAGTAAAGGGAACATCCTACACATTGAGAATTCATGCCAGATGTTGGCATGGTCCAGGCCAAAGCTGTCTCAGAACACAT
Organism: Oreocharis arfaki; assembly: GCA_013398015.1. Lineage (NCBI taxonomy): Eukaryota > Metazoa > Chordata > Aves > Passeriformes > Paramythiidae > Oreocharis > Oreocharis arfaki. Next base: position 255,564 of record VZRR01010950.1, read on the forward strand.
CCAGGTCAAACTTGTCCCAGAGCACACAACAAAATTCTGCAGACAGTCTCTCTGTGCATGGAGAAAAGCAGCAAAGACCTTCTGAGAACTTGACTAGAGTGCATGGTAGGTCCAGCTGGTCCTGGTTGTTCTCACTGGCCTTTGGGAGCCCGTTCTACAGGTTGTGATAACCAACACAAACAATGGTATCTGTAGAGGAGAAGCCTGTACTAAAGGTCAGTCCTTTTTCATTCATCTGCTCCAAATCCATAAAAGCGGGTGTGTCCTCTGCCAAGAAGCAACGATGTGTTCCTTGGCATGCCTCTTCTCTGAAGTGTAAAAGTGCCTGCCAAGATCTTTGTCTCAGAAGAAATGGATGACTGAGCATATGGCAGTACCCTACATCCAGATGTCTTTCAGAGTCCAGAATTTTTTCCACTTCTGATGTTCACTGAAGGGATATGGATTGCTGCAGAGTGAATCCAGGCACCTCTCCAGGTCTCCAAATCCTTGCTCAGATGTTTTATCACTGTATTCTTCTGCTGAGGGAATCTTCTGGTTATCCATCTATAGCTGCAGCAAAAGAGCTTGGCATTTTCCTCCCCTATGATTCTGCCTCTCTAGGTTCAAGTGACTTGGGAGACATCCCCACATTCCCAAGGAGTTTCTCCACTTACCACAGTTCCTGAAAAATGTGGTATCTTTTCTTTCGATTTTGTGATATCAGTTCTCTGTCATCTTTTTAGGCAGGCAGTTGCCAAAGAGTTGACACACTGTTTGTCTGTTTTGAACAATGTGATGTGGTGAGACAGATTCCTCAGTAATCCTGTCTTCTAGTTAACTGTGCCATTGGATGAAAAGAGCCTTGATATTATACAGTTACCTGAAATCCCTATTAATTTCAGTCTGATAAAGTCAATTCAAATGAGAGTATTTATTTATATCATCCACAATTGGCAGTATCATGAAAAGTAATTATGAAATACAAGAATAAATATATTAAAAAACCCAAATACATTAATCTGTTACAGTGTGGTTAAATTTGAAATATGTCTCACTCTCTCTCTTCTCCTCTTTCTCTCACTTTTTTCATTTTTTTCTCCCTTCAGGTGACACGTCCTTATTTTGGTAAGACTTCCCTATTAGTTCTTGACTTTCCTTAACTGGAGAGAAAACTCTTCTCCCTTAGCCTAGGAAGATGATGTTCAATAAGATGCACATGCAACCTGAAAGTCTACTAGGAAAAAAAAAATCAGACTTTTCCCCCTTGAATCATTATTCAGTTGTGCAAGTGCACATTGCCAGCTCATCTCCAGCTTCTCCTCCACCAACAGCCCCCAGTCTTTCTCAGCAGGACAGGTTTCAATTTGCTCATCACCCAGCCTGTACTGATACTGGGGGTTGCCCCCACCCAGATGCAGGACCTTGGAGTTGGCCTTGGCCTTGCTGAACCTCATGAACTTCCCATTGATCCACTTCTTGAGCATGTCCATGTCCCTCTGGATGGCAGCCTGTCCCTCAAGTATGTCAACTATGCCACCTGGCACGGCTCAGAGGTCACTGTTTCCACAAATTAGGCCTATTTCTGATAGTCAGTGCCATCAGACGCATAACGGGCATCATAAAGCAATCATTTGTCTTTCCAAAAAACTGATTTTGAAATTATTGGATTTTACAAGAATGAGAATTAATTGGATACTGATGCTTTTCCAGGACATAGAGAACATAAGTGATGAAACAGTATTCAAAAGAATTAAATTTTCCTGGGTATCCATTTTGACTCTCACTAGCATCTGATGTGTTGACATGCTGAACACTGCCAGGGGCAGAGATTCTGAGATAAGCTACAGGATTCTCATCAATCATCCTGAAAAGCAGTTGTTAGGAGAAAGACCCTATAAAATGGGATTTCAGAACAATGAAATGAAATGAAATTAAAATTGAATAAATGTACTGTGAGAGAACCAACTTATCCTTGAGACTGTTAGATTTTAAGGGTCTTTCTTTTTACTATAAATATAATTACAGGACAGGAGGTGGTTATACTGTTCCCTGCAAAATGAAGTTTGAAGAATACCATATGCAGACAATCAAAAAGAAATAGTTCACCAGCATCATCTTCCTGACTTGTTTATAGGCTTCAGCTTATAAAATTCCATAACTGCACATAAAATTCTGTAAGTTCTGTTTTAATGGGATCATTATTAAATTGGCAGCTAATCACAAACAATACAGAAACAAGTGAAAGTGAATATAATAGTTTTATGTTCCTAATAGGCTGAGAATCCACATGCTCCAGGGAATGGAGCTAGAGATGTGTCTGAAGGATAGGCAGCAACACAAATATAAAGGTGCTAGGGAAAGACATACAGAGATATCCAGGTGAGTAAATCAGATGTTAGAGATACGGGCAAATCTAAGCATTTCTTAATTGCAACAGGAGAAAAGTAAAACTGCTGGAAAGAATCCAAGAAGAAAAGTCTCTTTAGATAAGATCCCAGTTTGGCTGAGTGGACATCATTCTTTGTTAAACTAATGAAATAGAGGTGTTTTAAAACTGCTACCAAAATGGCTAACCAGTCTTCTGGGAGGGAAAAAAAAGAGTTTATAAATGCAAATGAAGAAAGAACAGGAAATACATTCAAAAGCTGTCATTTACTTTGTTGCCTGGAGACACTGTGAATCATCAGAAAACTTGGAGATAGGCTTACGGGGGTAGTAAACTGTAAAGCACTCATACTTTATTCACGTTCATAACTTACATAAGTGGGTGCCTTTAAATTCTTTTTCTAGTATAGTTATTTAAAGATTTAGCTGCAGCTGGAAATAAGTTGCAACTGTCTTAATGAAGTTCCCTTTCAGCATGGATTTAGAATATGAATAGCTTCAGAATTTACACAGCTTTGCAGAGTTCTACTGTTAGTTTCTACGTTATTCAGGATTATGAGCATTATGCATTTAGTTTGTAATGAATGTGCACTATTCTCAAAAGAGTTACAATTATTCCCCTAAAAAATTTGGTGGCTACTCTCCAGTAATGAGTGCATTAAAGTTCTCAGGCAATAAAAGCCCTTAATGTAAACAAGTGATAAATATTTTAACCAATTACATTGTTATTACAGAAGTGCTTTCGCACAGCTTTTAACAGCATTGCAAAACTTCCATACATTGGGAATGGTAATAGGCTCCCACCATGATATCTGCCTTGTTGGCCTTCCCCCTGATTCTCACCCATAAACACCCAACACTATTGTCACCATCATCAAGCTCTGGACAATTGAAACCTTCATAAATATACAGGGCTGCCCCACTGCCTCTCCTTCCTTGCCTATCCCTGCTGAAGAGTTTATAGCCAGTGATTTATTCATTAGTTTATAGCCAGTTTATAGTCAGTGATTTCTAACTTGTGTGATACAAATACTGATTTCATAAGCTTCATCTTCATCTTCAAGTGCACTATATCGCACTGATAGGTAAGCAGAACAAAGGGTGTATGTCCACAGAGTCTTGTTGGGTTTTTTGGTAAAAATCTGTGGAAATCACAAGAACTCATAAATGTTAAGTCAACATAATGTTGTGAGAAAAGTGTAACAGGTTTTTCAAATTGTTTTGAAGCTGCTTTAGTAACTCAGATAGAGAATCAATAAAGGTTTATTCCTGAGAAGAAGGTCAGTTGGAGTAGGATATTTCAGGTCAGCCATCTGCCCAGTACGACAAAGGAAAATGTTTTGAGCAGTGCTCACATATCTTTTTCCAACTGCCAAGACTGTAAAACCAGATTTGTATTTACAGCCAGGTCAATTGATACGAAGAAGTGCAGAATCAGATTTATGCCTTGAGGGCAACTATTTTATATTTTATCCACCCTGAAGAAAGGAAAAATAAAAGAGGGTGATATAAAACGAATGCTCAGTTTTAATGGAACACTGCTACAGGTGCCCAACTCATACATTTTGTAAGTTACTCTACACAATTCAGCTGATCAGCTTGCATATTACTGACAGATCAGTTTCTCAGTAATGTCAAAATGGGCTCACATTTTGAGTTGGGGATGCTGTCACACAGTAGATCTTACCAGCCAAGAGAAAACAATAAATTTATTGTTCCTAGAATGGTTGTCAAATCATCAGCTTGCATTCACTTGCATTTACAAATAAATTAATTTATATGTTAATTTTAACTGTCAGTTCAAGGAAGCATACCCTGGAATGAAAGGGACATGTGCCACAGAGTCACTACCATTTTATGCTTTATGAATGGCGTCCTTTTTAGAACTAAAAATTGGAAACTAAATACAGTCTTGATTATCACTATCCTCAAAGAGGAGCTGGAAGGTGTTAGGGATGGAACCAAGGCAGGGAGCCCTGAAACTGCGCCTGATATTCCTATTCACCCATCATGTGATAGCATTGATAAATTATTTAATATCTGCTGCTTTTATTTGGCATTATGTCTTTATGTAGTGATATCCTGTAGCAGTGCGTTCTGCTCTGGCTGAATATGTTTCATTTCCTTTGCATGTCTTGCTGCCATGGAAGATAATAGAAAAATAAAACTGCCAGAGTTCTACCTCCTGCCAATTTTGATAGAATTTAGGAAAAACATAGCAGAATTTAATCTTAAAGACTTTCATTATGTTCTTTCAGCATGATGTAAACTGAAAAAAATTATCCATCAAACAGTTCATTTTAACATAATGCTAATCATGCTTCACCAAAGTCCCGTTAAATCGTACACTGTCCTTAGAATCTAGTCAGTGTTTTAATATTGTTATGAGGTTTGAAAACTTTGATCAGGAGAGCTAGAAGTATTTTGAGAAACAACAGGTGAACGCCAGGCTTAGATTGACAGAAGACATTCATACGCAGGAAAGAAAGGTAGTAAGGAGGAAAAAGCTGAGACAGGTGGAGAAAATTTTAATGAAATTTGGTAGACTTGGCTTCTGTTGTTCATTTAAAAAACCCCATAATTTTAAGACCTTGCATTAGATAATCCTTCAAAGCTTTTGAATTATTATATCCAGGAGTTTTATTCATAAGAATATGGGTGAAGTAAAATAAAAGATAAAAATATGTTCTTCTGTCATTAGCAGTGTGTGTACTGTGCTTTGAAAATACATAGCAGTTTTGTACACACTAAAGTCCAAAATTTTCAGCTATTTTACAATGGAGTTGAAATTTTTTTAAAAAGTGAAAGCAAATCTTCTAGTTATGAATAATTATATAATTGTAAGCCTAGAAATATTTGACTTGCTTTTTAACAGAAAGTCAAAAATTCAGTTTGCCTTTTATTTTTGTTAACTGCCCTTTTCTGCCACTTACAATTTCTGATGGTTTCACTCTCTTGGCTTTTCCTCCTCCTTCTTCTCCAGCTCCTGGACTGAAGGTTTGGGTAAGAGCCTTGTGGATTAGAGAAGGCGGAAAAGAGTGCATTTCAATTTCAAGAAAAGTATCAATGTGAGAAACAGAACGGTAGAAACACAGATATTTTACATGCACTTTTTTTTCACTTAAATATCAGCAGTAACTGTTCCCTTCCTCCTTTTAAAAATACTATTTATTGGCATCTATTTTTGGAAATAAAATGCTTTCCTAAACTTCTAGTCTCTTTGCTGTTTTTCTGTTAGATACATACCTCATAGATTTCTGCAATGACAAGCAGTTACAGAAATCTATTTATTTTTGCTCTAAATATACAGAAAAGATGAAGTCTGACCACTTGGAGTCTACAGTCCACCAGGTAAAGGACATCAATTACTTAAATAGCTATGATGGGAGCTAGTAAGTAGTTGGGTTCATAAAATCGTAGAGAAAAGGCTATGCCCTCTCTTTTCAATATCCAAGCAAACCTGACAGATTTCACAGAATGTGACAGAATAATTATGAGTACATTATTAATCCACTTTCATAATATAATTCTTATTAAGATGAAAGTTTTGAAGATAAAATGTAAGGGTGAGAAAAGTCCACATATTCCACCTAGCAGGTATTAATTATCCTCAAAAGGTGTAGATTCTTGGCATTTACAGAGATAAATTCTTGAAATTTTTGTTCCCATCAATTTAATATATGTAAATCTTGGATCTAAGCACAAGGCTTTCAATGGCTTGTTTGACTTGACTCTTAAGTAAGTATAAGAGATGTTGTACAGGGTTGGATTGGCTATTTTTTTTCCTCAGACTTATCTAAGTTTCTAGGGATTTTCATTAACTGTATCATCATTCAGTGTGGAACTCAAGAATATAAATACCCTTAATAATAAACAACAATCTTTAAAGAATGTATTTTCCACATGTATAAGTCACGGAAGATTTCTCAGTATAAGAAGAAGATGCTCATACATCCAGAATCTAAAATCTTTCACAGCTTTCCTAACTCACCAATATACTTTCATTTATCCTTTCACAATAACCACACATACACAGAGGAAAACTATATCATTCTGCTGTTCACTCAGTCTGTGTGCTACAGCCTCTGTTGGTTTAACTTTCTACCTCTCAGTCAGAGTCTGTATACTCTTCCTATTTTGTAAACTGGTTGTCAGAGTAGACTGTCTTCTGCACTGGCTCTTAGGCTTTATTGTAGTTTTGAATACCATTAATAACCAACTAATAAGATATCTACCGTAGGCCATTAAAATCCATTAACCTGTATGTGGGTGGAGCCAGTCACAAGCCACATGACATTACCATTTTACCACTCTCAAAGGCAAAAATCTTCCTTCTGTGTACCGGCATCACTGCTAAAGTTCTTAGTATATCACTGATTCCATGAAACACTGATATTACTATAAAAAACTTGAAATTAAAATTATTTCATCTTCACCATAGGAATGGAACCAATAATTATTCTTAAAACACTAGGATAACAACACAAATTGTGTGTCTGTGGCAACTGGAAGACCATTAATCCTTTTCTGAGCACTTTTGAGTTAAAATATTTTCAATTTAGGTGCGAAATTCTGGGTTTTGTAGCTTTTCCCCTGAGATCAGAAGCTAAATCTTGGCTCCTATGAATATGTATGAAGATCCTTCAGCATTTTGCTCCTGTGTGTGAAATAGTTGTCTGTTTTGCAAGTGAAGTGCACAGCTAGTCCTTGGAGAGAATAAAAATAATGATTTTTGTACAATATGTTTGGTGGTAAAAGCTTTTTCTTCTTTAGCTCCATTTTTTTCTTCTCTGCACAGATAATTTTTGAATTTTTTTTTTTCCTTAGGATATTAATTGTATTTTTCTCCTTATTGGGATATCTGAAAAAAGTGTAAGCATTCCTTTGGTTTTGCCTAGAAATCAATATGTTCTTGAAATGTTATTCACTTCATTTTCTGCTGCCATTTTTGTAATTGTGATTCAGCACTCTTAAAGAAAAAAAAAAAAACCCACAACTAAAGAAACATTGGCTAGCTGTAAAATATATTCTGAGCAGAATTTTCCTGTAACAAAAAATTGTAAAAAAATCCAGTAGCTTTAACTACTACTGAAAATGGTGCAACAATTTCTCTCTGCAGAATTCAGCCTGGGCCAGCCATCATTTTCAGACCTCTTTTTGTATTTAGACAGTTGTACACTCATATCTGTGTTTAACAGGCAAAGGCAAACCAAAGCAGAACTATGCAAATGACAAGTGCTCCTCCTGTGACCACTCAGTTTCCTAAGCATAAACCTAACCCTAAGCGGAACAGTAAAATCAGGATTTTGCTGAGGCTCAGGTACCCAGTCCATAGGTGGTGCCAAGCAGCAAGGTGTGGAGGGAGTGGTGTTGAGGCAGTCCTATGCTCCCCTTGGCACGCCTTTTGTAGTTGCAGTGTCCCTGGCACTCTGGGCTCTGTGGTTTTTTCAAGTCTAACCCTACGTGTAACCCTAACCCTAAGGGAAGGAGTAAAATCAGGCTATTGCTGAGGCTGAGGTGCCACCGTATGGGTGGGGCTGTCTTGGTTTGAAAGACAGATGTCTGCCAAGGAAGGTGGGAACCTCCCTCGGAATGGAAAACGTGACCCTCTTCCCTCCAAATTATTTTAACTGTGAAATTACATGGCTTTCAGGCAAAGAAATGAGAAAAGGAACAACAGTTCCTTACTAGCATGTATAACAAGACAAACAAACAACAATAACTGTGGCAGGCACAAAAAACAGAACCAGGAGCCCCGTGCAGCCCCGCGGCGCCGCGGGCCCTTTCCCCTTGGGTGCAGTGCCGCTCACCGCCGGCAGGGGGCGCTGGTGGCTCCCGGCCGGGCAGGGCGGGTGCGACGGGCCCCCCGCGCCTGCAGGGGGCGCTGTGGTGTAAGCTCGGCGGCCCCTCTCGAGCAGTAATGGCGGCACAGCCAGTGGGAGAGATGGAAAAGGGGCTTCCTCCACAACCTCACAGCGGCAGCCGGTCTCGGTGCCACCCGGAAAACTGAATGGACTGCAGGAGGAAACCTTGAAGCAGCGGGCTGGAACACCAGAGGCGAGCACACCGGGGGAGGCAAACAAAGTGTAGCAAAAAGTCAGAGGCCATGGCAGGAGCCACAGATATTTGGGTGGACAGGGAGTGCTGAGTTAAAATATAGGAAAAAATGCCCTGAAGCAGTGGCAGAAAACAGTGGGGCTGAGTGGGGGATCACTCCCTTGGATAGCTCACCAGCCATGCCTGGTCCCGGGGTCGGGCCTGCAGAGGCAGCGGCCCTGGCAGGGGACGGCAGGCTCCAGGCAAAGCAAGCACTGACTCTGGGGTCCTAAGCAGCAGAGCAGCAGAGAAGCAAGCCAGCAAGCCCTAGTCACAGTCCCAAAGGAAAAAGAAAAGAAAGACGAAGGAAAAAGAAAAGAAAGAAATGGGAAAAACCCACTGGGCAACAAGATAATCAGTAAGACGGCCATGCCGCTGTGGCTGCTGAGTTGCTCACCCCCACCGAAAGGAAGCAGCAGCCCCTGGCCCCCTACCCTTGCAGCATCCTGGGCAGCCCCTCACCCACCGTGATACTCCTGGAGCAGGGGGAGGCAAGGACAATTCTGGAAACAAAAAAACCCCCAGAAATGGATATGAAATATAAACCATCACCAGGATGAGTGCCAAGAAGCAAGATGCTGAGGGAACAATGCTGGGGCAGTGCTGTGCTCCATCCCTGGAGCTCTAGGCTTCAGGGTTTTTTAAAACCTAACCCTAAGCATAACTCTAACCCTAAGCGCTGAAGCAAAATCAGGCTTTTTCTGAGGGTGTGTTATCAAGCCTATGGTTGGTGTCAAGAAGCAAGATTCTGAGGGAACAATGGTGGGGCAGTTCCAAGCTCCCCTTGCATGCCTTTTGTAGTTTCAGTGTCCCTGGAGCTCTTGGTTTTGTGGATTTCTCAACCCTAACCCTAAGTGTAACCCTAATCATAAGCAGAGCACTCAAAGCTGCCTTTTGCCGAGGCAAGTGTGAAGCAAAAATGTGTGGAGGGAGGAATGCTGGGCCAGTGCCATGCTCCACTTGGCATGCCTTTTGTAGTTGCAGTGTGCCGGAAACTCTAGGTATTGTGGTTTTTTCAAGCCTAAACCAAAACTTATGCCTAACTCTAATGAAGCAGTAAAAGCCATCTTTTGCTGAGGCTGAGGTGCCAAGCAGAAATGTGTGGAGGGAGCAATGGTGGGGCAGTGCCGTGCTGGCCTTGGCATGCCTTTTGTAATTGAACTGTTCCTTGAGTTCTGGACTTCGTGGTTTTCTCAACCCTAAACCAAAGCGCGTGCCTAATGCTAAGTGGAGCAGTAAAAGCAGCTTTTTGTCTAGATACCCAGCACAAGGATTGTGCCAAGAAGAAAGGCGTGGAGCAAGAAAATCTGGTTATTGGGTTATTCTTTTGTCTAAATGGAATGGACAGAAACCTGCCAGAATGATACTCACTGAAATCTCAAAATCAGGGCATGAAGTCAAACAAAGAGACAGGAGAAGAAAGTGATGAAATTTAATGCTAAAAGAAAACAAAAGAGAAAATTCTGAACCAAAATGAAAACAATAAAAGCTATTGGGATGACATGAAGTGCAGGGAAATGGATTGAATCTTGCCCAACTGATCGTCATCGAAGTTGCAAGATTTCATTTCCTTTCATGAAAGGAAGAATTTCATTTCATGAAAGGAAATGAAATCTTGAAATCTGAGAACAAAGTGTGACAAACACTCTAGAACGGAGATCTGATAAAATGCAACTGAAAAAAAAAAAAGGAAATTTGGAAATGGAGTGATGGCAATGAAATGGACTGATATGAAATGAGGTGCAGTGAAAAGGACCGACACTTGCCAAAATTATTCACATTGAAATCCCAGTATCAGGGAAGAACAAAGAGACAGGAGAAGAAATTGAAGAAATGAAATGCTCAAATCTGGGAACAAAATGGAATGAATGCATGGGTGAAGAGTAGGATGGGATGAAATGAAATGTTAAAAATAAGTGAGAAAATTCTGAACTGAAGTAAAAACAATAAAATGGCATGGGATGACTTAAAGTGCAGGGAAATGGACCAAACCCTGGTGAATTGCTACTCACTGAAATCACAAGATTTCATTTCCTTTCATGAAAGGAAGAATTTTTTTCATGAAAGGAAATGAAATCTTGAAGACAAAGTGAAACAAGCTGGTTAGGGTGGACATCTAATAAAATGAAATTCAATTTAAAGAAGTAAAAGAAAATTCTGAAATGAAGTAATTGTAATCAAATGTAATGGGATTACATGAAGTGCTCCCTTTTGCATGCCTTTTGTATTTGCAAAATCCCTGGAGGTCTAGGCTTTGTTTTCTCAAGCCTAACCTCAAGTGTAAGCCTAAACCAAAGCAGAGCAGTAAAAGCAGGCATTTCCTGAGGTGCAAAGCACACGGATTATGTGAAGAAGAAAGGCACGGAAGGAGCAATGTTGGGGCAGTGGCATGCTCCCCTTGGCATGCCTTTTGTAGTTCCAGTGTCCCTGGGGCTCTGGGCTTTGTGGTTTTATCAAGCCTCAGCCTAAGGTGACCAGTAAAATAATCAGTTACGAAAAGCACCTCAGTATTAGCGAAACCCTGAATCACAGAGAACTGCATTATTGTCGAAACCATGAAGAAATAAATTTCTGTTCCAAAAACGTGTCCAAATTCATGGTTCTCCTCCACAGAATGTAAGACACTTGAACACAGAATATTTGAACATTAAATTTCTTTAAAATACAACCCCCTACAAATGAGACAGGAGATGACTGATAGAGTAAAACAAAGGACATTCTGGCACACTGTGTTAAGTGACTGTCACTGGGATCTTTCCAGCTCAATCTATATCACTTTACTGTTGTGCAGAATAGCAATATTTTGCCAAAAATTNGGCATGCTCCCCTTGGCATGCCTTTTGTAGTTCCAGTGTCCCTGGGGCTCTGGGCTTTGTGGTTTTATCAAGCCTCAGCCTAAGGTGACCAGTAAAATAATCAGTTACGAAAAGCACCTCAGTATTAGCGAAACCCTGAATCACAGAGAACTGCATTATTGTCGAAACCATGAAGAAATAAATTTCTGTTCCAAAAACGTGTCCAAATTCATGGTTCTCCTCCACAGTATGTAAGACACTTGAACACAGAATATTTGAACATTAAATTTCTTTAAAATACAACCCCCTACAAATAAGACAGGAGATGACTGATAGAGTAAAACAAAGGACATTCTGGCACACTGTGTTAAGTGACTGTCACTGGGATCTTTCCAGCTCAATCTATATCACTTTACTGTTGTGCAGAATAGCAATATTTTGCCAAAAATTAAAGACTATCATGTAGTAACGTGCCATAGATCTGATTGCCAACCTGAAGAAAAGCAAAATTCAGTCCCTATATTGTGGTTTTGTAGCATTCAGATTGGGTGAAATAATACATCAAAGACTCCCAAAGAGTACCACTAAGAAACTATTCGGTCTTTCATCTGGAAGCTATCAGACTATTCTGATATGTTGTATTACATTTGGAATAATTCCTCACTCTAGCACAGAAAGAGGGATAATCTAGAACCAACTCATTATATGAGAAGGAGGGGAATTATACAAACTTGCTAAGTTTCTGCTTAGCAAGGACAAACAAAAAACTTAAGAAAAAGAAAGCCTTCAGTTGATGATGTTTTTAATTCCTAATTTCCTATACAGATACATTAGAGTGAGACTGGTTGCAGGTTAGATACAGTAATATCAGCAGGAGTTACAGCAACTGCATGATACAGAGGACTTGGACAGTGACTTGCAATGCTACTTCATCACCTCGGTTGAATCATCTCAGCCAGTATTAGCCACCTAAAAATTAGCTGCCTAATCTATGCCAGTGCTGTGGATTCCTTGAATGGAGATAAATGAAGCTCTTCAGTGCTTCTATTCTCATCCCTAGGCAGGTATTCACAGTGCATAAGATGAATTGTCCTTTGGAGATGCCTCACTCTCTGTGAATTTATCTACATGATTATGATAGATCAGGTACCTACATGTTATGTGGGTAAAGTTGGACATGATAAAATTCATGCTTGTGGATTTGATAGTACTGGCATTTCTTCCGTTATTAGCACAAATCCATGAGGGCATTTCTTACTAACTTACTAAAAGATACCATGGGAACCAAGGCAGAGAAATTTGTGAGGAATAATTTTGCCTGAGAAGACTGGTTTGCTCCAGAGAAGAAGCTAAGCAGCCACTGATACAAAAATCTCTCCATACCTACTGCAAGTCACAGCAGTTATAAAAGAATGGGAGCAATACCTGCCATCTGGGAGGTTTAATAACATCAAAAGATCTTCTATTCAAAAGTTATCATATAAAAGCATTATGTAGAATACTGGCAATATCTAGGGAAGCTCATCTTATTATTACTGTTCTTTTTTCTCCACTCTTAAAAAAATAGGCACTCGAAATTTTTAGAACAGTCTCTTATTCCTGTGCGACATGAACTGTCATTTTTCATTTGATTAACAATGCTAACTTACCTTTTGCAATAATAATTTATAGACGGTAAATTAAATAGTATATAAGTATCCACTTTGAACAAATATGAAATGCCAGTTTTGCCCAGTTGCATGTGGTGTTAAAAATTGGGGTTTTTTTGCCCTCCAACAATTCAGAATTGTTTCTTCATAAGTGGTGGTGTTTACTTTGTGCACTTATGTGCACATTGAACACAGGGGACTGTATCCCTTTCACTTAAAACATAAAGCAGTAGATTAGTTTTTAAGAAAGCTGTTTAAGTCAATACTGATATTAGAGAATGAGAATGTCATGTAGTGTAGGAATAGAATATATTGCCTGAAGCCAATACAATAAGAAAGCTGTGGGTATTGTTTTTTCTGCAGAGTAAGAGAAAGAAGATACATTCGATAAAATCATACATGAAGCTTCTTTTAAGCACTTAAGAAAAATTGATATAAGGAATGATATGTAACAAAATGTAGGATGCGCAGAGTAGTTCTAAAATGAGTGACCGTTACACGTATTTTAAAGATATACAACTTTGATCAAATTATATGTCTGTATGGCCTGATATATTCTAAGGTCAGGCATCATTTAGGAAACATCTCTTTCAGGCAATTAATTTAAAAATTGGCCTTGGAAGAAAAAATACTATGATTAGTGTTTTCACTTTGTGAGTTTACTTTTGATGAACACAGGTGTATAATAGGCATAGTTTTAAAAAGGTTTCTACATAGACAAGCTGTTATAGGACAGATGACAATAGGGTGACAATATTGTAATAGAGTCATGGAATCATGTAGGTTAGAAAAGACTTCTAAGATCATCAAGTGCAACCATAAACACAGCACTGCCAAGTCCACCCCTAAACCGTGTCCCCAGGTGCCACATCTGCACATCCTTTAAACACCTCCAAGGATGGTAACTCAACCACTTTCCTAGGTAGGTTTTTCCAATTCTTGTTCCTAATGACTGGGCAAAACCATGCTCACTATATGACATTTGTTCCTCATCTGGCATGACCCTGAAGCATTTTCAGAACTCAGACTCATTTGTCATTAATCTCATCTGCAGATTAGTAAGTATCACAGTTGCCAGAATTCATGATGATCAAAACATTTTCAAATGAGGAGAGGAGAGAGTGGGAGAGGGGTTTTGAACTACTATGCTTGGCAATGACTTAAAGGTCTTAAAAAATGGTTTTAACTCTTGGAACAAAGTCATTTGGTAAACTTGGAAAATGTGTTGCCTGTCTGTCCCAAATGCATCATGAGAAATAATAACAGTTATGTTTAGAAAGCTTGGCAGCTGCTTTGGCTGTCCTTAAAGGCATGAACACCTTACCCTAAAGGGAACAGTTTTTATGTCAGTCATGGCTCAGATGAAACACTGGGCACTGATGAAACATTTAATTTTGAGTTTTGAGCCCCGGTTCAAGAGAACACCTTAATTTACAACAGTGCTTAAATTTATACACTTTTCTGACAATTCATTCTTAGCTGGACTGAAGGAAATTAAGTGATAGACTGTTAGGAGGACACAGAAAAGATGCACACTTTAACAACTGTTTAAATTACAGTTACTTGCTCTTTAGTTCCTTATTATCCCATCCAAACCTTGATACTTCTGAAGAATTTGTGCTGTTAATAGATTTTTCAGTGTAAACTGCAAATGTATCTCAGAGATTTAATAAATATTTACAAGTGATATGTTTGTGACTTGATGCAGAACATGCAGCATTCAGCACTGTAATGAACTTTAATGGTTGGCTGAAAATCTGGGAATAATTCAAAATTTAAATGTCTAAAATAAATGTCCTCTGGGGGGACTTTTCCACTAAAGCTTTTTGACAGCGTAGCAGAAGTGTAGCTAGTTATTTGTTGTTTTGTATGCATCCACGTTTAATTCTCTTACACAAATGGACTGCTTTTTATGAGGTAATGTACTGGATGTAATTACCATCACAGGAGCTTTGTTCAGAGTATTGCAATTTTTTTTAATGCCATCCTGTTCATCATTTAAGCAGACAGTAAAAATACATGTTTATATAATCATTAATATTTAGTTACGCAAAAGACTCTTCTATCTCCAGTCTAGCTTGAAAACAGAGAAGGTCTAAGAAGATGCTTTTCTTCCCTTCTTGGTATCCTGCAATCCACAAATGGCTGCTTTCTTATTTTGCAGGATGTCACAGCTCTTCCTTTTTCCCACGAAATTTTTTTTTTCCAGTAGTAAAATATGATTATGACATCCAGACATATATCTCATGGTACTCTGACTCCAAGTTCCCAAATACATGATTTCTCAAAGGATTATATGTGTAGGACAAAGGAAGGTTAAGGAGAGTAAGATTAACAACCATATTCGATTTCAGCAATTTATTTTCATGGACTCATTCCTGTAAGAGAATTAGAAATCAGGTCCCCTAGACACAGAATCTGGCAGGCGTTATGTGGAAATTTCCTGTTCTTGACCATTTAATTAATTCAATGGAGCTGATAATTCTAATTAATTTCTTCTCTGGTTTTCTGAATATTCTGCTTCACCCTTGGAGAGAAAAGATGATCTCTTTTGCATCAATCCTGGAAATACTATTTGTTACTTTTAACTATGGATTTATTACTAGATACAGACACAAATTTGGAAGCCTTTCACATTTTGAAATTTCACCTCTGTTCTTCATTTCAGCCTGTCACCCAGTGAATTTATCAGTGTCATTTGTGTCTTGTAGTTGTGAATTTTTATCAAAGCCTCAGGCATTGCCATAAAGAGTCAAATTAAAATATGTTCAATGTATTTTGAAAAGTTGACTTTGTTGCAGTTAAAAGCATGAATTACACTGACTCACCTGAAGCATTTAATAATTTATGTTTTAAAAGGGTTTGTTGATGAGTTTGACACTAATGAATTTGATAAAAAATCATTTTGAGGATAAGGCTTAAGTTTTCAAAGTTACCTCTAATTCTAGGTATATAGGTTAAGTGGAAGTGTCTAGATACTTAGGTTAGTCAGGAACTCACATCTCTGAGCTGCAGCTATTCCTTACCTGTTATAATCAGGACAAACCATCCAAAGGCATTCCCATAATCTGAGACTAACAACTAAACAAAACAACAGCAAACCCAAAACATGAATATTTATTTCAAAATCTGGGATGCAACCAAGACTCGTAAATATTGCTTAGAATATTCTGGTTTTTTATGATTTATACTGCATTATTGGGCATTAATGTGAATAATGAACAGTGAGATAAAAAGACAGGGTACTTGAGAGTCTCATTTAAGCCCCCTTTCCAATGAAAGGTTGGACCAGATGATCTTTTGAGGTCACTTCCAACCTATACTGCCCAATAATTCCATGAGTAGTAGACTGCAAGACGTAGCTACAGATTCCAGGAAACTCTGGCCACACTCATAATTGACTCTACACCATCTGCTGGATAATAGTATATAGCTGGAGTCTAAAATAATGATATTATGAATACTATGCGTATAGTCACCTTGGGGGATCAAGTACTAGGAGCGATTTATGTTACTAAAGTTCCCTAATATTCTTACTTGCATTAATACAGAGTTGTTTGAACAGGAATAAGCATGTATTCAACAGCCTCAGTGAGATACGTAAATAAAATCATACTTTTTTGAGGAAAATGATTCAATGGCTTGGATCCTGAAAATAAATTATTCCAGTCATAGTGAAATCTGTGGAACAGGAAAGCCTGCATAAAGAGTAAAACACTCTTTGGAACAAAGGCTTAAGTCTACTTGGGATTCTACAGCCTACTATGTATATCCTGCTCAGAAATAAAGGGAAGGAAAACCAAGATATTCTTTATTAGTGACAATAGTACTAGTATTATTAGTAGTACTACAACTGATATAATTAGTACCATCATTATATATTTATCATACACAATATGTTATTATCACTCATATCATCATCATCGTCATCATCATTATCATTTAACATAGTATTTTTAAGAGACTCAGAGCTGTACAATATACTTTGTGGTCTAAATAATGAGCTACTGATAATACCTTTGCAGTGGCCACTGGGGCACATTGTGGACTACCTTTTGAAGCCACAACCTAAAGAGCATGCATACCCACATATCCTTCTCAGGAACAGATCCTCAGTCAGGCTGGGTGGACTGGGAGCCGAACTTGAACTATGAAAAGCTTGGCAGAGGGTCCTCTGGGAGCTTGAAGGAGTGCCACTGTCATACTAAGACACAGTTTTCTTTATTTGTGTGGGCTTTTTTTTTTCTTTTTTGAATCTGAAAGGTGCCAAGCAATGCAAGGTTTGTGCTACTTTCCAAAACAGCGGGGTGTTTATGCTGTGAACAAGGAGCATGGAGGACTGCAGCAACACACAACCCACTGGCTTTGTGCACGAGGACAGAGTACAGCCACAGCAACTGGACTTCAGTCACTTGTTTTCTCAACTTCCAAGGAAAGTACCTTTCTCAAGAAACCATGCCTAGGCTTTGTTTTGGTAGGAACTCTTGCTTCATGCCAAAAGAGAGCTTGGGAGTCAACTAATGCTCACGTATCAGGACTGCAAACTAAAAACAAGAGCTAGAGAGATAAGAAAATTCTATAGGCTGCTGGAAACAGTGCAGATGATACAGAATGTGACTTTTCTCACTGTTCACTGATATAAGTTGCTGCGTAAAAATACAAAGAGGGAACTGTTGCAGTACTTTATTCTGTAAAAATACAAAGAAGCTTGGAAGAAGACCATGTCTCAATTATTTGCCCTTCCAGAGTTCTTAGGCTCTGATATTCTACCAAATTAATGGTGTCCTGGTTTTGGTTGTGATAGAGTTTTCTTCTTAGTAGCTGCTATGGTGCTGTGTTTTGGATTTAATATGAGAATAATGTTGATAAGTTTTAGTTGTTGCTAAGTACTGCTTGAGTCAAGGACTTTTCAGAGCCTCTTACTGTGCCAGTGAAAAGATGCACAATAAGCTGGGAAGGAACATGGCTGGGACAGCTGATCTTAATTGGACAAGGGGATTTTCCATACCACAGAGTGTCATGCTCAGTAAATAAACTGAGGGGAGATGACTGCTGTTGTGGAATGGGCTGGGCATGGGGCAGCAGGTGGCAAGTGATTTTATTGTGCATCACTTGTCTCTTTTGGTTTTTTTCTGCCCTCTGTCTTTCCTTTTCATTGTTATTACTATTATTATTATTATTGTTATTGTTGTTACAATTGTTACTATCATTAGTATTATTAGGTTTATTATTTTCTTCAAGGAGAAAAAATAAACAGAAAAATATAAATAGGTGATCTGTATTTAAAAAATGAGACACATAGGAATAAAACGAGGTATGTCACAGCTTATCAGTGCTCATGGTTGCTTTTTCCCCGTCTGGACTATACCTAAGTACTGAATCATCATTATTTCAGATTTTTTGTTCTATGATATTTTCAGTTTACCTTATTTTCACATTACCTTATTTCATCTTCTCACCCAGATTGGCTCTCATTCTTCATATATACATCTTGCATACCTCAGCATATTCAAATTAAAATTCTTCAGAGACTGCTTTAATGCTGCTCTTTCCCCCATCCTTTCTACACACAAAAGCTCTTCTTGCCTTTCCTGGATAATCTGAATTTGTGCTAAAATTAAGACCAATGAGTCAAACTGTTTCCTGTTTGCTTGCTTGTAGAAGTCAAATTTTCTAATCAATCTGTTTGCTTAGGACTATTTTCAGGACACCTATTACCTTCATATTGACACCCTTTTATCTGAGCATCTGTAAACAGCAATAGATCGAACCATTCTTGTCAAAGAATTTCAAGATCCTCATATGATAGAAATGCAAAACAGATATGTGACAAGCATTCATAAATGTTTCTGGAAAAAAGCACCATTTTCCAAAATTTGAGCTTTTGTTAACTTGTTTGGAAGGCCATGGTAAATGTCAGCTATTTGCATTGTTAGCAGACAGTAATGTGGAATGTTACACAGATGATCACAATGAAATTGAATTTTCCAACAGTAAGCACATAAAATGTAGCTGAGAATGCTACAAAAAAAAAGAAGGAAAAATCCACGGAAGAGATATTTTTATGTTGTCAGTATAACAGTGGCTGGCAAGCATTCATGTTCTAAAGCCTTTGATACAAAGACAATCACTATAATGTTACCAGAAAGAGGTATGTAAGTTACCAAAAGTATTGGCTTTTTGCACCAATAGGGGTTGTCTATGAAAGGCCATGTGGTATTTCACACCGTTTCATTCAGTGCCTTCATTCTGGAAATCACTGATGTTTCATGTGCAACCCAGATGCTTTAGCTAAATGCAATATCCCACACCAGGACAACACATCTTGCTCGGGGACTCATTACCTTGACAGTTTAAAACTGCTTGTAAAATTCCTGAGTGATGCAGAGAATGGGCCATAACCTACACTGTGTTCAGAAGCTGCCTTCTACACCTCAGTGCTGTCGGGATCATTTAATCTTTCTTTGTGAAAGCCAATACTAGCTTGAGATATATTTATTCTAACCTCCTTGGTGACTGTGTGGGCTCCTGGGCACAGAGAAGATCGTGGGCAGAAGTGAGATGAGAGCACCTGCATCCTGCAGACTGCCTTCCACCCTGGCAGCCACATGCTCCACACTGAGTATCCATTATCCCCAGAATAGCTGGATTGCTGGAGTAAGACAGGTGTAGCACAACACTCTGTTATGCCTTTTGTAGTCCTAATTGCTAGTTTCTGGAAAGAACAAAAAAGATTCTTGTAACTAAATAAATATGTATGGAAATTCCTTTACAGCTTTAGATGAGAAACTGAATAAAATGCTTTCCACAGATCAGTAATATCCATAGATATGAGCTAGGATTTTATTTTTCAGCATATAATTGTCATGGGACTGAGTCTGTTATTTCTGAGAACTGTTTTTTTATACTTGAATGAAAGTAACTGTGCACTCACAACCCTCTATTTTCATAGTTGTCAAGGGAAAAATGAAGATGGCTTGGTTTTGAATTTGCTAAGTGCTTTATTTTTACGAAGTGTCATTTTATCAGATCACCTGATATCACATTCCCATCATGTCCAAAGTTGTCCAGATTTGAGCTCATAGTTAGTTCTGAGAAAGCTCCTCAAGTATATTCAGCCAGTTCTCGATGATGGTTACCCTCTGCGATGCGAGACATCAAATATTCTGTCTTATACTAAGGTTTTTTACATCTTTAGGCAATTTGAAAAATAAAGTTTTTTTCTCATGCTTTCAATTTTGGAAACTCAGTGGAAGTCTTTTCTACTCAGCTTTAATTATATTTGCTTATCCTTCCAAAGAGAATGTTCAAGGAATTTGTTTAAAAATCATTGGTTATGTTTAATAGTGTAATAGTGTTTATTTTTGTTCCCTTCTTAATATGACCCCAGAGCAAAGAAATGGGAGGTGGTCTTTTATGGTCTAGGGAATAGTAATGCCATTTCTATTTGTGAAAACACGTATTCAAATCTTGGACGGATAATAGTTACATTGTTAACAGACTCTACTGCTGAGGTATTTTGCCTTCAAAGTTAGATACGAGACATGCAGCTGCAGTTGAAAGTAATCTGGCTTTTACTGTCAAGTAATTATTGCTCACCTAACCTTCTCACCATTTTTGAGAAATAATATTATCTCCTACATTTTTAATGGGATTTTTTTTCCCCTTCCTATTAAAGTTCTTACTGGTCTTGCTATCAAACTCTGATATGATCTGCTAGCTATATATATTAGAAAAAAGTTAAAAAGAGGTTAGCAAGATTGATTGCTGTAAGGAAGGGTTTTTCACATTGTAGGCACCTATGAATATTTAATACAACTTTGTATATGTATTTTTGGGTTTACTTCATGCCAGAAATTCCAGGGAGTAAATGTAAGATAATTATATTCTACTTTGAAAGTGAACCATTTGGTATCTTAAATGAGACTCTATCTGATGACAGTTCGCCCTTTTTACTAGAAGTAAAACAGCCCTTGTAGTTCCGAATCTACAAATTTTGCCTGTTTTTCTTACCTTCATAATGTAAGCAACCATGATTCAGAAATGGTGTCACATATATTTAAAACAGTCTGTTGAGATGGACTTGTAGGGTTGCATCTTTAAGCTCTTGGTTAAAGGTTAAATAATAGAAATCCTATGATTTCTTCCATCCTTGTTGCAAAGAAGCTTGCAGACATTTATGACTAATGCCATCTACTTCTCTTTGGGCTTGTATTGGCTGTTCAGCATCTGCAGAAAAACTTAGCTCCCCTTCTCGAAGTCGAATTCTTAATGACTCATTTATCTGACAGTTCTAGTGCTGGCTGTAATACAGCTATTGACAAACCCCCAAGGAAGAAACATACCATTCATGTTCTTACTTCCACCATCATTTTCCCAGAGGCAATGGATTCAAATCAAATCTTCTTTCTTCTTCCTTTACCTGTAATCTGAAATACTCTCAGGGTGAGGATGACTGTACAAGGATCAGAATCATGATACAGCATTTACTGGATTCTAGTTATTAACAATTTTCACAGCTGTCATACAGAATCTCAGTTTTAATTGGTTGTACTAATAAAAGGAGCATTTTTGTGCGCTGAGACGCAGACTATCCTCATATAATTTAGGCAGCCTGCTGTAAGCAGCCTTATGGGTAAGTATTTAGAGACTGCTACTTACTGCAAAAGGCTTCCCCAAAATTAAAATATGCATTTGAAATTAAAATAGTGAATATGTTACTTTAATAAAGTCATAAGCCATGCTCAGCCAAGCTGCTCTGTGTCACTGGAGAAATTTTAATCAATCAGATTCTGTTCTTTTTTTAATAGTGTTCCATTTGAAATTGTTCAGAGACCTGTCCTAAAACAGAAGACCATGATTTATTTTTTTAAATTCTTGAACATGAGTGGTCACAGCAGTTGAAGATTTTGCATAACTAATAAACTAATAAAAAGGTCTTGTCTGGATTTAATATTTACTCCTATTTTATTATGTGATTCCCCATACAAGTTGGAATGAAGTAGTAGCATGATGGCTTGAGATCCCAGTATGTCAATTATCAAATCAGGTCAAAAAAGACATTAACTATAACAAGTACTGATTACAATGATGTGGCCTAAATCTAGAAAAAATGTTGCATTGGTTGGGAGTTATCTTATCTTTCAAGTTTTAATTATCTATCTAGACAGAAGCAACTGTGTAAATTTTGATGAAAAAAGCGTATCCATTACTGGGATTTGGAAACCCTGAAAATATATTATTTTTGGCAATTTTTAACAGATTAAGCAACATTACAGACTGTTCTGAGTACCAATGGGATTTGAAACTAGATCAATTACTAATTGTCATTCAGCAATGAGTCCATCACCTTCTCTTCTGTATGAAAATTAGCATTGTGTTACTAAGAACAATATTTTAATGGAACAGACTTCCATTTGAAATTTGTAATCTGATGAAACTGAAATATATTTTTTCAGTATGACTTATATATTCCAAGTTACTGCCTGGCTTTTTTTCCAAGCCCAAGCTTTAGCTTGTTGTAAATAGTCAAAATAAAAAGAGCTACTGAAATAATAAAAAAATTAATATTTATGGCATAAAAAGTACAGATCTTGGTCTTAAACTAGTCTGATGATTCTCAGAGCCTAAGGCAATTTGAGTACTTGTGCTTTAGAGTAAGTATACTTTTCTTTAGTTAAACATTTCCCTTCTATGTCTTCTAGTCTGACTTCTACTGTCATATGGAGAATTCGAGATGAGTGTTTGTTTGAAAAATTCCGAGTGACTCCAGTGGGCTTAAGAAGATTGTCCAAGAATGTATTTTCTCAGCAGAACCCCAGATAATAACAGAAACAGACCCAGAAGTGCACCATCACCTTCTCTCTCTCCCCTATGTCCTCATCTGCAAGGGTAAGAAGGAGTGTGTGGGTGATCAGGCCAGGGGGAGCAGTATCATGTCTGTGTTTGGTGTTGGAGGATTGCTACTGCAGGCATGCAAGGATGCTCATCTGCTGTGCTGTTCAGACATAGCCTAAGTGCACTTGCTACAGGACTCTGACAGCACTACTGCAGAGACATTTTTCTCTCTTTAAAAAAATAGAGCCAGTAAAACCTTGTAAATGCAACATCCATTTTATGAGGTTAAACCAAAAGGCAGTAAAAGAGAGTCAAAGGGTTTGGTTCATCTCATTTTCTCTCAGAGTAACTTCAGGATAATTCTGACATCTTCTAAGAATAATGGTATGTTGAATATTTTTTTCAAGAACCAAAAAAGGTTTTATACATGTGTAGGGTTAATGTGTAATTCATAGATTTTTTTTTGCATCTATGTGCATGAACATTATGTATAGAGCTGCACTCATGTGTATGTCTGTGTGTATGACTTGACTGGCTTTTATAATGATAGACATCAATATTACTCATTAGGACAAGAATGGATTCTGATAGCACACATATTGCTTAAAGCTGTTGGCAAAATGCATAATCAAAAAAAGCACATTTTTCTCCTGGTGATATTATTTATTTATTGTTCCTATTGCATCTTCTACAGCTACTGAGATACTGAATCATTCGTTTCATTATCTCTTTGTACTTTCCAAAACATGAAATCCTTATATACAAGACTTCAGTTGTATTCAAATTCTTTCTAAAAAGACTTGGAACGTATTGGTTTTTCTCTTATTTGTTGGACAACAGATATCACTGCTGACATCTGAATTAAAACTACCCTTTTATGCAAAACAGCAGGACAACTTTAATTTTGTCAATATTTTGAAGAAAGGAGATAAAAAGGCCAGAAAATTTATGGTGTATTAAAAAGAACATGAAAATATAATTCTAGAGTGTTTTGCACATACAATTCCTTTATCTAAGGGATGAACATTGGCACTGTCACTGTTTTACAGGTTTTGAAATAGAATAACAAAGCAGTTGTGACTGTTACTATCACAATGCTAGTAGCCATTTTTCAGTTTCCTGCTATAGCTGTTTGCATTCCTTTCTCTGTGCCTGTCAAATACCAAATTAATAAATGCACAGTGATCATCATTAATAAGAAACTAGTACTTACTATAGTTTCCAGTACTCACAAAGTGAGCACCTCATCTAAGTATAAGGAATTGCTGCAGTTATTACATTATGTGCCAAAAACTAACAGGTAATCTACAAGTTGGATTCACCATCACAAGTGCCTCAGTTCAGGTATGCGTGTATAGCTAAGACATAAAAATGTCTTTCAGATCCTGAAGAATAAAAAGTGTTACAGACTGCTAAACATCCATCTGTAACCTCCCCACAGACACTTATCAGTGTTCCCCACACATAAGTCAGTGAACTAGGCCTTTAAATTACAGGAATGATTATAGCAGCTACCAGCCTGGCTGGGGTATAACCAGTGTCGTCCCCTCCTGAAAGAAGGTTACTCATGCCTTTCAGAGGCAGTTCCAAGGCAGAGCTGGTTAATATTTTGCTTTGCTTTACAGTGTTTTCAGTAGATTTTTAGAGAATTACGGGAACTAGGCGGTAGAAGTGGTGGTTCCATCTCTTTGTGGTTTGCCACTAAACAGAGATAAAATCTTGCATACATTTTAAATACATTTTTCCATAAGAAAATAAATATTCACTCCCCACCCCATACCTGTCTTCCTTTTGCATCATCTTTTCCTGTTATTTCAGCACTTGTTAGCAGAAGGAGAACTTGGACAGTGATATTTTACTGTTCTAGCTACAAACTCTGTAAGTCTGATCTAGGTCACTGATGCACAGAGCTTTCCATTTTCACTTTTGTCCTCTGCTCATGGGAAAGACATAAAGAGATTAAAGGGATAATGGGTCTGATCCAAAGCCCTTTGTGGGTAATAGCAGAGCTGACAACAATTCTGTTCCACAGCAACTTCTGGGGTTTGGGGATTTGTTTTCAACCACTCCATAACAAGTGGATATTTCTGCTAATTGAAATTCTTTTGAAATGTTCATTTTGAATATAAAATGGGACCTTATTGAAACAGGAGGACGCCTGTTGCTTGGTGGTCAGAGAAATGGTGAGGGTTTCATGTTAAGCCCCTCTTCCTGACAATGTTGGACCAAGTCTTACATCCTCAAACTAAATAGATCAGAAAACTAATACTTTCTTCATCCAGACCATCAGGCAACTATGTATAAGTGGAACATAACTTGCATTGATTCAAGTACTCTTTGAATCAAAATCATAGAAATGAATATGAGTTTCCCTCTTAGTTTTTAGCATGTGAAAAAAAAAAAATAATGCAGTAATTTCTCAATATCAATGGAGCAAACTTTTTTTTCTTTACTCAGTCTTACTTGCTGTTACACTAAAACCATATTGCATATTGTTTATTATAGCACTGTTTTTACTATAGGGAACTCTCTAATTGACCTTTTTGGTAAAATTTCTAATTGACAAAAGTCTTTCATAGAACTAACTTAGAGAAAAAGTAGCAATTTAATTTTTCAGAGTTTTTTCTTTGATGGACTTAGTGGGATTAATTTATGAACTCACAGTAATAATGATGAGTTGTAATCCCAAACAAACATCCAGTTTGTAATCACAAAGAATTCTCATCTAAGACACAGCTATATGGAACTACCTCAAATCACAAAGAATTATCATCTAAGACACACCTATATGGAACTACCTCAGTGTCACACATGATGAACAGATATTGCTTTTAAAAGCCATTTTATAAATACAAAACAATTGTTAGAAATACTTAAAAAACTTATAATTGGAAGTTTTAAAAGAATAAGTCATTTTGTCTCCTTTTTTTTCAGATTCTACTAATATTTTGACAAGTCTTAGTCCTGAGAATTGCTGGGAGCCTGCAAGCACAACTGTCATCATTGGTAAAGAGTGTGCCCTTAAGAGTAATCAGTCTCATACATTTTCTTTTTCACTTTTTTTTACACAACTTTTTTAACCACAGGTCTCCATATTCTCAGCATTTCTAACCTGATTTCCAGCTTGCCGCTATATGGCATTTTCATTTGTGGCATTTTCATATTTTGCAAGACACTTGTCCATAGATGTACAATATGTAGATTACATAACTGATGGTTGTGCTGTCAGCATTGAAACACTTACAAAATCTTTTATTCAGATATCATTGGATATTTATGCTTCATGTTTTGTAAATTCTTTGAAGAGGTAATGGTTTTATTTATTATTTACATGTGAATTAAAGACAGGGAGAACAACACTAAGAGTTCAGCAATCAGTACTTCAGAGTTCTTTTGCAAGTACAGTATTTTGCTGTATTCAGAATAGTACAGCCATGATTGCTGATTTTCAGGGACCTGTACTGTGTATGTGCACACAGGAACACAGCTCCCCATGACCCTCTCCATCTGCCATTAAAAAATTACCATAATTATTCCCAGTTCTGTGAAGAGCTCTGTATTGTACTATTGGTCTTTCCTTCTTGGAGTCTTAAACACAGCTGGATAGAATATGTAAATAAATGTTCACGTTTTCACACTCTGAATCAGCAACAGTGGACAGGAGAGATTCACTGACTACAATATCAAAAGAAATCAGCTTAAATACAGCATGAGAGCTGTTACTATTTGAGCAGCATGCAGCTTTGTGAAGCCTGTAAAATAGTTCAGGGTTAAAAGATCTCAGGGTGTCTTAAGACTTTAAGCCCCATTATCTAAGAGCCAGCAATATTAAGGAGGCTTGGGGGAATGCAGTTTCATGAAAGATCTTGGATTGTTGCTCAGGCTAGAATATCAAGTTCAGGAGGGTCGATGTGAATAAATCTGAGTTTGCCAGACAGATGTAAGAGGTTTTCGAAGATCCTTTTTAACTCCAAATGTCAGCCTTCAGAGTCTCTCGACAGGATCTTCATGTCTGGGTTGTAGTTTTAATACGGTACTTAATCACAAGAGACTGTGGAGTATCTCCTAAGTGATTCTCCTCTGTGATCCAGGAGCATTAAACAATTTCATGACCAGAGGAAGCCACAAGCAAAAATCGCAATTTAGACAAGAAAACCATAAAAGCCAGACAGAGCCTTTTGCCTGATGTATCAGAAAGAACATGAAGAATAGGTTACGTATGTGAACCCCTCTCTTTTTATCAGAAATAAGCTCTATAATGACAATTTCTGTATTTCAGCTTTGGCTCCTTTTTTTCCTCAGTATTCCACTCTGCCAAAATGTTTCTCTTTCTCCGTGAAATAGCTTCAGGTGAATAATCTTTTCTCACAGCAGAAAGGGAGTCAGCATGCTAATGTAAAGCCTCTAAAAGTAATCAGCACAGGGGTTGAAAGCAAATTATTTGGCTATTGGCAACTGTACATCAACTCCTCTATGGGAGCTGCTGCATGAGATTGTTCCAGCCTTCAGTTTGATACAAGAGCACAGGGAAGCTTTGATATAGATCAACACCCATCAATACTATCTTGGTTTCAGATGTCAATCAGTCAAAACACCTTGCATGAGCAGTACATAAACTGGTACAGAGATTTTTTTTCTTTAAACAGAATTAGTCCATTTTTTTGGGGGGAGGGGGTGTTGTTTGTTTGTTTTGATAGAATGCTTCTGTTGCAGAAAAGCCAATTTATCAACTTTATCATTTATCAAATTTATAAATTTATCATTTATCATTTTGGTGAGGAGCCACAGTGACACCAACTCAGACTGACAGAATTGTCAGTTTTGAAGTAAGCATCAAAACAAAGGGATATTATCAGAACAGAAAATACATAATTTTTATCTGGTTAGGAATTACTTCAAATTTCACTATACTGAATTAAAGAAGAAAACATTACAAAGTTTTCCACTGATGTTAAGGGAGATTTTAAGGTAGCTTTTCTGAATTTTTTATTTCTCTGGAAAACTTTGAGGTATTTTATCAACACCACAGCGCTTCCTACCAAATAATAAATGTACTTTCTCCACATTTCTTGTCTTATATAACATTAAAATTCCACAAAGATTTAATTTCTAAAATGCGTGCATTGTATATATTTAAAATTCTGCTACCTTTTTATCAAAGTTCATGCAAATTCTGTGGTTTTATGTTTTTTTTCTTTTATAAGCTATTAATCAAAAGTTGGAAACAAATGTTAACCCCAAATTTTAAATTTTATTTAAAGTTAAGTAAAAGACAGAGCCAACACTTCTTTAAAGCATTCACAATAGTGTTGGCCTAAAAATCTAACTCACTGACAACTGCCACTTGAAAAAAAAGACAGGAATTCATATTTATTTCATAGCCATGCAAACCTACCCATGATGGGTTTTCCTAAGGATTTAATAATTTTGTGATAGATCTGTGACCCATTTATACTTAGTCTCCAAGCAAAATGTGCAGTGAAAAACAAGATGCTTTGAGATGCATGCCTACTCTTTTCTTTTTTTTTAAAGCTGAGACCCATGCTGAAGGCTAATTAACCTATAAAAACTACAGTGTTCAGCTATTACATACTGACAAGTGGTTTGTTTTCATCATGAGCAAACTGCAATTAATATTTGAGTACATATTAAATTATAGCTATTTTCATTACATCTGCAGATAATATCAGATCACTTTTGAGAGGTATTACTAAGGGAGAAACAGATCCAGAATATTCTTAAGAGTAAATTTACTCTTTTGAAATAAATAAAAAATTAAATAAATTTGGTTTATTTAAAGAGCACTTATTTTTTTCCACAGTCAACCTTTCATTGTGATAACACTGCCTAATAAAATAATTAAGTACATACAGAGGAGAATAAATTAATTATTTTTACACACATATTTGTAGCAAAAGAAAGAAAAGTGCCTTTATGAGCTAATGAATAGCTACGGGGCACAAAACAGGAAAATTTTCAAAAGTCAGCAATTGAGATTCAGAGAGAAGTTGATCATCTGAACAACTTCCATGTCATCAAGAACAGAAAATAGGATATATGTTGTTTCTAGAGAAAATGGATTATTAAATTCAGTATCAAGATTTTAAGGCTATAATTCTGCAATATCTTTTGCCTTTTTTTTTTTTTTTTTGAATTTTGCATTTATTTTCCCTCCTTTTGTTAAGGAATTGCTAAAATGATTGGTTAAATTTGTATATAATACATTAATTTTGTTTCTTTCCTGTCTGCAAGTGTGACTAAGGCTTTCCTGCAATTGCCTGGGTCAGTTTCCTCGAGGAAAAGGGAAGGATAATGTAGGCAGCAAGATCAGAGCACTGATGTGGGACTCAGAGGATGCAGATGTCATTCTTAGTTTCAGCAACTCTCACACATAACTTGAAAAAACCAACCACGTTTATTCCATCCCTCTTTTTATTTCTCTGAAAAAAAGTATTAAAAATATATAATACTTACAGAGAAGTAATACTTGGAAGACAGATTATTACTGTAAAATACAAGTAGATGTGGATAATCCAAATCATTCCTAGGTTTCCTTGCTGCTGAATGCCTCTCAGTAGGAACACGTCAAAGGTACCATGACAAAATGTTCTTCCCTGTATAAAATTAGAAAAAAACTTGTGCGTTTCTTATACTAATTAAAAAAGCCGTGTTCATGACTTCTGAATGAGAGGCTGTGGGTAGTTTTTCTATCCGTGAGCAAAAGAGTGCTGGAGTTGCATGAGGGCTTGCTTTTCCTTGGAATCAACATGTCTTGGGAAATGCTGTATCAGAGCTGAAGCTTCAGCTTGGTGCCTTCATATTTTTGTAATGACAAATTACAATAATCTGACACATCTACAGAACAGAAAACCTTCGTGATAGGGATGGCCGGGAGCAGATTTACTTCAGAATTAAAGAGGTGCAGTACACGTGAACTGTATTTTCTATTTGAATCATCCACAAAGGCCCTGAGGGCACTAAACCCTGATCTGTGAGTCTTTTTTCCCACCTTGACCTTGGACCTGGCTTTGTCTCTATACTAGCCTGCTCCCCAGGGACCATCGAGTCTTGCAGCACGGTGACACTGTGCAGGAAGGTGTATGTCCTACAAATCCCTCAGCTGCATTTCTGGAGGAGCACATCGAGGCAGAGGAGTCCCCAAGCGTGCTTCTTCCAAGGAATGGATAAAGGACCCATATAAATTGCTGCTAGTTATGTTATTTGTGTCAAACTGAAGCAGGGAAGTTGACATTAGCCTACCGTGACTGAAAGTAGACTGCTTAAAAAGAAAAACAACAACCAAATCAAAAGTGTGCTTTTAATTTCATTTCTACTATTGTCTTTTATCTCTATTTTGGTCCCTGGAAACCATGGAAAAACACTCAGGCGGCAAACAGTATCCTTTCTGACAGACAGCTAACCAAGATAGCCTAAAGGCAGGGACAGGCTGTGCTGCGAAGAAAGGGCTGTGCAACATGAGATGGGAGCTGAGCAAAGACCAGAGTCATAGAGCTCTACAAAACTGAACAATTGGGAGCTGTGTGAGTAAGAACCATGTCCGTGTTCAGTGGATGGCATCAAGAGTGGTGGGAGAAGCACATAGTGATGTTGGGAAGTATTTCACAGCTGTTGAGCTCTTAACCCATGGCTGGGAGAGGTAGGAAAACTCCCAAAACTTCAAGACTGATGGAAAAGCAATTCCTATTTATTCAGCAGCAAAAGATCTGGAGTATTTGACTCATTCATGCAGTGAAGTCACACAGTTCTGACCTGGAGTCAGTTTCTGCAAGAAACAACAGAAAATGGTACAGCTACTACAGCACAGATGGTTTCCCTAGGGTTAGGTGCAGGTCATGCATGCAACCCTCATGCATTATGACAGAAAACCGCTTTGCTTTTACAGGACAGTCCAAGTAGGCCAGGTTCTTTTTCATATGCATTGAGTATCAGCACACAGTGTTCAGCATACATACACTAGCATGCTCCCCACACCAAGAGACACCTACATCCCCTTCTCTGCAGTAGAGCTTCCATTTCTTGCATTTGCAGCAAACACTGAATTCATTCACGGAGCACAACATTGCTGTTGAGGAACTGAGGAGAAAAATCTGAGCTGAAGCAGCTGTCCTTTCTATTGAAGGTTTGGAGGGATGCTGTGGTGGCTCCAGGGAGGGAAGGCTTGCCTCATTCATCCATAGGCAGAACCACCCCTCCACTTCTTTGGCAGCCATGCAAGCAGCTTCTTTTTATCCCTTCTCCCTTTGAGCTACAAATGTGAAAAAACCCCAAGCCGTCTGAAAGCATTTACTGATTAAATAGTCCTCGCTCTCTCCATCCTCCCACAGGCACACTCCTGGGCCAGGTTGGAGATGCTGGGCAGACCATGTCCTAATACCCATCTGCAAGGGATTATCTGTAACGGGTGTAATTGTGTATCTAGGCCACACTTTGCAAAGTGGCTTCAACTCTTGGGCTGAGACTTCCATCCACAAAAATTGCCTCAAGTATATACAAATGATCCTTAATGCCAGGAACATACCAATCATTTTTGTAAACTATAGCTGCACCCACATATATTTCAAAATGCTTTAAACAAATTATCTGAAGATCACGTCCCGGATTTGAATTACACTGTCTCATCTTTTAACTACCACTTCAAAAATTGTGAAGGTAACAGAAATAAAATCTTTCCCGTCCTTAGTAATATTTTATATTTTAGTTTTCTTATGGAGACTTATAAATCCCACAGAATGTACATTAGTTATTTTCAAATTATATTTTTATGAGTTATTTTTCTTCCAAATGGAAAAAAAGAAGATTTTCAAACTTTGCGATGTGTACAATTTATTTTTAAATGCACATAGGGGAATTTTATCTCCTTTTGATGAAGAAATAGGATAATTGTGAGAATGAAAAGATAATTTTTTTTTTTAAAAGCATAAGATAGAGAAAGATAATCTATAGTTTTCTTAGATCCTACTATTTATAGCCTATGATTTGTTGCTTGTCCCTTTTAATTTGTGATAGTTGATTTTAATAAATTAATTACTAAGGCAGATAATGCTGATAATTTCCTTGAAAGTAGTTACAATCCTTTGTTAAAATTTTATCCAGATTCTCTTTTAAGTTAAAAATACCCATTAATGAGATGCAAGCCAATTATAGGCTACCATAAATAATAACAGTACTGAATATGATATACAAGCTGCGTGTAAAATGTGGGATTAAGGAATGATATTAAGACTATGAATTTCCCAGTTTCGCTTGAGATTCTCTGCTGGTAGGTTGCAATGTATATGGGTTTAAATTCTCCAAGCCTTGAGATTATTTGAAAAGCCCAGAATTTCAAAGTAAAAATTCGTGTAGAATTTAGGGAATTGCTAAAATCCTGTTTACATGTGAAAAGGGGGATTTTAATGTATATTTGGTTACAGTTTGACCAAACCCCCATGTCTCTCTTTGCACCTATGTGAGTGAGAGTTTTAAGTGGATTGACAAGAGCTCTTGAGAAACCAATCACAGCACCAAGGAATATTATGGAATATAGCTGCAGAATTTTTTGGCCACCTACAGACTGTAAAAGGCTATTTTGGTCTCCATCATTTCCCCAGTCATATTTTCAGATTACAAGCCATGGTGACAAATGACACGTTACTTTACATAAGGGTGCCAGAAGCTGACAAACGGAGTATTTTTGTGAAGCTTAGTTTAGACTAATTGTTGGGAAATGAGAGGGAATATGTTCATAGACTTTTTATGACATAGTTGAGTTGATTATTACCAGTCTGTGAATGGAAATTAAAATCAAAATGATATAATCAGAAATTAGGAATGTGCTCTTTATTTGTACCTCAATATAGGAAGTATCAAGGTGCTTATAGATGATCTTGTGATCTACTTTCTATAAAGTGTGACACCTGTCCTTGATGGTGTTACATTTACTACTCTGACTGCTATCTTTTCCAAAAGTGGATATTGAAAATAGATTAATTATATTCTCATAGAATCAATTAATAACCCATCAGCCATGATGTGTTCCCAGAGGTGGTAGGACCTTCTACGTGAATGGAAAATCTAATGTTGCAGTGATTTTGCACAAAAACCGCTCTCTATTTCCCAAAGCATCTTAACATCTTTCTTATATATTCATCTTACTTGTCCACTACTACTGGTAGTTTCTTTTCCCATGCACTTTTTCAAAGCCTGAGTTCTCTGCTCTTTATTTTCCAGCACTTTCACAGTGAGGCTTATGTGTGACAGACATACACACCAGTGTTCGGCTGCCAAATATCAGAATCCCTGCCCACAATCAAAGGGAGCTATACTTTCAGTAGAGGAAAAAAAAGATATTGGAAACTGTAGTAATTTTGCTAAGAGAAAAGAAGACAAATGATCTCTTGCAGATAGGTAGTCAATATAGTTTTACAAAGGATGTAACTCGCTTGCTTGGTGGGTGACATGTATCCTTTCATTCTCATATTTTTTAAACAATGACAATTTATCTCCAGCTTAGCCTCTATTTCTTCTATTTTTAATGCTGTTCCTCCTTTGTCACTCCATCCTTGTTGGTGACTTGAGTGGTGCCAAGCTGCTGAAGCTGCAGAATCTAAAAAAGAAGCCAATCTACCATCCACTTATCATGTGAAATTTCCTAATTAATATTCTCCATACTACACAAAAACAATTCTGGCTCACCCACTCTGACTATAAACGTTGCTTCACACTGCTGACTACACCTTAAGTTTATCTGACATCTGATTTGTGTATATGTAAAAATCTTGTGTTTGTGCTGCTTGAAGCAAAAATACGACACAAATGTAACCTAATTGTGTGTAAAACTGTAACACACACTTATTTCATACAGTCATGTGTTTGATAATTATAAAAAAATACTCTACACTTTTTTCACCTGGTTCGGTAGACTTCATCTTCAGCATATTCTTAGTGATAATGAAACTTGCAACACACATGTATTTTAATAAGTGTAGGAATAGTTTGAAAGATACTGCACCAAAATATAACAGCTTCCTCTTCTGAAATTTTCTTTGTTGATTGAGCTATCCTAGTCTTCATCATCACACAAAGACTGAAGTGAGAGGTCTCCATGAATGATGACAGATCTTCCTACAGATGAGGGAACAGGATTATGTACTGATTAATCTAGACCAGGTTTAAGAGCAGTATATGAAGATGACTTTGATAAGAAAACTGAGGAGGTTGTCCCTGTTGGAATTTGAGCATGAGACTGACTCTAGACAAAGTAATTAAAAGATCATAAAATACTATTTGTTTCCACTTTGTTTAAAAACTGCTCTCTAGGATGTTGATTTTCTCAGCAGGGCATGAGCAAAGAGGGTTACAGTTCACTTCTGTCCTTGATTAGTTTTTGGTTCATCACATTTCACTTATTTCTATTCTTAGACATGTATTTAATCACCTCAGCCCTAATGTATGTATAGTTTTAATAATTTATTTTTTCAGTGTTGTCAGAACTGTCAGTTCAAACCATTCAATCTTTCAGTAGAACCACAACAGGAGAGGTAACTTGGTTAGTTTCAAGAACTCTGTTGACATCAACTCAACATTAAGAATCAAGGAAAGATAAAGATCTGTGTCTCAAGGTGAGAGCTGAAGTACAAATCTGTTCAATTAGGCATGAAACCTACCATTGCATTTTCTAATGCATTTATCAACCCAACAGTTAGCTTTATTCTTCAGAGCAACTCCATTAGCTTTGCATTTAGCTTGCATGAAGCTGTTTTTTAAAATCCTTTCCCTTCTCAATAGCTCACTGCACATTATTGAAGGTAATATTTATAAAAGGAGCACAGAAGGAACAGAAACATTTTTGTTTGTGCCAGTTTGGTTGAAGAGAAGCCCTTAACTGTAAGATGCCCGTGAAAACTACTTTTCATTACAAGAAGCCTAAACAAGTTGAAGGGAAAAGGGCTGTCGCAGGACCGACAGAAAAGCAAAGCTCAATCTCCTTTTAGCAGACTTTTAATTGTGACTACCCTCCCTGACATCCTCAGCTTAACTGCAGAGAAACATTCTCAAGAGCTGGAAGGGGCCCCAGAGAATGCGGCTGAGGCCACTGCTGCTCCCCCCACTCCCAGTTTAGCAAAAGCCCCACCACGGCCGGGCTCTCCCCCACACCAAGGAGGCGCAGAGGCTCCGCGGGATTCCCTGCCCGCAGCTACCCGCAGCGCCGGCGGGCGGCGAGCCCGGCTGCCAGCACCCGCCACGGGGAGCCCGCGGCCAGCGCGGGGGAGCACGGTGCCGAGGGGCGGCTCAGGTGGCGGCTCCCCTCGGGCTCTCTCTTGCTGCTTTTTCCTGCTGCCTTAATTCTCCTCCTGCTCCTCTGCCTTCGCCGAGGCAGGTCGATTTCTGGCGGCCCCGTCCCGCGGGGTGATGCGGCTTCTCCGCGGCGGCCGCCTGTGGGGGTGTGTTCCTACATGTATATACATACATACGTATTATATATATATGGGTGTGCCTGTGTAAGTGACTGATAGCTGCGTTATAGCGTGTCATTGCAGCGCTGTCCGACGGGGAGGGCCATGCCTGTGGGGGATCTCCGGCAGGGCGCCGTGTGTGCTGCTGGAAGCACGAACTTGAGGAGCAGGAGGGCGAGGATCACGCAGGGCTTTCGGGAGGCACAGGGGAGCTTGTCCCTCACTCCTTTTGCTCCCTTTGGGCCCCCTCCTTTTCGAGGGAGCCCGGAAGAGCGGCTCTGGCTATGCGCCGGTGGCGGTGGGCGCCGCAGAGCCGTGCTCCGAGTTAGAGGCTGAGAGACGGGGCGTGGAGAAGGCAGCGCCGCTGCCGCGCCAAGCCAGCTAGGCAAAGTGATAGAACTGGCACCAAATTTCTTCCCAACATGGGGGGTCGACGTGCGTTCCCTCTGGCTAGCGGCCAGCCGAGACCCAGAGACCCAGTCACGCAGCCGGCAGAAAAGGCTGCCCGGGCAGCTGAGCAGAAGCGGAGGCTCAGTGAGGAGGGAGGGGGACGGATAACTTTCCTGCCGGGGCACGGGGTGAGCGGGCAGCCGCAGCTCCCCAGGATCGGTGAGAGCTCCGCGGGCTCCGGGCGAGCGAGCTCTCCCGCGGCCCGGGGGAACACCGCCTCCCCCCGGCGGCCCGGCAGCTCCGGCGCCGCCCCCGGGACCGCGCTGTCCCTGCGCGCCGGGGGTCGCGCTCACCCGGTGGTCCCAGCTCACCCTCCCGCTGCCCGTGGGAAGCGGCTCCCGCCTCGCCGCCCGCTCATCCCTCTCGGGCACGGGGGCCGGCCCGGGGGAGGGCTGCGCGTCACCGGATCTGGTGGCGCTGGCAGCGGGGCGGCGTTACGGAGCGCCCCGGGAGCGGCGGNCCCCTCAGCGCGGCGGCGGAGCTCGAGCCGGCGGCGGCGGTCAGGGTGCGATGCCGTGTTAGCCCGCAGCCCGCCCCGAGGTAGCGCCGGCGGGAAGGAGCGCGAGTTGCCGAGGCTGTGGCTGACACCATGGGCACCGGGCGGGGGGGCGAGGTGGCCGGGCTCCCTGCGCTCCTCGGCTGAGCCCGAGGATGTGCCGGCGCCCGGAGGAATTATTTTGGAACTAGCACGGAGCTGTGGGAGGAGGACGAGCGGCACAGCGTTTCAGCAGCTGCGAGGAGGTCGTCCGGCGGTGCTGTATAGG
>VZRR01010950.1:292042-519985 GCA_013398015.1 Oreocharis arfaki
TTTTTTTTTTTTTTTTTGGCAGCAGCTGGTCGCTTGCTCCCGGTTCGGAGGCAGTGTGGTCGGCGGCGCCAGCGGCAGTTCTCGGGGGTTGAGGTGCGGGGGGTCCGTGGCCGGGATTGCCGGGGAGCCCCGCTCTAACTCTGCCGGAGTCCGCCGCGGGCATCCCGCTGGTGCGGTGCTCCGGTGCATAGCCGGGAAGCAAGCTCCGTGTCCCAGCGCTTCCCAGTTCTGCAACCGTAAAAGATGATGTCTTCTTACAGGCATTTCATAATGTAAAATGATTTGCTGAGCTGTGACTAAATTGTAGGAGTCCCTTAATTGCTTTCCGGCAGTGCTTCTTGTGGGAGAGAGGCAAGATGCGTGTTAGCCTTTCATACGCACTTATGGATTTACATAGTGAACCCAGAGTTTTGGTTTTTATGCCTCTAACTTTCTTGTGCCCTGCCGGTGATTTTCTTTGGGATGCTCTTGCTGTGAGGTTATGGTTTGTCCAGCCTTGTTTGCTTACTTTTAGCCTGTGGATATTTATTGCTATACTTGACATGGCAATGAAATGAAAAGTTGACTGTAATTTATTTCAGTGTATGGAGGACGGGTTGTAGGCAGGGGACTAATTCTGCTCTCAGAGGAACTCCACTTCAAAGGAAGAGGCCCATGGGGCTGTGATCTCTAGCTAAAAACTCGGAGAACTCAGAGCAGATCTGTCACACTGCAAAGAGCGAATTCTGTTCACCTTTAAGCAGTGATAGCATTTAAGCTAAGCTGCCTGCCTTCCTGTACTTATGAAAAGACCTGACTCTGAAATGCAGAGAATTCAAATGTGAATTCTGGGCAGGTTTGGGAGAAGGCAGAACTTTAGACACTGTTTAATTAAGTTTGCTGTTACTGATTTCCTCGGTGTCTTCTCTATGAGCCTGAAAACTGCAATCTGTTACAGTGACCTTGATGCATGTTGTATTCTAACATGAAAGCAGCACAGAATAAAAGTATTTACACAGATTTATAGCTAAGCTCTGATGTTTCACTAGGAGCTCAGTCAGTTTCAGTGAATGTGGTAGTTACAGCAGGGGCACTGGGCATGGTGTGTGTGTAGGAAATTACTTGGGAAAATAACTTGCTAATAGTGATGAAAGTAAAAGTTGCAGTGTTGGAAACATATGTTTCTGCAGAAATGCCACTGTGTGTGAAATGTTTGTTGAGTTTGGGAGATTTCCTTTTCCAATCAATGAGATCTCTACTGAAAAAAGTGTGTGGGTGTGTGTGGCAATCTCAAGGCTTCCCAGGTTAATGCACTTTGAGTTGTCAGCAGCGAGAGATCTTTTTATGCACTGAAATACACATTTTTATGTAGATACAAGATTGACATGATAAAATTAAAAAATGTTGGGATGTCAGTATGGTGAACATGTTACTAACAAAAGTTTATAGCTGAAAGATTAACTAATCCTTTCCTGTAATGGTAAATGGAGATTACTGAGGGTAAACTGGCTGTCAGTTTACTGAGGGTAAACTGGCTGACGCTGAAGGGAGTGTCATTTGTTTATGGAGAATGTTCCTGTGGTNAAGGGAGTGTCATTTGTTTCAGTGCAGTTTATGGAGAATGTTCCTGTGGTTTGTTCATATTTCTGACTCTCTGATGATGCTGTGAAACACAATTAGAATAACTGCTGCCAGACAGTGGGATGCAAACCTATCTGTTACTTAAAACACTCAGTTTATTCTGTCTCATATCAAAAAAAGTATAGTTTTTTGGCAAACCCTGCCTATGATTCTATTGTAGTAATTCCTTTCTCTGTTGCAGAGTGGCAGGCTTTCACTAGGCATGTGCAAGGGAGATCATAAAACACTGAAGCATGCACTGATCTGGAATTCATTTGGGCTATGTATTACATTCGAGGTTTCCACAATTAGCATAAGTAAGTGCATATGCCTGATTGTATAAATAAATGGGGTTTAAAAATTGTATTAGCTTTGTCACTTCTGATGCATATTGCAGACCCCTCTTCTTCCTTTTTAGTCCTTCAAACTAATCTAATTCTAGACTCACTCTTTTCCTGGAGAGGAAGAAAACATAATTTAATGATTTGGCTTTTGCAGTGTCTTGTCCCATAGCTATGAGATAATCTAATGAAGGTCCCCATCACTGAATTAAAGAACATGGTGCTCTAGACTTTCACTTACAGACAGATTTTCCCTCTTTTACATGGCTAAAGAACCGAGTTGTCACAAGGTCTGAGAGAAAAAATGTTGCTTTTTCTGTTAGAAACTTGAAAAGAAAGGGGAAGGTAAGACTTGAGGTCTTTAAAGACATCATTAAAAACATCCACTTCTAAGATATCAATCAACCTCCTTTACCTTCACACATTTTCTTTATCTTCTACTTGGTACCTGTCAGAAAGCCTTCCTGCATGTTTATACTTTATTTTACAATATGCGTAGTTCTTAATCTTAAAAATTCAGGAGTGGCCATCACACGCGTCACTGTAAGGCTATTCTAGAATCCTGTTTAATGTTCTGTATCCCACTTGGCTTGTATCTTTTGAATCTGAGATTTCCAAAGTACATTGTATTCAACTTATAGTTTGCATTTTTGTTTTAATTCTATGTAAATCTCTTTAGTAGAGAAGATTGTTGACCTTGATTCAGAAATTTCAGGGCAAGCTCAGAAATTATTTTTCTCTCCTATTTTTTTTTCATGTTTGCTCAGACATGCATTTTGGGTTGTTGGGCATAGCTTCCATGAACAGACAGAAAAACCTGCAAGCATGATTAAAAACACCAACAGTTAAACATGATTTTTCTAGTCAGCCCAACCCGAGTGTGTAATTTCTATTTATTCATCTTAGATTGAATATTAAGACAAACAAATGAGAGCTGTAGCCTGCTCTCAGTTCCCTCTGACGTGCTCAAATAAGTACCATTTCTTCATGCTTGTAACTTAGCGCTGGCCCTTGTGCCTGAGCTGTCAGTATTTCTTCCTCGTAGTCATCACCAGGTCTGCTTGCATTCATTGTTCAAAAGCTAAAGAGTTGTGGTGAGTGATAAGAAACATCAAATGGATTTAATGTGTGGGGTTTCTTGGCCCTTTAGCATGGCTGTGCTTTCAGCTCAGGTTTCCAGAGAGAGGCCTGAATGTGGTTGGGTTGAATCCCAGTATGAGTCTGCTACATCAACATGTACCTCTGTCAGTATGCTGCGACACTGGCTCACAGTGGCAGACTGGGAAGACAAACTTCTGTATTTGCTCAGAGTTTTATCTGCCATAACTGGAATGATCAGAAAGCCTTACTGTTGTGGTGGCCAACCTAGATTTTCTGCAATCCTGTTGCAGATCAGAGGGAAGAGAGAAAGCATACATTAAAAAACCCAAAAATCCCAGAACTCCAAACAGGTCATATCTCAAAGATACAGGTATAATCAACACCAGGGAATGCAGTGGAGATACAGCCAGGGAAACTCACACATATCTTTAATTATCCAAGGAGGAAATTATTATTCTTCTTGAGAGATTGATTTAGTCTTGAGAGATTGATTTAGTAGGTGATGTGTCTACCCCTTATGAAGAAGAGGAGCTATGTGATATGGAAACAAAGCTTTTTTCCACTGCACACTTCAGCTGTGTTTGTCACTGTTGCTTGGGACTCTAAGCCTTATCTTCAGTAATTAGCTCGAATTGGCCTAAAGAGGTGGAACGCTCTGTTGTGTGATGAATCTGGTGGTGCAGCAGCCAAAGGCTGGGCTGTTTCCTGGGGACTTGCTCTCTTCAATTTATTCAAGTAATGAGTAGAGGAAACTAATCAAGAAGAGTGTTTGAGATGAGATTAATTTTATGATTCATTCTCTAGTTTATTTTGGGTAATGCTGGGCAAAACCATAAAAGTTCTTTACTGTGATACTTATGTGAGAGGAGCAATAGTTTTGACTTACATATATAATTTTTTTTTTTTTTTTTACATAAATAAATGTTTTAAAAAATGGGAGTAAGGTTTTGCATGTGAGGCCAGAACATGGATAAATGGTACTGCTGGACACAGTTTACTGCGCCACTCAGGCACTTCAGAGATAAGAAATGGATGGTTTATGAAAGGCTGTGCTGTATGTTCCACTGTGAAAAGCAGGAGGTCCCCCATGCGAGGAGCTGAGCACAGCGGAAACAGTCGTGCCCTGATGGTGGCTGTGGGTGTTTCCAGTGTGGAATAAGAGTTGGAACAGAGTGAAAGTACCACACTGGTGCTTACAGGGTGCTTTTCAACTGCCACTGAAATTCCTGTGTAAGATGTGGTTGAGGTGCAGGCACTGATGTTTTACTGCTTTAACACTGGCATGGATACTGAGTCTGTGAAAGAACTCACGGCTTCAGAGATGCTGTGGGTGCAACTGATTGTTTGCTCAATTCCGCAGGTGGTTATCATCTGGAACAAGGATGAACTTTAATTTTTTTTCTATCAAGTTCTTCCCTTTCTCTTAGATTTGGGGGTTCATTCCTTGGTTGGTTGAGATTTTGGTTCAAAGGTGTGCTTTTAAAACTGATAAACATCAAGCACTTCTGAAGTGTTCATTGCTTGGAGCTTCTGAGATAACATCAGAGGAGGAACAGTTTATTAATCGGATTATTCTAAAGTTGGGCTTTATTTTATTTTTTGTTCATTCTCAATGTGTTTCTTCAGATAGTGAACAGTGTACTCGGTTTCATGTTGAAGATGTTGGAAATGGCATTTTAAGTAAATTTTATATTGCTTTTGGTCAAATTATTCACATAGACTCAGATTTAAGTGTGGGTAAAGGCTGTTTGAATAGAATAAAACACAGGCCTTTTCCCTCTCCACTTTTTGTGTTAAATTTGCTTGAAATACAGCTAACCATAAAGAAGTGAGAATGGGGGTGCTATTTATGGCATCCATATTTCTTCCACTTTCTGTCAAAAACTAAAGGGAGTTTCGTCGTCTTGTGCAAATGACAGACTATCATGAGTGATAGTAATCATATCCTCTGATTCTTTCTTGGTGTAAAGACTGTTTTGCTATTTTTATTGAATTTAGTGTGAAAATGTCATTGGTTTCAACAGGTATAATACTAAGAACTAGGAAATATTTAAAAATCTTTTAAAAATTAGATATTCTTAACATATTAGATATGAGATATACTTATATTATACTTATATTAGATATACTTAACATAGCTGTTAATACTTGCCTGAATGTAAAGGACAGATTCTTAATTACAGAATTGTTTCTAAAATGCTTTGATATTTTGCAGTTGCTATGCTAAATATATCTTCATTCATAATTATGCGAGATAGCTTTTCCCAGTTTCTTTATATGGCAAAATGTTGTGATTGACTCTTTTAACAGTTATGAATAATGAACTGTGTGCTTCAGCTTCAACAACACAAATGGACATTGATTTTCTTTGACTTGCTTTTGACCCCTAAAGAAGTAAAGTCATTAGAATTATGCTTGAAAGAGAACTCTTTGCTCTCTCTCCTATAATTTTTTATATATTATAAACAGGCTTTGAGAACTAATCTATGCTAATCAGATTTTTTCAAGTGGAAAAGGAGGGGAAAATCATCAGCTCTACAGTTGTCTTGGAGCTCTAGGTTTCATCACTCACAGCTGTCTGCCTGTATCCATTACCAGTTGGTATTGCAGCTGTATGTCCCTGAATGCAGCAGAATTCACAAACAGTTCTTCTCACAACTGTTTTAATTGGTTATTAAATGGCAGACATTTATGTGACAGTGTAAGAGTTGGGTCAGTGTAATGCAGTTGTTTTCAAGTAACAAAACATGCACTGATGCATGTATAGAGTTCCTCACTGAAGACAGGTTTTGAGTAAAAAGTCAGCATCAGATCTGTGTCTCTACAAGTTTTAATGTCTGGAGTGCCTTCGTTCTTATTCTGTGAGTTATGTGTTTTACTTTTTTATGAAACAGCTTTATGAATGCAGAATGCAAAGGTAAAATGTAAAACATAAAAAGGTAAAACATAGAAGTAGTCTTTTCAAAATCAGCTGGAGAAATGGATGCAAAAGCAAACTGGGGTTACAGTGCTGAGGAGCCAGCGTGGTTGACGTGTTATGAATGGGGCAAGATAGGGCCCTTCCAGGGTGCAGTTCCTGGCAGGGCTCCCTGTCCCCAAACTAAGCAACTCCATTAACCTAAATGCAAAAATAGCCACTCTGCTGCTTTTTCAGCTGGATCAACTTCTCTGTCAAATACAGTGACATTCGTGAAGAAGTTTTATTGGAGGAAGCATACTGCAACTGTGCTGGAGGCGGTTCCAAGCAGAGTGTATAGAAATCATGACAGCATCTGATGATGATCACCTCTCATTTTATTTTAGCTCACTAAGATAAGAAAGGACCTTCCTGGATAATTGAATGCACAAGTAGATAATTTCTTTCTGCACTGTGTCATTAGTCTTTCAGCTAGTTAATTCTTAAGCATTTGTAGTAATAGTTCATCATATGCTTGTTTTCAAAACTTACTGTCTTATGCTGTTGTGACATTGTCTGGGCTGTTTCCTTGGGACATCTTAATTAAAATTGCTTAAATTTAAGTTTATTAATCTGTTTTATTCATCAGCTGTCCTTTTCACTACATTAAATAACCTACTTAATCTCCAAAGGGAGAGCTGATCTCACTGATCAGTGATTATATATTGTATTATTCTCCATGTTTCCAATGTTATTTATGTTTGCAAAGTTTTCTTGTTAGTATAGAAAAACCCTAAACCACCTGATGTTTGGTAGGTGGAGCAAAGAGTATTCATTGCATGCTTTGATTAATGGAGAAATCCAGTTGTTAACAGTGATTTGATATTGCCATTTGTCACTATGCCCCTGCACAACATGCCCTTTCATGTACATCTTACTGCCTTTTTTTAACCTCTTCATGATGGTACAGTTCTTCTTTCTGAAATGAAAATCTCAAGGTTAATCTCAAGCATTATTCCCTCATGTGATGTATCTTATACCCAATTGATTTTTTTTCTCAGGTCTGAGGTTCTGTAGTTTTTTGTGCTGTGCTTCTGTGTGTCTATGTGAAACTCCTTATTGAGATTAATACATAATTCTTTATAAACCCTGTGTTTACAGGACTGAGTCCATGACTTTTTCTCTTTGAAATGAGATTTGATTTTTGCTTTTACAGTTAACTCTTTACTATTATGTATTAGCTGTATTTCTCTGGCTGCAGCAAAGGCATTTTTTGTGGAAAAAACCCCCAACATTTTGGGAATGAAAAATAAAATATTTGGGCATCAGCTCCCTTTTGGAATATTACAAGAGCATTATCCAGCATTTTTCTTTTAGTCTCAGGAGTATAAAAAGACATAATGTTTCCCCTGCTAGCTACTGCGTGATTGTACTGACCACTATGTGCATACAGCTGTGTGCCTTCTCTACAGGTTTTTGATGGCTGCGGAACTGCAAGCCTGAGATCACAAGTAGCTGGGGTCATAAAGATCTAGCCAGACTGCATGAAAGAAGGCAGTAAAATATAGTGGGTTTGCTTTTTCATCCTTTATGCTGTGATAGAAAGAGGATATATATGACCCTTGAAAAGAGGAAAAGGTGAATTGTTGCATTTCTAGACAAAGCAGAGAGAGAAGTGCCAGAAGGACAGAAGCAAGATGTTTGATGACAGAGATTCTGTCTGTTTTTGAGAGGAAAGGGGTGCTTTCCAAGACTGCAATTGTTCAGTAATCTTCAGAATTGCGTCCTC
Organism: Oreocharis arfaki; assembly: GCA_013398015.1. Taxonomy (NCBI): domain Eukaryota; kingdom Metazoa; phylum Chordata; class Aves; order Passeriformes; family Paramythiidae; genus Oreocharis; species Oreocharis arfaki. Next base: position 299,769 of record VZRR01010950.1, read on the forward strand.
GAAATACAGACCTGCTGCTTGTGAAGAATTCTACCAGGAACATATTCCCTTTCCATATGAGAAATGTCTGGGTAAGGCTGTATTCATGTCATTGTTCTCCAAAAGTTCCATGAATTCCCCATATTTAAAGCAGGAACTCATGTACAGGAATTCAGTTGCATCCTTAGATGGACTTCTCCCTTCTGCAGGTACATCTGTGTCTGTAGTTGAGATACTCTGTTTTTTCATGCTACCTGAGGTTGGCCTCAGAGTGGACAAGAAGCTACAAGGAAACTGTTGAGGTTCTTGTATTGTCTCATGTTAGGAGAGATGCAAAAGTGGCATCATCAGGATTTCTCATTCTTTTTGCCCTGCAGTTTATGAACATACATGTACCTCTGTCTTCAGATGAATTCTGTGACAAATTTGTTTTCCTACACATGCCTGTTTTTATAATAGACTCTACAGAAGTCAGTGGAGACTGTGGAGCTATGAGCCTCATTTCACAAGTCTAATTTCTGCAGGAAAGTTGTCTGGGGCACCTTTCCAGCGAGTAGATCTGGAAAAAACAGCTGGAAGAACCTCTAGCAGCAACTGTAAAAATATAAAAATAAGATTCTGTGCCTTCTAAATACTAATTCTGCTTCAGAGAAAGTAGATGAGAAGGAGGTTGCTTTCATGGATCAAGTGTCAATATTACTTCAGTTACAAAGCAATATACGTTTAACTTACATTCCTCATTTTATGGCAGCAGAATTGTCTTTTCTGGATGGCAAGAAGTGTCTTGGATCTTCCTACATATAATATCTCTCTCTGGAGGCATTTAAAGTCCTGAAAAAACCTCTGCTCAAAAGCTCACAAAAACTGTGAAGTACTTTGAAGTTCTGCAATTACAGCTAAATGTCACTTTCTGCAGGTTTATGGCATGTAAATAGCTGGAGATGCTAGTGTGGGAAAAGCTAGTTCTTCATTTTTAAAAAATACACCACATAGTAGTAACCTGTATTTATGAGCATATAAACTGCCCTATGTGTTCAAAACCTGTGGTCAAAACCCATCTGTTTGTCAAAGCTTTTTGTTACCTTAAAAAGAAGGTCAAATTACATGAATACCATCTTTTATTTGAAAGATTTTCTTACCACCACACATCTGAAATACACTCTTGTATTTAGAAATCATGATAAACACCCTGAAAACATTCTTTTAAGTACTACAGTGTAATGCTAGGCAACAAAATTATGGTCTCTAGTACGAGCCAATTGTTTTCACTGTTCTGGGGCCCATTTGAGGTGAAGATTAGGGAGGGTGTTTGACTTTTTAGTTTCAGACTATGCAAATTTATCCAGCATAGTGAGTTCTTTAGGTTGGGAATAACTGTATGTACCAACAGCACATTGTGCTGGTTTTGCTCGGCCTGGTTTTTGGTAGTGGGTTGCCACAGAAGTGGCTTCTGTGAGAAGCTTCCACCATGTCCAGCAGAGCCAATCTCTGATGGCTCTGAAGGTGGACATGCTACTGGCCAAAACTGGGTTAATGAGAGAGGTTAGTAATGCCTCTGTGATGACATATTTAAGAAGAAAATCTAAACAAAGGACACACAATTCTTCTTCTAGTCAGAGAAGAGGAGGAGGTGAGAACAAGTGAGGGAAACAACATGGTGACACCAAGGTCAGTGGAGAAGGAGGGGGAGGAGGTGCTCCAGGTGCCGGAGTCAAGATTCCTCTGCAGGCTGACGTGCAGCCCATGGTGCAGCCCATGGTGAAGCAGGTTGTCCCCCTACAGCCCATGGGGATCCATGTGGGATGCAGGGATCCACCCGCAGCCTGTGGGGAAGGTGCTGGAGCAGGTAGGTGCCTGGAAGAGGCTGTGTCCAGTGGAAGATGCAGTGGAGAGAGAGGGCCCTTGCTCCCAGGCTGGAGCAGCCTGTCCTTGGAGGAACTGCACTCCATGGGAAGAGTAACTCATGGCACAGCAGTTTTGGGAGGACTGCTATTTGTGAGATTGGAGCAATGCTGGGTAAGTTCACAGAGAACTGTCTCCCATGGGAGGGACCCCACGGCCTCACAGGGGAAGGACTCCTCTCCCAGGGCGGTAGAAGAAAATCCTTGGGTGATGGACTGACCAAAACACCCCATGCCCTGTCTCCCTGTGCTGTCAGTGGGAAGGAGGGAGGGGCTGGGGGGGAAAAGGTGTTTTTAGGGCTTATTTTACTTCTCATTATCCTTCTTTGACTCTGTTAGTAATAAATTCACTTTATACCTCTAAGTTGAGCCTGTTTTGCCCTTGGAGTGTTTTCTCCTGGTCCTTTTCTCAGCTCATGAAGCTTTTGTTAATTTTTTTCTCTCTCCTCTGCCCAGCTGTGGCAGGGGAGGATGAGTGAGTGGCTTTTGTGGATGCCTGGTGTTTAGCCAGTGTCAAACCAGGACAGTCATATCTAGGAAGCCTTCAGTTTAGGGTGAGGGTTCCTCTAGAGTCTGCAAATCAAATTTTCAGAATGATGTTTAAAACTCTGAACTATTGGGAAGTGAAAATCCATGAAGCAGTAATTTATAAAAATAACTTGCATGTAATCCTACATGCAGCAGATATCTAAAGTGAGGGGTACTGCTGCTCACAATCAGAAGGCTTCTCAGCCCTGTAGCTGCTGGAAAGGAGACACTGTATGTTGTTCTCTGTGCAGAGAAGTGGTTCTTGGGGTAATCCTCATGGCAGTTGTATTGCTGATCTCCATAGCAGCCTGCCTACAGTTACTTGGAAGAAGAGTGCAGGTGTTTTGCAAGAGCAGGACAGGCATGATGTGTGACTGAATCAGCTTCTCCTCAGCCATGGGGAGGATGTTTTTCCACCACACGCTCGGTTTTCATCAGTCTGGGAAGCCTTTGATTTACTGAAATACTCAAGGCAGCTTCTGAAGTGTGAAATTATTTGTATGATGGTCCCTTCTGTCTGAGTAGCTACCCAGTGTGTAAGGCCTTGCTGAAGTGCTGCTATTAAAAGCTTGGACACAATATTTCTGCTACAGGTCAGTGAACATGCTGCAGGTGGTTGCTTGTGGCAAGCTCCACATTTAAGGTGGGTGTTTTGCCCCAGAAAGCTTGGGCTCTGTTTCTCCTCACAGCCATTGCTTATGTTCCTTCCTATCTCCCATGTTGCATGTTGTAGCCCATCATGCCAGTAGCTCCTGTGTTTGCAATCAGTCAGCACCAGGAAACCTGTGCATTAGGTTTTCCCTGGCCATCTTCTTGGCTGGTATCTTGCAGTACAGCATGTGATTAGTCATGGTTATTTATCAGATTTGTAGTTCTGAGACTTGCTTTTGGGAAGCCTGTGAGATCTTCAGCATAATAATCCTGTAATGGTGAGATATAATGATACAAAAGTACATCATTCAGGGAAGAAGTGGTGCACGGGGAGTGTTCCTTTGTTGTTCGTATGTAAAGCAGTGATCACAGATGGCACCTCTGGGATAAAGATGGCATCATGATATAGAAGTGACATGATGGAAAAGACTTATCAACTCATCTGTAAAACTTCAGGATTAACATTTATTTCTATTTCTGGTTACTGATACATACATACAGAGAATATATTTCTTTTAAATAGCCATAAGGCATGATTTTTGCTTTTCAGCCAGTTTTTCCCTGAAGGGAAGACAAAATTGGTAATTTGAGAACAGCTCGTTCTGATACTTCTGAGGATGGTTCCTAGTTAAAGCTTCATACTTATGATTCCACCCCCCACCCCCCTTCCCCAGCAGTATTTCTGTTGTATCCTTTACTGGCTTACAGCTTGACAGTATATGTTTTACACATATTTGTGTGTGTACATGTGTTCAGAGTAGATAAATGTCTGTAGTAGATAAATACCATATGTGTGTCAAATATGATACACTATGTGCTTTGGAAATTTTATTATAAATTTGGAAATCTTTGATCGTGAGAGCAGCCATATTACATGGCTGGATGTTCTTGTGGCTTCTATTACACCTACGTAAAGTAGAGACTGGCCTGTGCTTGTACAGGGATTGACCCTCTTTCAGAAAATCTTTCTCAGTCTGCATACCCTTCTCAAATCTATTCTGAAGTACAACTGAGGATCATCTTCCTGGCCTGTTAAATCTTCTCTTTACATGCCTCTGCTAGTTCTTCCTCCCTCACATCAAACTGAACCTCTCTTTTGTTTTCAAGCATTTTGTATAGTAAAGCCAAGCATTAGGCGCTGTATTTTGCAGCTTACTGAGGTTTTTGTTCTTACCACGAGCCCATCACTGTCTGAATTGCCTGAAATTTCCACAGTACATGTTTTTGGGTCCCTTATGAAAGTAAAAATGCTCTACTTGAAAATCTGCCTATGTAACGTTCAGTTGTCATCTTAACTTCTACTAGGATGCTTGCAGATGGTTTCCATCTGGAACTGATTTCAAGACTAAATAAAGTTTTTTCAGTGGTTCATTTTCAATAGTTTCGTAGTAATAGCTTTATATAATTCAGCGAGATCTTAATGCCTATTTTCTTTTAATAATGGAAATTTTTCCTTTTTTCACATTTTTGCCCTGTTAATCCAATAATAATATTTACGGATTGTATACTGCTGTGTATTAATATATCCTGGCTCAGGGCATGAAAACAGTGTTTCTTGTTTCGGTAACTACATTTGACTACTTAATTTTAGACTATTTAATATACATTTCTTCAGTGAAATTGCAGATACTTGATGTGCATGTTTTTAGACATCTGCCTTTGGGCAGTACATAACAGACAAGGGCAGATTACCTAGAAATTTACTTTCAGCTTGATGAGACATCCCTGTTTTCTTTACAGAGGGATCCTCAGCATTTGACAGCAGTTGTGACACTGATAGGTGTTAGGGTCCTTGGACTTAGATCAGTTTCCATTTGTTCACCAACAAATTCAAAATTTTCTGTTCACCAGAAAATTCAAAGTGTCAAGAGTTTAGTTTAAAAATACAGGAGAAGGACTTAAGAATGAACAGCTTGATCAATAGAAATTACACGTATCAGTTCGAATGTACAGTGAATTTAAAAATGCAGTGAATTAGTGAAGAGATGTCTTGCTCTTGAACCCAGACTGCGAAGATTTGAAGTGTAGAGAGACCCAAAAAGAAGACATGGATCCTGGTGTTCACTGGCTCCTCTCTGAGTCACCATCATGCTCATGAAATGTTGGAGTGGGCAGTGAGCATTCCAATGAGTGGGCAGTGCTGGATGACTGCACAGCTGACCTGCCTCTTCCCTTGGAAAACAGATCTTGGTCTTTTGTTATACTGCATACTCCCTTCCTCAGAGTTTGTAATCCAAAATTAACATAACAAACAAGTGTACTGCTGGAGGAAAGGAGTAGTGAATGTGTCTTAAGAAAGAGAGGTGAGAGGGTGTGGTTTGTAGGCTGGTCAGAAGCTGTGTGAAAAACTGGTGGTTAAACTGGTCTGTTTTGGTTTTTTTTCAGATTGTCTTATCTATAATGTAGAATTTTACATCAAGCTTTTCTCTGTGTAAAATTTTTGTTTCTGAAGTTTAAGGAAATTTCAAAACTAATTTAAACCTACTTTTTTCAGTTTGGCAGTCAGGTGTATGGAATAGAGCAGGGTCTCAACAGTGAGCTGGAACTCTGAATTGGATTTACTCTGTGATCATCACATAGACTTTCTCAAGTCGCAGAAATTTCTTTTGGTTCATTTATCTCATTTAGTCTAAATTCATACTTTGTGGACACATGGGCTAGTACTTTGAGACTTCATTAATGAATGGTTACATAAAGGTTTATTTCCAGTAGTTAGAGACAGTGGATGCATACATTGTGTTAGATACTGATTTACATGTGATTTTGGTTTCTCAGAATACTTTTTGTGATCTCATAGAAAATTTCTGTATACTTGGTCACTACTTTCTCTGATGTATTAGTTTTTGGAAGAACATTACACAAACCTGGAAAATAATTTGATTTATTGTAGGAGCTTTTAAAATGGATTTGCCTAAATCTGTTCTTGACATCAATTAAATTTATTGTAAAGTCATATTTGCTCATTTTCCAGTCTTTGTCTTAACTGATCCATTGTAAGGAAGAACACTTGGAAGTCGTAGAGTTCGTGTAGTATAATAAACACTTGAAGGAATCTCATTGCAGCCATTCTTTCAGTGAATAGAGCCACAACTGCTAAATAAATATTTTATTTTTCTACTACAGCACTGTAAAAGGAAATAGTGGACTATTATTTAGAGAGCTATAAATTCCAAAAATAAATTTAATTTTTGTTTGTATTTAAATAAGCAGCTGAACAGATGGGAAAGTAGCCCATGCTGCTTCTCAAATTCTGACTTAAAATAAAAAATCTTTTCTAATTAGTGTGTAATTTCAAAACTGCTGTGTGGGCAAATGGACAAATCTGTATATGAACTTGTTATGACATTTTTCCTGTTCTCACAATAATTAAAATAAAACTGAAATATAGAAATAATTTGAATGAAAGTGGAAAGATAACCTAGTAGAAAGCCAGCTAGAAAACACTGTCAAACCAGTTATTAACATTTGCTTAAATTTTCTCTAGGGAGGCTTATGGTAGCACAGGTCTCTGGCTTTAGCATTGGCCAGAACATAGACTTTGAGGTCACACACCCTTTGCAACATAAACTCCTGAATTCCTGCTTTGCTGTTATTTGTTGCTGTAGTTGGGTTTTTTTTCTTTTTTTTTTGTTTGTTTTTTTGTTTGTTTGTTTGGAGTTTTTTTGTTGAGGCAGGAGATTTTGAGAGAATGATACTAGATTACAGAAATGAAATGATTGTTAGTGAGAGTCAGATGCTTTGATAAGAAACCAGAAGGGGCTAGGATGACTTCACCATCTTAGTAAATACTCATGTTCTGGCAAGGCCTCTAATGTATGAGGCATGTGCATGTAGGATTAATGGAAAGTACTGTGTAAATAGCATAGCACTAACAGTCTAAGAGAATTATACCTTTAAAATAGAGAGAGGAGAACTGCCCGTAGTGATTCTGTATGTCCCACAGCACCTTGACAGCTACTCATTCTGCAAGATCAATTGGCAAGGAGAGGTATTAATTGCTGATAGGAGATATTAAACCACTTAAAATTTATGTTTTGCTATCCTTGTATACAACAGGTGCCCATTAGGAAAGATTTGTCTCTGCTTTACGTTGGGGTGGTAGGTTATCTATCAAGAATAACAGCTCACATCCCTGGTGGATGTGTCGATTGCCCGTTGGATTAATAATGGAGACTGTGTTATCCAGCTATGTGTTTGTGCAAAACCATTAGGAACTTTCATTGTCAGTACAGCTCCTTGTATGACACATTTTGCTGCAATTGAGTATGGGTAAGAGACTGCAGACAGGTAAAGGCTTCAGACATGCAAGTGGTCCCCACCTTTCACCCTTGTGTGGGCATATATGTACAGCATGATAACAGAAACTTCATTTTCCTAGGCAATCAGATTAAAGAACAATCACCTCTATGCCAACATGTCCTGTTACTCTCTGGATGTTTGGCCTACTGTGTTGCATTTCAGAATACAATTATGTGTTTATAGAAAATGTATTGTGAGTCCTAGTTAAAGCTTATTTTGGCCAAATTGGTAATTATGATACAACTGGGAAAGGCAGTTCATTAACATAGATGGGGATGTGAGACATAGCCTTCCATTAATTTGTCTGAGTACTTTTTAAATTATGGCTGAGGGACTGTGAAATTTAGTTTGGTGTTCAACAAATGGGTTAAGAGAAACAGTGATCAGTGGCAGAAGGCATTTTGCAAAGAAATTGGATAGATGGATGAAAGACTTCTGCTGCATAGTTCCAGGCTTTGCGGTTCATCATTATTCAATCACAAAGATTAAAGCAAATTAGAGCTTAGAAGCTATGAACCAAGAGCTGCCCAACAAAATGTCCAAAGGCACAGGGGAGCCCTGCAAACTGATTCAAATGCACAGGGATAAATTCCAGAAGCCCTCTTGGTGTTTAAATATTTATTACCATTTAACTTTTTATTTTCCTATGACATATGTCTCTTTCCCATGCCAGATTTCCAGTCTTTGAAAGGATAGTAAACATGTCTCTCTCTTGTAAAAAGAAGAGTTGCTTTGTAGTCTCTCATTCCTGTGGCAGTAACAGGGGGTTGTACTTTGAAACATTTTGCTTACTGATTGGAAATGGATTTTTTTTTTTTCACTAATGAATTTTTATTGTTTGGGTTTGGTTTTCTTTTCTCCTTTTTTTGTTTGTTTGTTTGGTGTTTGTTTGTGTTTTTGTTTTTTGTGATACCTAACCCTCCAAGGAACTTTATAACAAAGTTTGTTTATTCCCACTGCATTTTTGGGGAGCAGAAGTTCCTAGAGTTACTCAGATCCTCCCATATCCATGCAGTGCTCTTGAAAATTGAATGTAGCATTCAGACCTGCATTTTTAAACTGTGTTAAACAAACTGCTCTTAGAACTGAGGGAAAAACATCTCATTTCTGGCAAAATTGGCACAACTTGTAAACTGGCTTAACACTTCTCTTGGTTTCTGTTCAAATGAAAGGTATGAAATGTTTTTGTTTAGCTGAGTGTATTTTCTATAAAAACTCTAAAATTTCACGGCGATAAATTCTAGTAAAATTTTGCTCTTGGCAAAATATTAGTGCACGCATGCCATGGATCCCCAGGAAACGGTGAGCTTTATGGTGAATTGGACCTGGGAGTACTGAAAAACGTTTGTTCTTAGGCATTTTTGGAAGTGCAAAACCATCTATGTCGGTATAGTATGTGCTTCAGAGGCTTTTCATATCCTACGAAGAAGAGAAATACCTTAATATAGCCTAAGGTTGGGGTAAAGGCAAAGGAGAAATCTGACAGATACATAATTCACCTTGGCTGTGTAAGTGCTGTGTAAGAGCTGAATGAGAGTCTGTAGCAGAATGAGTTGAGGAATGTGGTCACATGCATTCTTTTCATACATTCTAAGACTGCTAGTCTGGAAGGCTGGCTCTGAACAAGCAGCAAGATTAGTGTGCAGAAAATCTTGTAAGCACATCCATGTAATTTAAGAAATAAATTTTTTTAGCAAGAAGACTTTTTTAAAATTCATGTTCAGTACTAAAACACAGTGGTGGATTTACATCTCTTTTATGTCTTCACATGAGTAACCTGGTTTGTTGATTATATTGTTTATCTTTGTTACATTTTCCATCCTCTTCTAGTGGATGTGTGCTTTATATTCAGTATACTCATGGTGCTTTATATTCAACTAGACAAAAAAAAAAATTACATTATCTGGTGGTATCAGCCAAGCTAAAGCATTTACTAAAGGTTGACAAATCACTGCTTTAGAGTTGAGAAACCAGTCAGACAAGTTTATATCACAAATGAAAATAGTGAGGTATGTCTAATAAATTTGGAACTCAATGAAAAAAGATAAACTGAGTTCACTGGGTCTGAAGCCAAGAGCAGTGCTACAGGGAGTGTATAATGTGCTGTGATATAATTTCCAGCGGTAGCTTTGGGAATAAGAGGATAGAACATATTAACACTTATGCCGATGGCTAAGACTAAATTGAATTATAACTGCATTAACTTTAGTCACAGTTTTACCCTCTTCCTTTTCCTTGTAATTATTAGGAAATTATTTTATTTGAAAAGAAAACAAAGCACATATTTACAAAGCAAGCATGTTGTTGCATGTTTGACTATAATGAGCATTCATTGGTTGATGTGGGTAATTACATCTTTGGAAAATACAGATTTATTCTGTGAAATCTGGCTTAGGGTGTAAAACAGCTGAAATGCAAATATGAAGCTGAGCAATATTGATCTTGGTAATTTTTAAAAAATCCACACTAAAACAGATTAAGGTTGATCAAAAACTTTCTGTTTGATTTTTGTCCTCAGCTGGAGGAATTTACTAGGATTCCTCTTATGACTTCCTGACCATTAATTAGTACAGAAAACTATGATACCACACAGGAATAGAGGTACTTCATACTCTGCTGCCCAGTTTGTGCCCATAATGTCAGATGTGCTGCGCTGCACTATGGACAGTTAGGATCTGAGAACAATCAGAATTGCTTACAAGAGCAGGGCATCACAGAATCGTGGAAGGTTGGGAGCAACCTTGAAAGATAATCCAGTCCAGCCTTTCAAGGAGTCACAATCTGTTCTATCCCAGCTATCAGTTTCCATATAGGGACTAATAAAATATATTCTTGATAGATCTCGTGACTGATGAGGTTGAGTAAGCTTCTGTAATTGAAGAATGAAGCCTTAAGTATGGAAATACCATGTCAAATACTGGAACAAGTAGTATGGTTGAGCTGAATTTGCATCCTGTAGTGGAAACAGAACTTGCACTCTTAGTGCTAAACTCTGAAAGGGTTCTTCCACCTGACCGCTCCTTTCTGAACTGGGATCTTACCAGCACAGGCAATTATTCCTGATTAGTTTCAAATGTCCTGGAGTACTTACATTATAATTGTCCATATCTGTTGAAGAAAATGGTTATTTTTTAAATTCTAGTAGTGCTTAAAGTGTCATTTTGAGTAATTAATTTTTCCTCTTGTGGTGGTAATTTCATTCAACAATACCTAGTTTATCTATACTTATCTATCTTTGCAAATACATTGTTTACATACAATTTAAAGACTATCTCTACCTTCTTACTTCTCTTTATTTTTTGTACTGTCAACGCAATTTATGCTTTTCTCACCTCTCTCCATCTTCCATGGGTGTCTTACTATTTTTTTGCCTCAATCTTCTTTGCTGTTTCTGGTGTAGTTGATTTTATGTACTTATTTTTTTTCCTTTACTCATTTCTTGCAACTTAACATTGTTTCTCTCTTTTCATTCAATTTGTTTGTTTTTTCTTGGATGTTTGCAGTCGTGGAAATGATCATGGCTGAAAAAGGGTTCTTTGGTACGTTGTGGTATGGCAGTGTTTCAGATGTGTTTTTACAGATGTAACTGTGAAATAGTGAGCAACCAAGCTCATTGAAGAGCTTTATTTCATCAAATATTGTTAAATGGCTGTTTTCAGCCTGGCCAAACTGCAAGATAGAACTACTCAGTAAAAAATTATGTGTAGTGGGCACTATGAGTATGGCTGAAAAAACGAAAAAAAAGAGACAGTGAATAGTAGAAACTCACGTGTGATGGATGGGCTTTCACCCTTGAGCGACTCCCTTGATCATAGTTTCTGTTTCTTCTCCTTTGTTGTGAATGTCTGGTGAACTTTTGGAAGCTGGCAAGGATTTTTCTGCCACACTGAGAGAATGCTGCCATCCTGGAAAGTCTTCTTTTATTGCCTGCAGCCTTAGTAAGCTCTTCTTCAATTTTTTTTTTTTTTAATCACAGAATTGGACTTCATTTGCTTAATGAAAAGTGAAGCTTGAAGTGATGGGCCTTAATACACTTTGGACAGCGCAGTGGAAGAAATTCTCCTTGCCACAGCTAGTGACCAGATGGTCTTCTCTGACAGATCTTCTGCTTTCATAAACATTAAGCCCTGCATACAAGGTGCTTGTGAGCATTAAAAACTGATTTTTTTTTGTTTTTATTTTACATTCTCTTGCAATATGTCCCCAAGAAGGGCTTCGGCCTTATTTTTTCAGTTCCCCTAATTGCAGTATTTTTGTACTGATTTGATGTTGTTGACTTATGTAGTCACAAAGGGTCAGAACAAGTGTTAAGTGTGATACGGGAAGTGGGATGTAAAGCTGACACGAGAAAGGCAGTATTTTAGGAAGGGGCTGGTATGTGGAGGAGGTGGTGGTGGTGGCTGTGTTACTCTGAGTTTGCAGGTGGCATGAGCAGCTGTACCAGGAGAGTAGCATGTGCTGCCACTGCCCTGCTGCCTTCCCGGCCACACCGTGGGAATGAGAGGGAAGCCATCTGGTGGGAGCTGTGCTGGGGACACCGCTGGTGCCGGGGCTGTTGGTGCCGGCAGTGGCTCTGCTGGCTGTGCCTCCCTCCGCATCCAGCCAGCTTGAGCACAGCTGGGAAGTGTCAGGGCGCATCACTGGTCCTGACTTCACTGCTGCCTGCCTGGCTTCCTTCCTCACCAGTGCGGCTGAACGTAAGGACTTAATCCTGCGTCCATTTGTATGCACCAGTAATTGCTTAAGGGACAGTGTTAGGGTATAAATCAGTGGCACTCATGTGGCCCCTTCATACACTAAGCTAATATTATCCTTAACTCACAATTAACAGTTCCTTTCTTGTGCTCGAATCTTATTCTCCATATTTTCTGGTTATGCTGTAAGTGGTCCTTTCAAAACTGCTTGTCAGCCTAACTAAAGCACAGATGATAAGTTGTCTGATGTCTTTTTGTGTACTATTCAACGTTCTGTTCTTGTAAATAATTTATTATCAGAGAAATTGCAATGAAAGTTTGACTCTGGCTTCTTTCAGATGTTCATCTTGACAGTATATGATCTTTCACAAAATACTTATCTTATGTCCAAGAACAAAAATGAACCAAGAGACAGATTTGATATTGCATCAGTGGGTTCATTCCACTTTTACATGTTTTTCAGTAAAAGAGGTTTGAGTCCCAGCTAATCAAAGCTGAATCAGCTCAGATGAAATGTTAGGAAGCCCCAAGTTGTGAAGGCAGCGTGAAAGAGCTGGAGTGCAGAGTCGTTGAGGGAGGTTACCATCGAAGCTGTCTGGAAGCTCAGTTTGTTACAAAGACTAAGCTGTGTAACTTGTTTCGTGTTTGTCCCTGATACTTCAATGTCTCAATCAGAACTCCTTACAGCCCATTGTAAAGGTATTGTGAGTCTTTAGCAGTTGCTTGAAACATTTTCACAGTTATTTTGGTTTCTACAAAGCAATGTGAAAAGAGTAAGTTGTGAGTTATCTGAGAGATACTTTGGGACAATTTATTTTCATGTTGCAAGTTGAAATTCACATCTGTAGAGTGACAAAGAGGCAAATTTTCCTCTCAACCACCTTTACATCACGCTATCTTTACATATAATACACATCAATAACAATTGTTATTAATGTTAACAATCTGAGTCTTAAACTGAATTTTCAGTCTGTGGTTTGGTTTCATAAAGGTCGGGCTTTTGGAATTACGGCGTTCCCTGGTTTTAGAGCTTAAAGGAAAAAGCAGAAGTTGATTCTGCACGTAATTCACACCCGCTGAAATATGTGGATTAACATTGCATTTATTAAGCTGAATCAAAGTTGTCTGTTGTGTTATGTAGTAGTGTACTGGTGATGAGCACGCTGAATGGCTCTTAAGCTGCCTTGTGTCTGCAGAAGGCTGTCTGCACAGGAATTACTGTTATTCTTAAGAGAGTCTTTAAACTAGGGCAGCCTGGGTGTCAGGTTGGCCCTTATTCTCAGATACTTTGCTTTTGAAGTAGCAGTTTATCCCTTCGCTAAGGAGAGCACCATTTGCTGCCTCTCAGAGTGCTGTCGTGCTGTACTGGTGGCAATGACACATCACGGCAGCCAACAGAGGTTAAAATAGATTCTCTTCCCCCTATTAGCCCGTGAGTGAATGCGTAAGTTAAGGTAACACCTCATAGCTTTTTCCTGGAAAATCCTCTGGAACTCCAAAACTGAGTGGAATTACAACCTTGCCTGGGTGTAGTGTAAGACCATGGATAGTCCAATTGATATTGATAAGCTCAGCAGCGAGTTGTTGAAGCAGTACACCAAGCTCTGCTGCCTTAGTAATACCACTGCTGTTTTACTTGCTGTACTGGGCATCTGCAGAGGGGTAATTTGACCCAGGCAGTTTTCATTGCTCTGCCTTTCCAGATCTCCTTAATATGCTGTCTTTAGACTCCCTCTCCTAAGCTTTTGCTCCGCTCACACAGTGCAAAACCAGGTTGTATTTCTGAATGCAGTGCTCAGCCACAGAAAATGTGCCCAAGACCTGTTCAAGGAGTGTTCCTGCTTGTCCTTTGTGGCAGAGTGTTTTGTGATGTGTCAGTTTGTCTAGCATAGAAGATAAGGTAAAGCGCCTTTGAAAAATAGAGACTTTTAAAAAATGGTAGCTGTGTTAGATTTGACAACAACCAAGCAGAATGTAAGGAAATATTTGCTGCTTCTGGAAACTCAGATAACTTCGGGAATGAAGTGAAATGTTCAAATTCTTTTTCCTGCATGTATGTTTTAGCATATCAAGAGGTGTCTTTCTCAGCATAAAACCTGTACCTGGACACACTCTTATACCATTTGTATTTCTAGTTTTCCTCCTTTTAAATTTATACCTATATCTCAGTAGCCATACTCCATTTTTAAATAAAATGTGTTTTATTGTCATTTTGCAAAAGTTTTACCCAGCTTAGCCATCTGTAGTTCTCCTGTGCATGCCTTGTCACAGGATGCCATTCCTGTCCCTGCAGAGAAACCACACTCTGAGTCTTCTATTTCAGATAAACCTCATTCTTCCATGAGCAGTCTCTCCCTGGTTGCTCACTGAAGCTGATCGCCACACCTGTCCACTTCTAAGATTTTTCCTTCAACATTCAGTGGTGACATTGTAAAGAAAGAAATGCTAGGGGTAACAGTGAAGGAGGTACAACAGTTGCCAATGCAGAAAATCCTGCCAATATTAATAAACCAAGCTCTTTTTAAATGTCCACTCTTTTGGGCAATTAATGCGATCAGAAGATGTACCTTAAGGCAAAAAAAACCCCCAAACCAGTACACTCCCCAACTTCTCTCAAGCCCTTTATAGGTCCATAATATTCCTCTTGTTTCTATGCCAGATGGTTTGACTATTTTCAGATCCCATAATTTTTCTTCTGGGAGAATTAGTTTATTAGTCCAGGTTACAAGTAGGATTGTTAAAGTTCCTCATTCTGTTTGTATTCATAGCCAAGAATAAATTCCCAGGTTTTTTGTTCAGGTTTTTTGTTCCCATGTTTGCACAGCATCGCTCTGCACTGTTTGTGGTGTGGATCAAACTCAGTTCATCTCCATGCCACAAGAAGCCCATGGAGCAAAATATAGTGTCTCTAGCATCTTGTGGGACCACATTCCAGTAATCAAAAGAGACAGATGCACGTAAATCATGTGTGTTCTCTGTGCACATAAATCATATGTGTTCAACAAGAAAATTACTACTGCATTTCAGTTTCCAAATAAGTGTTCCTAATAATATTATAGCGTACTTGTATTTTCCACAGCATTGTGAGTTTGGGGTTTTTAAAGCTTTGAAGCTCAGCATTATGAATAAACCTTGAAATTTTATACATTCCTATTTGTTTTCAATAATGTTTCCTTAAGGAAAGGGTAGAGCATGTTCTGCTTAAGCATTTATTGCTTTGATTTTTGATCCTTTGCTTGTACATGACCACTATTCATCTGAGTACTGCACCAGAAAGTACACAAATATTTAAAAAAACTTGACTTTTTTTTTCACTGTAGCACTTCGAAAAGAAATAAAAATAACCCTTTATACTCATTTCAAAACCTCAAGATATTTTTTGCATTTGTTGAAAATTTCTTCAAATATATTGCATGGTCAAACTTACTTGTGAATTTACGTTTCTTTAGGTTTTGAAATATTAAAATTCTTAGAAACCTTGTATCTATCTTTTTGGTGAGACTTAGCTCTGCTGGTGACAGCAGCATTTTTCAGCTCATATTTTTTCCTGTTTATGTAGGCATTTTTATGTTTATCTAACCATGAAATGTATATTAGCAGTGCTTCAGACACCTGGGAAGTTAGATTATGTTTTTTGACTGGTAGGAAAAAGCAAATAAAAATGAGAGCTCTTGTTCACAAACCTCTCCCAGAAAGTGCAATACCCATTCCAATTTCTTTTGTCTATGTATCAGGAATAAAGTTTGCTCAAGCAAAAGTTTTGTTTGACTTTCCTGTATTACCATTTTCCAGATATAAGGATATATGTGATTTTCTTTTTCTTTGTGGATGGACTTTGATAGTATATCTGGGTTCATGCACCCCATACTTTAGCTGTTGAAGGATTCAGATAGGCAAGAAATGGTTTTTCAGCTTTACTTTTGGTTGGTGGGGGTGTTTTAAATTCTCCCTCCCTCTTTTTTTTTTTTTAATGAAAAGATAAAGTTATAAAGATTGCAACTTCAAGTGTTAAAACCAGTGAATACATGTGTGCTTCAGCTTGTCCTTACATGTCACGAGATGGTTCAATAGTATCATAACATATCTGTATTCCACTGGGTGTTGAAGCATTCAATGAGTAGGATAAAGGGTAATAACAAATGAGTTGGGATTCTCATATATTTACATTATGATGAGTTGCAGCATTGCTTGTGACTACTGAAATAAGGCATAGCGCCACAGGGTTAATGGAACAGTGAAATGAAATTGTGAACCTGCACAAATCCTGGTCTGAACATCTTCTGGTGGAAAAGTAACGTTTGACTCTTGAATTCTAACGTAGATTTGAGTTACCTTTACTTGGGTGATATTTGCTTACAAAATGTGGATGTATCTGGGAGACCTGTTTTATAAACACTTGTTTTCATTTGGTTTGATATGGGACATAAAATCGACTTCTTTATAAGTGGCTGACATTTGTATGCTTCTTGCACACTTTTTATAAGGGATGGAGCAGTTCAGATAAATACTTTTTTATTAAAGAAAATGAGTTTGATCTGATACATGCCAAAACCTTATTTTGATAGTTTTACTATCTAGAAACTAAAAGTACAACTTATGATATCTGAAGTGAACTATGCATTCTGAACTGCTGTTTTAATCCTTTTTTGAATAGGTGGACAGTTTTGCTGGTCTGTCCTCATTTTTAATAGGTTATGGACAAGTTTTCAGCATGAGAGCAAAATGCCTTTTCTTGCTTTTTCAGGTATTTTTAGAAAATACCTGATAGTATCTGTACTGGAAAGCAGACAATTTAGGATTAAAGAGTCATGAATTCTGTGTATGCACTATTGCCTTATAACCAAATGATAGGACACAGGCTGTAGAATTTCTGGTATGTGAAGATGCCTGCTGCAGTAAACACTGTCTTCCTTAAAGTATTGGAGCAAGCTGAAAATGCCAGACCAAAAGAAAAAAGGTGTTAGAACACCTAATGGAATCTAAGGCAATAAATACTTCCCTGGGAAGAAACAAACTTGTGAACTGGAATCTGAAAGCAGGTTGTACCGAGGTGGGTGTTGGTCTCTTCTCCCATGTAACATGTGATAGGACAAAAGGAAATGGCCTCAAGATGCACCAGGGGAGGTTTAAATGGATATTAGGAAAAATTTCTTCAGTGAAAGGTTTGTCAGTGTTGGAACAGGCTGCCCAGGGAAGCTGGTGAGTCACCATCTCTGGAGGTATTTGAGAGATGTGTTGATGTGGTGCTTAGAGATGTGATTTAGTGGTGGACTTGACAGTGTTAGGTTTATGGTTGGACTTGATGACCTTTAAGACCTTTTCCAACATAAATGATCCTAAGATTCTGTATTTCCATGGCTTAATATACTACAATCTGAAGCATAACCTGAATACACTGGGAACTTTAATTGTCTGAACAGAATGAGCTAAGTCTATGTCAGATTGTCTGACTAAGATAAATAGGAGAGCTGAAACATCTCTGAGTAATCCTTTATTACTGCATGAACAGTTTTTGGGTTTCCTTTTTAATTACTATTTTTTGTGGATGAATCACTTTGTTCATGAGCCTTTTTCCACCTTTGCTATTTTGTTCTGAATATTGGAGCTAAACAGTTCTATTTGCCAATGCTAGATTAACTTCAGGTATTCTCTTCTTCCCTCAGCTTCCCCATCTTCCATTTACACAGAAAACACCCTGAAAGAGAGTAAAGCCCAGGTTTAGTTGCTGGAACCTAGCACAAATAGTGAGACAGACTGCAGCTAGAAAAAAAAAGTGAAAAAATCTAGGCAGAACAGATCAGTATCTGGAGAATAAAAGGCTAAGAGATAGACACTATAAGGAAGGGTCCTGAAGAGGGGCTGAGCTGGAGAGAGCCAGGACAGGTCTGGCAGAGCTCAGCAGGCAGGAGGAGTAAACTGGCAGCTAGCATCTATATGTGTGTTCCCAGTAATGAGGAAGGGGAACCAGCTTTTTGCAATTAACTGACTAATTTAATAGTTAATCTGCTTTAGCTCCCTCTTCTCTAAGATATTGACAGGTACCTTTAATTACTTCACACAAGTAGTAATTAGTCTCTATTTCAGTGTTGGTTCCTGAGGTATTTGCTGCATGTGACTATACTGTAGTCATGTGAATTAAAAACGTGGATGATCTGTTTTGCCGTGACATAGATGAGTTTGTATCTATCTATATTTAGTTCAGTGTATACTTTCTATTTGAAGCACATTTCTGTACTTAAATTCTCATAATAAAAGCTGAAAATGAGGGCTTTTTGAAAGTTAATGGAACTGCACACTTACAGTAGTTTTTCGCTGTATCATTCTGAAATCAAAGCATTGCGAAAACTAAAATTATTCCAGAATTGAGCTTTATAGGGACCAATGGCCTAATGTCCGTTTAGAAGAACTTTGATTTACAGTAAATGACTAAAGCTGGAACTTGACTCATTTCAGGTCAGTATATGGAGACTAGCAGGCTTGCTCAGAGATCCCTTTGAAAGTAATATGCCAATTCAGGAAATAGAAATCAAATACATCTATTCACCAACAGAGTTCTTCATAGTCATGAATTGATTTTAATGTCAGTTCCAATTTGTTGTGAAATTTTTGAGGCATTTCCCAACAGATGGGGCTTCAGTGATTTAGTTTTTGTTATGAACTGAAGTGCTCAGTTTTTCCTGGGTAGCACTTATTCACTGCTCTTGAGATTTGTTTCCTGCTGTTTTGAAGCATGTCCTGTCTTTTGCTTTGGCTGGAAATGTTGCTCAGTTGAGTGGTGATTTTCTGTGGGAAAAATGTAAGGACAGAGTAGTGTACGATAGACTTTCTGAAGTCTTGCAAACCTGTGGCACAGAGGTCTTCATGAGGGCTCTTAGTGACCAGAGGAAGCTTTCTCTGCATGAAATATTGTTGTGTACATGTAGGTTTTACAGTTGACTTTACTAATTAATCTGCAGAAATTTCTTTCTTGAGTCACGCTTGTTCTTTTTGCTTCCAGTAAGACTTAACCTGGCGAGAAATAATCGTACTTCTTGATCTATTTGTAATACTTGATTAACTAAATGTTCAGAAGCTACAACAAATACTTGCGTTTCTATGCCTTCATAGGTTATTTATTTAATAGATATTTTTTAAATATAGCTTAAGCTTTCCTGTTGAAAGTTGAATAAGTAGGTCTTTGCTTTTGCAATTTAGTATGTAGCCCTTAGCTTTTGCATCAGAGTATTATTTTCTTCCATCTCCTTCGTTAAATAATTGTTGGGAACCGTCAGTTTATAGGGATTCAATTAAGTAATTTGTTTCTCATAATTAAATAATGAACCACAACAACCCACTAAGTAAACACACTCAGAAATGATGTCTGAAATATTTTTCCATAAGTCTGACACCAATCCAATGGCTGTATCTCAGGTAATAAAACTGATTTACTATATTAGATAATTTGATCAGTCCAACCCAGTCAAGGATGGCCATGATTGCTACTAAAAGGGCTTAATTATGATGGCATATGTTGTCATTAAGGCTTTGTTGGTCCACCATGGTTATTAAAAACACTACTTTTCTTTAAACCATTGATTTCTTTATTGCAATGGTATTCCACAGAATGATAATACAATAAATTTGCCTTCTGATTCCATGAGATGAAATAGAAACTTAATCTTTATTTCTGGAAGGAGAGAAAAAAGAACAACCTCGTTTCCCATCTGAATGACCTTGTGTTGCCTGCTGCCCCTGTTTAGTTAATCCTGAATACGTTTCCAGTGGAGTAGCAAACATTTGATTTCAGTATTGTGTGAACACATGAACGTGCTCATGCCCATGAGTAAACGGAATAAATTGAACACCTAAGGTTTCAGTGGGGGAATTAGCAGGGGAAAGGCAATTTATTTCTGACTGAAAATTCTTACTCGTCATTGAGCATCCCTGCAATACAAAAGGCTGTTTCTGTCTCTCCTCTTGGATCTCAGTTGTTGTGCTCCAGCAGGTCATCTTCCCTGTTACAAGCAAGTGCTCTTGTAGCTTCACCACCGAGTGGCATTTCACTTGCATTTTTTTACTGCTTGAAGACATTGGAACGAGGAAAGGTGGAGCCATGACCTTCATTCTGCAAAGCTTCTCTGGTTAGGAAAGGAAATGGGACCAGCAATGCATGACAATGGGTGTTAATTTGCTGCCTTGCAGACTGGCCTGTGTCCATGTTGCTTTGCTTAGTCCCTGAAACAAGGACAGGGCCAAGCCCAATCTGACCCTTTTTCTATTTTCATTTTTTCATGTGCTTTGCAATAGTTCTGTACATCACTATATTTGCTTGAAGGGCTGACATCTTCAAACCATTTCCTTTTCTTCTTGACTTTGCAAATAAGCTTCTAAAGATGTAGAAACTGTCTGCAGCTTGTACACAGCAACTGCTTCCTATCCCATTCTACCCTCCACAACAGCAGAGTTACTGAAAGATGAGCATTATGTTCAAGCATAGCTTTACTGGCTTGGCACACAGCTGTTTCAAAAGTGCGTTATACTTCAAAGGAGCATAATATTATTTGAAATGTGTGTTGCAAAATAGCGATGAAGCAAAACCTATCGTTTTCTGCATATTTAAGGAATATGGTGCTTCTAACTACCAAAAGATGTTAGGGCTGGATTGTAATGCAGAAAGTATGAGAGTCTTTAGGGAGATGTTTTGACTGTTGCAGAAGGTGAGGAGTATCCATCGAGGACAAGTTTATAGAGAAGCGTTTACATTAATCTGTGTGTACTTGTCTATGGAAAAACACAGCGATTCAAGGGTGATGAAACACCCATGAGACCACTGATGAGATTGTGCTATGAAAGGAGACTTTAGCAATGTTTCAGCTTATAACTGGATTATGTTGCGTGATTTGATGGTACATAAATAAAATCTTTTAGGAAAGCTGCAACATTCATACCTTCTCCAAAAGGACAGAGATGATGATGATGATAAAATACCATTAGAGTAGGTGAATGTGTTTTTTGTTTTGTTTACTGTCATCTGTGCAATGATGCAACAAAGAAATAAATAAATAAGATTTTTAAGTCACACGTGAAAGATTTACCTGCAGTATTTTGTGAGAACACTTGAAGTGTGAACTCTCACAAAGTGAGGACACTTTGCTTCATGTTTCTGCAGGCAATACTCTGAATAGTGAATGAATTTAATAAGATTAATTTAGATATGGGGTGAAGTGGAGCTGTATGATGATTGGTTATTGGCTGTTATGTATGCTTCAGTAAGGTTTTAAAATTCTCTGTTTCTACAGGTGAAAGATTATTTTGGGTTTTGATCAGATCTGAAAACTTTTCTGAAATTTTTGCTGACTCATCCACTCTATACGAAAATTTGTTGAATGCCTCGAATGTTTAGTGAAATATTTTCTTCCAAAAAGAAAAATATTTTGAAATAAATCATACATAAAAAATGGCTTACAGACTGTCTTAAAAAGCCTTAAAGCTTATTTTAAAATTATCCTGGTGGAATAGTATTTTTCTTGTCATCTTTGTTGAGAGTAAGATGATAACTGATACTTATTATTCAGTAGGACTGACAAATAACAATCAATCTGTGATTTCCTTTGATAGATTTTTATTATGTTCAGAGCAAGAATCTTGCTCAGTGGCTGTAGCTACAATTTAATCAGTAGAGAGTATAAATTTGCAGCTTTGACAGCCTAATGATGTAGAAAACTCTGAGGAAGAAGTAGTCAATAAGGAGGTAGATGTTTACTGATCATACCCTTCCTCAAAGGAAAATCTTACCTGTACTGCGTTAGTTAGGTTTTGATTTTAATGGTGCAGCAGATCCCTAAAATGCTGAGTAATGCAACTTGTCTATTAAAAAAAAAAAGAAGTTTAACCATGTAAACCAATTTTTACTTTGTATTATATATATAATGGAAGGGACTGTCCATGCCCTTGAACTATCAGTGATGTAGTCAAAACGCTGAATTACTCATTAGTGTAGCTT
Source organism: Oreocharis arfaki (assembly GCA_013398015.1). NCBI lineage: Eukaryota > Metazoa > Chordata > Aves > Passeriformes > Paramythiidae > Oreocharis > Oreocharis arfaki. The sequence goes on from VZRR01010950.1 coordinate 321,803, forward strand.
GTGTTGTAAAAAATTAGATGTTTAAAGATACTACTTTTTTTTTTTNTAGTTTTTCCTGGCTTTTTTTCTGCAAGGACTAAGATTCTTGCAGCTAACTTCAGCTGCTTTCAACTGCACCAGAGGCCTGCAATTTTTTTAAAAATAAAACTCTCTTACTGATTTTATAGTTAATTTGCCCATTCAGCCTGTAAGAGGAGCATGGTGAATACTTTATCTCATGGTGTTTTTTTTAAGGAAGTGTTCAGTTCTGCCCCAAACAGAACAGGGAAGACTTTGGCTTCCAGTTTCCATTTGGAAACGAAGGAGTGTAATTTTGAGAATGACGATGTTATTGATAGAACGAACTCAACCATAAATAAATAAAAGTCTGTGAGAGTCAGTACCTCTTGTCGATGTAATAGGGACTTGAAAATTTGTAGGTGTTGTAAGTTACTGCTAAGCTCTGCATCCCATAAGTATTACCAGAGACCAGCTAGGAATACAGTTGCAAACGGCAGTCACTTGGCTGAAAGGTTAAATCAATGAAATTATCAGTGCCCTTTTTGTTGGTTCATCAAGAAAACTACACAATACAAGCAGTTTCTCTGTCAAATACGAAGCCCAAAACAAATTTGTAGGCATTTTGTGTTAGGTACCATCTGGACTATATGTGATTTTAGGATTCATTAACACAATACTTGGGGTTTTACAACTTTAGAATGATGGAAATCTAATCCACAATATAAGGTAAGGCAGGAAAGAGGCCTTTCATGCTTCAGAAGCAACATAATTTATTGGTTATCCCTTAGCTAAATTTGTTCTTACTTCAGAAATTCTGCAGTTCCTACCACAAGTACTTTTGTATATAGTATTAAATGTTTAAACTTAATAACATGTTTTTTATAACATCACTTATTGTGACTTCAGGGGGTATTTAGATGTCTAGATCAAAACCTCCTCTCAGACTCAGTGTATGGTAAGGGTAGATTTCTGCAGCAATCCAGAGCACATAAATTAGACTCATCCTTAATAAGCTTTGAAGAAATCTCTCTGTATCTGTTGCTTTTGCAAAGAAGCTTACAGTCTGTAACGATCCTACTTAAGCATTAAGTGCGCTTAATATTTGCTGGTGTGAATACTCGTTTGTTTTCTTGAAATGCTGCTTAACAGATCCGACATACCAGATTAGGGTTTGATACTTGGAGATAAATTTGGAGAGTGAGTAGGCTAGAAAGGTATCTGTTCACCTCATTTGTAAAGGTCATCCCATAATAAACACTTCTTTAAAGCATAGTGCGATTTCACGTGTCACCACAATTCGGGACTTTTATGTGAGGATAAAGTAAATGTCATTACAACTGTGATTTGACAAATTGTCTGTAAAATAAATCAATAAATGTTGTATTAGAAAGGGTATATTATTAAAAATGGTGAAAAACAGAACAGAAGGGGAGAAAACTCAACCATATTTTTTTCCCTGTTTGAAAAGCAATGTATGCATACTTACAGCGAGCTTAAAATGTTTTAAAAACAAGTCAGGTTTTAACACAACTGAAGAAGAATGACACCAGGAACACTTGGACATTTGAGCCAGAATAAAAGAAAGAATGGAAACTTGCAAGTGTGGAGGGCACACTGATGGGGTTGGTTAAGTAACCAGTTGCTGGGTATCATCATGTCAAGCAAAACCCATCAGGCAGTGTTCCAATCTAATCTGTCAGCCTTTGAATAGGTTCTTTGCAGGGATCATACAGTATAATTAAAGTTTAAGAAAGATGTTTCAATCTGTGTCTCAAGTAGTGATAATTCTAATTTGGGGAGGTGCTTAACCCTCAAATTTGAATGCATGCATTTTTCAAGACAACAGTAAGTCAAATTAAAAACCACAAAACTAAAAAAAAAAAAAAAAAACCAAAAAAACCCAACCCAAACAATACTGCTTTTTGCTTTTTTAAGTTTGCATGAACACCCCTATGTATGCATGACAGGTTCAATTTGATTATGCCAAAATATGATAGCATTGCTACTGGTACTGGAAAAAAGTAGAACTCTGTTCTGCTACCTGTCTTGTAAATTGCTCACTCCCTAGTAATTCCAGTGACATTTCTGGTGCTACTATAGGAAGAAATTAAATTTCCTGAAATATTTTGATGACAGAAGCCCTAACTTCTCTGAACTTCAGTACCTCTGAAAATCTGCTGCCTGTGTTTTGCACACAGTACCTCAAGCAGAAACCCTTGCTGTGTGCATGTTCATGTTGATTGCTGGAAGGATGTTGTCATAAACACTGTGCTGAAGGACTTCCCATGCTTCCTCTTCAGTGTTTCACCTATAGTGGGCATACTTAGGGATATGACAATTTAAAATCAAATATAGATTGCTTCCTATTAATGCGTAACAGAACACTGTTCACACTGATATTTTTTAGCTCTTGGAACATATGATTGGCTCAGCAGAATAAGACTAGGCTATCTAAGAAAATTCAGTCTCCTCCCTGCTGAATGTTGTTACTCTGGCAAAGTCCACGTGTGCCACATCCTTTCATGTATTTGCAATGGGTAACTAATCAGTTTTGTGTGCTCCCAGTCTATGGGAATAAGATACGTAATGTACCCTCTCGTACCTGCCAACTCCCATTCAGTTTTTTGGGCACAAGGGTTCCCAAATGTTTATATGGTTGATCATGTTTCCATCCAGACTGCTGTTTGGGCCACTCGCCCTTTCTTGGCAAATATATTCCAGGGCAATTGGAGCAACTGAGTCCTGAGGGATGTCTTAGTTTGTGGAGTTTTTAGTAACGGTTAGCAGCTGGAAGTAAGGAAGAAAAAACCAGAGCAGAATAATTTTACCTATCAGTGAAGTACGAAGAAATTTATGGATCACGTGGTCTTGGCTCACCGTGAAAGAAAACTTCTGACCATTTCTTAGCAGTGTAATTTCTTTCAATATTCTAGTCTACATACATAGGTGAAAAAATGGAAAGCAGAGATCTTGTGCTCATGCCTGTCCAGAGATTTTGTAACGAGTAGAAAAAGTTCTTGCCTTTAGAGAGGTTCAGGGCCAAGATTGAAGTACCCAAGTTGGCGAGGTACTGCCGTTAGGAAAGGCTGAGATGTATCCAGGGTCGCTCAGCCTGCCCTGCTTCCACCACCACATGTGCTGGCAGTAATAGCCTCTATTGGATTGAGGTGCCAGCTGACCGGAGTTTCGTTACCTAGTTGAAACTCCTATTGGAACCAGACCTGGTTTTGGACTGGGAATCTGTTCTGGAAGATGGACTGTTTTTAACAGGAAACTTTGCTAAAAGTTAAAAACTAAGATCTTTTTTACCGAGTGGACCTATAGGACACTTTTCTTTTAAGAAATTGTTCTGATTAATTAATTACTTGGTTTTTAGTGAGGATTTCCAAAAAAAGCCCTTTTAGGCTCAGTTGGAGATTGAGGTATGTACTTAGCCTTAAATGTGAAAAAACTTCTACTGAATTATTGATTTGTAGCTGTTACTGAAATCTTAACATGAGATAAGTTTATGAAAAAGGTATGTTCAGACTCTGAAGAAGCCTGTGTTTGTAAAATATTTTAGTATCGAATTTTGATTAAACTAATAAAAGTAATAATTAAGTTTTAATATCAGTCAATATTGAATAAAAGGTATATTAATTATGTATCTTCTGTAGTTAAATTTTATTTCATTTAATACATCAAGATTGTGTATGTAGCTAAGTGTGTTTGCAGTGACCTGAAATGATATCTGCTAAAGATGCTCACTTGAGTTTGTGGGTTCCCTGTGGTGGTGGTTTAAGTTAGACTGTTATGTTCATCAGTGTGGTAGGAGGACATGGAGAAAAAAAGATTGTTTTATAAAGACTTGTAAAATCAGTTCTGACTGACAAAACTGATTTGGCGTGGGAGGACTCAAGGAAGTGAGAATGGAAGAGAGGAGCATTTCTTCCTTTCAGTTAAGGCACCAAGAGCAATTTTCCTAAAACCCAGCCAACCAAGAAACAAAAAATGTCAAACTAACTCCCACATTTCCATAAGGGAAGGTATGCCTTACAAGACCATTTAGATTTATTTATATTAGTATACTGATCTTCTGAAGTTCGATGACTAGAAATTCTGATCAGTCAGTTATGATATAGAGATTATGGTATTTATAATTTCTTTTCCTTTTATTTATCTAGTTTATTTTATATTATGTTGACTAGTTGTCAGTGTAATTTTGTACAAGTGATTTGATATCCATGTTCCTCACTTTCTTGACTGATTTCGAGTTAGAAAAATACTATTTCCTCTTTTACAAGCCATTCAGTGTTAAATACCTTAAGGAATGTAACAGATTCAAATCTTGTGGCTATCGTGGTCAAATACATACCTTGTTATAGCTGTGCTCCACAGAAAATATGAGAATATTTTGATGTTTCCTCTATTTCTGAATTGGAAAACAATGCAGGTACTGCATTATCAGAGTAATGGAAATTGACATAATACTTAGTTTTATGTGTTAGGCATCTGTACTTAATGTCTTTGCTTGACTGTCTCAGAAAAGCAGAATTTGCAGTGGAAGCCATAGAGAAATTTCTGCAGTGTTGACAGTACGTCTAGAATTTTTATTCAGCACTGTGTTTGCTTAATAAGGATATGTTTGTGCATGTACATCTCTCTATATAGATGCATCTATAAATAAAATTAAAAAATTTGTCAAAATATGTATTTACAAGTAAAATTCTATAAAAATAAAAGTATTTAAACAAAACTAACCTGTATTCCTGTCAATAAAAATATAATAAATTGTACAGTAAGTACCAAGTAGTAATAATATTCAAATTTCTATGCTCTTTGCATTTTAAGAAACATGTTTCGAGTTCCTTTTTAGGTTATTTCGTGGCTTAGAATTGTAGATCAGTTCTTATTTTATATTTAGCTTTCCTTGTTCTTGGGTCTCACTTTTATGTAAGAAAGCAACTGTGTAGACTTAGGTTCACTGAGCCTTAGTCTTTATTAAATATTGCCATTATTGAGGAGTAGCTTGTTTTCCCACCGATGTTTGAAATACAGGTTGAAACTTTTTTGCTTCTGTTCTATGCCACACTTAACTCCCCAAAGGAGACGATACTTTGGGTACACAGTGTATTGTTTTGTTCTGCATTGTAATTCAAGATCAGGTTCAGTAAACCTGGCTATAAGTACATTTCATATTTCTGATTTAATTTGCTTTTCTCTGAATGAATTTTACTTTTTGTTTTTTGGGGTTGTTTGGTTGTTTCTTTTTTCTTCTGGCATATTCTAGGTCTTTGGTGCACAGCTGAAGCCTGTAGCTTGTTGGCTTGGAGGCTTTTCACTGAAGCCCTTCATAGCTAGCTTGTGGTAGCCTCATAACTTGAGGTTTGAAGTTTCGTGCCCCTGGAGGGTGACTGAAGCCTGAGAGAACTTCTTTAGTTTGCCATCTGCTGGAGAAAACTGTTTTTGTTCCCTCGAATTCAATTCTACATTTTTAACCGAGAACCTATATTAAGGGATCAGTCTTTGGACTGATCTCAAGTGACCCATTCAAGTAGAGTAGTTTATTCCACATTTGTTCGTAAGTGCAGAGGAAACCTCTAGTGAACCATTGGTTGGTGGTTGTAACTCAAATTAAAATGGTAGATCAGAAGGTCTTGCTTACTGTTACTAGGTCTGACTCATTGGCACTTCGGTTGGTTCCAACTAGTCTTGTTCATCTTGCAAATTGTAGGGTCCTTAGAGGAAACGGGTGGTAGACTAAAGCTACATGTTAAGAGAGAAGCACTGGTTTAATCTGGGAGCACAAGTACTAAAATCCAATTAAAAATAATACTCTTACTGACATATGAAGCACAAGGTAACATTAAAGTTTTTCACGTGCCTGTTGCACTCTTTAGAATCGCTCTGAGTAGCTATTTGCAATCATTTGGTGAATCATTATCATTACCTATTCACAATACTTGCAAGGTTCTCAGTCATCATAACCATAGTGGATATCATGAGACCATGATGAAGCTTTTAGAGTTAAAATGGTAGATCTACACGTTTTGTTAACCTTCTGTTTCAGATTTAAATCTGCTCAGTATTCACTAGGCATGCTCAGAGCTGTAACAGAGACATCAGTAAATGTTCTCTCCTTTACTAATATTAAATAAATATTTGCAAAGTCACTCCTACATTGGTAAACTTCATGTATGAGCTCCCTTCTGGTCTTTTGGCAGTGTTACAGCAACTATTCATCACTCTGTTTAGGATTTCCATTTTTATTCTACTGACATGTATTAACATTGTGTAATGATATCCAGAAATTTTAGGTGTTGACAGTGTTTCTAAATTTATATGTTCCCGTTTTCTTTGTGGTATCTGGACTTGTAGAAACACCACATCATGTACGGTGATTGCCTAGCAAGTAGTCAGGGTGAATATTTAATTTATAGAGTTAGCCATTAAATTTGCATAATATAATAATTTAAGTATTTGGTTTATTGCTAACAAACTATGCATTCATAAATTTATTTTTCATAAATTGATAATCCTGTAAGAATTTAAATATTTTTATTAAATAATGCGTCTATTTAAGGTTATTTTTAGTTTTATTTATTCAGTAGCTTCAGTGCTTGTGGTGTATATGGTGTCTAGACTGACTACATCACAGCCAGCTATGCTTCGATGACCAAATTTGGTTAAATATTTTCAGGTAGAAATGGTTTCACTGAAAATTTAAAGTTTAAAAATTGAAATATTATTCGAAAATTTCAGCAAAATTGTTTTTGCAGTCCCCAGAATCTGTGAGAACATTATATTCTGTGAGAGAAAAAATCACTAAATGTTTTCAGTATAATTTGAATATGATAATATATGTAAGATGTGTAGTCTATAAATCTGTAGATTTTTTTAATAGAAAGTACATGGTCTGTAAATGAAAACAGCTCCAGAATTATTTTTCTAGGGGTTTTGCTGCTTGTCTTTGAAATATTTTGTTTGTTTTTAATACTAGCTATTTGTCAACTCTTTTAGCCCTTGATCTAACTTCGATCTGACCTCACTGCTGCATGTATTTGCAAGGTGTGCAGAATTGAGTGATATCGACAGGAATGACACATGTACATTGTTAAATTGTTTGGAGACAAGTTTTATGTCTCTTGTATGTGTTTTGTGAAGTGCCAATAACATGGCCGTAGTGCGTGGCACGTACTCATACCTGCTACTGCAATGTAAATAAATAAAAATGGATAAGAATTATGGGTTTGTTTTCACTCTGATTCTTTTTTTCTTAATTATTAGTCACATGGATAAATCCCCTGCTAATCAGTTCTCTGAAAGTTTGGAGGAGTATTTTTTTGCAAGTAATCTCAGAAAAAATTTTGGAATTTAGAAAAAACCCCCAAAAATATATATATTTTTTCTTGAAAGATAAGTGAAGCAAATAATGAGTTATGGTATAAGAAGAAAGAAGGGGCCTCAGACCCCCATTTTTGTAGGGTACATCAGGATTCCAGAAACTGCAGGAGTTTTAAACCGTCACAGAAGAAATGATGTAACCCAGTGTAACAGACCTCTGATACCAGAATCTGAGTTTCTGTTGAAGCTTCATGAAACAGCAACACAAAAGCTATCATACAGTAAGAACATTGCTGCCTAGGTATTATCAGCACATCATCAGTAAATTACAGTCACCCACTGAGGTCAAAAGCACCTGAGCACTTTGCAGTTTGCCGTAGAATGTTTCCTGAGGATGAGTTGGTTTCATGAGTAATGATCCTGCTAATGGGATGGAACAGCATTATTGCAGAATGAATACTTTTAGGTGTTAATCATTAGCCTCTTACACATATTGTGCTGCAATATTCTGTAGTAAAAACAGTCTTCATTTGCGATGACACACTGGATTGAAATGTTACTATGTTCTTTTGGTTGAACTGAATGTGTAAGTGCCTCTTTTTAACCTCAGAAATAACTTCTTTTGTACAAAATACATAAACAATGTCTCACTGTGATCAGATTTAAGTCCTGTTGTGTTCTGTAGCATTTCAGAGGAAATTTGTGCTCCTTCTGACCCAGTAGTAGACTGGGTAGTAATCTTTTCAATAGTAGATTTCAAGAGTACAAAGTAATGTATAACTGTAGAGGCCATTTAGTTTAAAATAAGCTAGAGAGATCTTACTATTTCTTATGCGGATTAATTGATCTGAAAACAAGGTGCAAAGCTAATGGGAAAAAACAACTGTGGAAAGTACTGACAACAACTACAATTGAAAAGAATACTGAAGAAAACCCATGTTATATAGTTACGGTAATATCAAATTTATATTAAGAAGTAATTCCAAAGATTGGTGAAGATTCGGTGAATTAAACCTACAGCAGGTAATATATCTTTCCAGACGTAAATACCCTATGTAATTTGCAAATTCATGAGTTAGGAGTGCACATAGCACATCATTTTAGAAACTGGTAACAAGAAGTTCTGTATGGAAATACACTGCCTGTTTTGCATGAATTAGATCCGCTGTGTAAATAGTTTTTATTAAGTGTTAGTGGAGGATCTGGTCAAAGAGCTTTAAGAGCAACATAACAAGGTAGAGAGGGGGCTGGAGTGAAGAAAAACATCATCCAAAGTCACCCGCCTGAAGCTAGCTTTCAACCAACTCTCAGGTTTTCTCATTGATCATGTAGGAAGTCTTTACATGCAGCCTTTTAGTATTGTGGGCTTGTTTGATGGGAAAAAAAAAGCCACGTCTTTGTTATGGAGAAAAAAAAAATTGTTCAAGATAGGTTCTGGAACTGAGTAAAACGAAATATTGATGCACAGTTCCCAGAGAGAAACAGTGTTAAAGAACGAAAGCACACGTCTTGAAAACTACAATAAAAATTTCTAGAGGTTTTTTGACAAATACAGAAAGGATTATTCAAACCTAATTGCTAACAAGGGATTCATTAGTGGAGTGTGTACAGCCAATGTAGATGTACACTGCAGAAGACCACCCTGATAGACAGATGTTGATGTATTAATCAGTTAATGTTGTTAAGAGTAAGTGATAATTAGAACATTTGGAAGGGGCACTTTGCCACCAGAATTTGTCTGTCAGATGTGAAGTGCTGGGTCCTGCACTTGGGTCACAGCAACCCCATGCAGCACTGTAGGACTGGGGCAGAGTGGCTGGAAAGCTGCCCAGCAGTGAAGGACCTGGGGGTGCTGGGCAGCAGTGTGTGAACACGAGCCAGCTGTGCCCAAGTGGATAAGAAGGCCAATGGCATCCTGGCCTATATCAGCAATAGTTTGGCCAGCAGGACCAGGGCAGTGACTGTCTCCCTGTGCTCAGCATTGGTGAGGTTACACCTTGAATCTTTTGTTCAGTTCTGGGCCCCTCACTACAGGAAGGACATTGAGGCACTGGAGTGAGTCCAGAGAAGGACAACATAGCTGGTGAAGGGCCCGGAGGGCAAATCTGATGAACAGCAGCTGAGGGAGCTGAGGTTGTTTAGCCTGGAGAAAAGGAGGCTCAGGAGTGACCTTATCACTCTCTACGACTGCCTGAAAGGAGGGTGTAGGCAGGTGAGAGTTGGTCTTCTGAGTAACAAGTGATAGGACGAAATTAAATGGCCTCAAGTTGCACTAGGGGAGTTTAGATATTAGGAAAACTTTCTTCACCTAAAGGTTTGTCAAGTACTGGAACAGGCTGCCCAAGGAAGTGGAATCGCCATCCCTGGATGTATTCAGAAGGCATGTGGATGTGACACTTGGAGATCTGGTTTAGTGGTGAACACAATGTGTTAGGTTTATGGTTGGACTCCACGATCTTCAAGGTCTTTTCCAACCTTAACAATTCTATGATTCTAACTGTTGCTGGGTTTCTCAGAGCTAAGTGTTGATTCTGTCATGGGAGATGTAATAAGTAGGACAATCACACTTTGCAGGAACTCATGCAAACACCTCTTACTTCAGATAAGAAAATACTGTCTCTACTGTGCTGTGGTTTCTTCTACTGTGTAATGAGTTTTGTTGACACGTAATAGGAAAAAGCTTTAATAGAAGTATACTAGAATATATCAAAGAATATTGCTATATTCCTGCTATTGAGCAGGAAAAAAGTAGTGAAGAACTTGATGAAGGTTTGTTCTTTTTTATCCATTATTGAGATATTGTCTTATTAAAAAAAAAAAAGGACAAATCTATTTGAAGTGTTGTTAATTTGCCTTCAACACACAAATATATAAAAATAGCTACTATACATCTACCAAGGTATTGGAGCAATGTTTACTAAAAATGTGTAGTTCTTCCTGTCTGTAAATTTAACCGATCGTCTGCTATCAAATAAAAAAATCACTTTTAAGACATGCATTCAATACAATACCCATCCAAGTTTGAGAGGCTACATCAGATACACTTGCACATTTTGGAAGGGTTTATAGTTTTTACTACCAAAGTTTGATAATATTTAATAAATTTGTCTTTTAAAATGTTAATGACATTTCTGGGTGGCACATTTTATATTCAATTCTGTTTGATCCTTTAAAATAGTTTTGGTTTTCCTGTGTATTTTCCCTTGTGGTAATTAACAGCTAATTCATTTTCATCATGATTTTCATCGTTTTCTCATGATTTATTTTCAGCCAGGTCTGCCTTGCACATCTCACCAATACATGCATAAAAAAAAAATGCTCTGAGTTGCAAGTGTAAACTGCACATAAAAGCCTTTTCAATTACTTTGCAAACAGATTCAGTTTCTGTAAATGTGTTTACCAACCTGTACTGAAGTATGTTGGGCCTATTCTGAGTTGTTGTAACTGGAATACTGTTTGCAGCTGAAAATTTGTGGTTTATGTCTTTTGTGTATGTGTGGGAAAAAAAAGGGCTTACTTTTTCCTTTGCACTCTTACAAAGTCGTGCATGTTTCTGTATCAAGCAAGAAGGATTGGTTGGGGATTTTTTTTTCTAAAAATTTACAGATTGCAGCAAGTAATTGCTTTGTCAGATCCCGTATTGTATTTATGAAAGTTATTAGTGCCACAGGCTTGAGGTATAGTTGCGAAACATTGAAGTCATGTAAACATACTTCAGCTTCCATGGTCAAGTGTCCTTCTCAAAATAGTTGCTCGGTTTTTAAACTTCTTTTTTTTTTTTTAATTTAGCTGTTGACATTTTTATTTAGAATTACAGAAATATGTCACTATATTTGCACCTAAAAAAATTTGTTGGTACAGAGATGATTATATGTGAGTTTTAAACAGGTTAATGCTTCACAAAAAGTTGTTTTTGTGGGTACTTTGTAATATCATAGGACATTCCTGAGAATAATTGCTTCTTTCTGCTTCTTTATTGCCTGTTTCCAAGTGGACAAATTTTACTCTTTTTTGAGAATTATACAAATCCTGTAATAACTTTTACTCTGGATCACAGTGTTGAAAGGTTTAATATAAAGTGCCCATGCTAGGTAGTACTGTTGAGATGCTGTTTTATGGCTGTTATATTGTGAATGATTTCAGATTCTGTGATGTCTGTGTGTGAAATAACAGGGCAGGAGCTGGATGAGGATCTAGTTGTGGTTCCTCAGCTTTACCTGGAGTCCTCATATTGTCCTTGATGAGCACTGACAGATGGGGATGGCTGGCTCTGAACTCCATCGTATCCCTTAGGCTACATCTCCTCCTTCTTTTCTTCTCTGTTGCTGATCCTTCACTCTCCTCTTGTGCATACTGGAAGCTATTCACTATTCAAGGTCTGAGAGGAGATACTGAAACTTGCGTTGCTGGTCCTGTGCTTGGTGGGGCTTCTCCTTGCAGGTCTGTCCCCTGCACAAATGAAACAGAGCATGCAGGGGACAGCTGCTACAACTGATCAATGTGCTGAAACATGCTGGTGCCAAGCAAGGGAAGCATGATGAGTTGTTCAGGAAACTCGGACACAGTGGGAAGCCCCTCAGAGAAAATGTGTTTTTTACTTTGGTACCAAATTTAGGGTGTCTATAAGTGTATATGTGTGTGTACCTTATATGCATTACTATTTCATATAGTCTCCTTAATTTGTGGGTTCTAACTGTTCAAAGGAGTAGAAAACAAACTTTTGTGGACTGTAGGTTGAATTAAAAAGGGCTAAGGAGTATGGCAGCTTTCTCGGAGTAGTTTTAAAAAGTATTTTAGCTGTATGAAATAATGAAAAAAGTCTGGGTGGGAAGGCAGTGCTGAAGATCAAATGGTCCAACTTTCTGTTGAAAGCAGGCCTTAAGATTAGTCCATCAACAGCCCTGTCAATCTGAATCTCGAATATTTCCAGTGAGGCAGATTGTTCCGCTTGTCTGGCAACCTGTTTCCAATGTTCAGTTGCTGAGGAATAGATTCCATGACAGTATCTCTGTGAGCAGCCGTGGTGGGAGCTGCCGGTTGAGCTCTGGGTGTTGAGAGCCCCAGGCGAGAGGCCATGAAGTGCCAACCCTTTGCAGATCGAAAGGCGCAGGGACCTGTGGCCCAGCCAGGGGTTTGGGTACTCAGGAAACACAGCACGAGCTGGCAGCTCCAGACTTTGGTGTGCTTAGACTGTGAGATTATAAAACCCCGGGGTTTTTTGTTCAGGGTTCCTGCTCAGAGGCAACAGCTCAGCTTGAGCTGTTATTTTGTTATTGCACCACGATTGAATTATTTTAGGCATCCAGACAACTGAAACACTGCTATGGAAACCTTGTCCAACTGTTTGAGTGTGGGGTGTGTAGGGATCCAAGCAGGGCACCTGTAGGGTCACTGAGCTGCCCCATGTGAAGGGACCTTGATCCCAACTCAGCTAGTCTGCGTGTGACTGCCAGAATGTCTCCTGGATGGTTGGACAGGAAGGTTTCCTTAAAACAGTGATCCTCCCTGTGTGGGGTTTATTTTTTATTATTATTATATGAGGTTGGTGTTTCCACTGCTTTTGTTTCTGCCTGTTACTTCTGGTTGTGTCATTGTTGGTTCTTACAGAGAGTGTACCTCCATCTGCTCTATCAACTGCCTTTTGAGTATTGGAAGCTGTCTTCTCTGTAGGCTGAGTAAGCCGAACTACTAACCATGTTTATTATGTCATGTTCTTCAATGCTTTACTCATCTTGGAGACCTTCCACCTCTGCAGAGAACACTTGGTGACATCTATTTTTTTCATTTTCTCTCTTGAACTGTGGATACCAAAATAATTCCAATGGAACACATTGAAAATGTAGACTGCTAAACACTGAAGAAAAGCTGCGGAATCAAACAGGATAGAATGAGGGGAAAGGTGAATTAACTTACAATGTGGTATTAACAATACTTCAAAATGTGTACTTCTCTGTTGGGTCTTTGTGTTTTGGACACAAAACCCCCATCCTCTCTCAGCTGATGTGTAAATTATTGTGGTTTTTTTCTATGCTTTTTAAGGAATCTTGTTAGGTGGAGGTTTTCCGGCATGTCATGAAATCTGTGTTAGCAAATCGTTCCTACAGAGGACGGTGATCTTTCTATTCTTAAAACTGTGTGATAGTCATGGTGTTTTATTAAACTAGTAATTATGTAATTCAAACAAGCATGGCCCCATGTCACCAGAACCTGTTATTCATCATACAGAGTGCATTGGAAGTCTAGCCTCTTCTACTATTCTTGGAGAACTCTGCCCTTGGTGTTCTTGATAACGTGAATTCATGCTCCTTCAGAGAAACTAAATGCGATGTCTTTTGACCAGGACAGAAGGCAGTATTTACACCAAGTTTGCCCAATATAATGTGGAAGAAGGTGCTTCCAGCTCATAGTCTTTAGTAATGGGTTACTTGTCAGAGGGAAAGAAATACAACAAAATAGTCAAAATATTTTTATTAGCAACCTGCTAATACAAGTAATTGTGGTGGCTTGTGTCCTGTAGAAATCCAAGTCTCTCTATGCTTTCATCTCTTTTCTTTTTTGCTTGAAATGCTCTCAACGTCTTTGTCAGCTCCACTGCCCATTTATTGTTTGTGGGTAATTCTTAAGAAAAAGCCCAACACTTTGTCTGTCAAACACTGTCTTTGGTCTGTGTAATAATCATTGTTCCTGGGGCATGAAAGATAGCAGGTGAACATCTCTTGGTTAAAAACAAAATCAAAAGCACAATCTCCTGATACAAGCAGGGAAGCCAACAGAAGATAAGAACTGAAATAATAAATGAACAGTCAGAGTTCTAATTTTTCAGTCTTCTTTACATTAGTGTAGTATTGTATTCTAAGTGAAAACCACTATAGAAATAACACACTAGTTCTTTTTTGTTCCCCCTCTTCTGCAGTATCTAGAGAGTACTTGGTTTCTTAATTGGTTGGTTTTCTTTGTTTATAATGATAGGGGAAAAAAACCTGGGATACATCTACAGTATGAGACTTTAGGTCCAGGTGACTAGCCTTTCTGGAACAGAAGGCCTGTATTCTCTCTTCAGTGCTGGGAACTTTCCAAAGCTTGGCTTCCAGAAACACACATCTTTACAGGGAGCTAATTCAGCAGAATTTTCTTATTCTATTTTCATATGAGTAAGAAAAATGCAGGGAATATTTTTAGGGCTACCTTCAGGGCTACCTCTAAATTCATCATAATGTAGCAGAATGCTCAATCATTAATTATATTCCCTGTTCAAAGTGCCTGTTTGTTTGTTTAGATAAGTTTGCCTGCCATCAGGACACAATACTATGTGGGGGGACACTCCCCCCCCTTCCCCCAACAGATCTCATGTCACCTTAATATAACTGAAAATTTTCAAAATGCTAAGAGATATTCTGTACCTCAGTTCTTGGAAAGGATCAAACATTAAAGTAGAGGGTAGGAATAATCCCTGGTCCTTCAGGCTAGAGGAGAAGCAGTCAGCATCTTATTTTTGCTATACCTCCTAGTCCAAGAAGATGCTGTCCTAGAAAATGACTTGCAAAGCTCAATATACATATAAACCCATCAGAATTTCACTGTTCCCGTCTAAATTGCTATATCTAGAAGGGGTACCCATCTCTCATACACTGGGATATGCCCCTGTTGGTTATTATCTAGCTGTGTTGGGACAAGTTCCAGGTATGTGCTGTGTTTTTCTCTTGTGTCATGATTCTCTTTGAAGACTTCAATGCATAAAGCAGGGAAGAAGCTAAAAGGTGTAATGCAGGTATCAGGGTTACTTAGTACTCTGTAGAGTGCTTCTGCACCACAGTTTACATGTACACAGTATTTTTAATCCATCTTTTACGGTATAATAAGATTATTGTGGAACACACAGCGAATGTGTGGGATTCCAGAGAACTAGAGACATTTGAAATTCACTTGTGCTCTTGGCAAGATCACAACAGTAGTGAAGTATACAGATTCAAAAAGGAAAGGTGTTTCTTATCGGCAGGAAAGGTCTAATCTGACAGCATTTAGGATTAGAAGCAGTCCCACTGTGCAAAAAAACTAGGCTATGTTTAAGATAAACTTCTGGAGCATTTTCATCCCATACTGTTGTCAGGCAAGTCGGTGGAGCTAAGATGAACGAGATATTAATGTAGTGAGCATTGTGCTCTTGTTGGTCCCACTGTTCTGAACACACATGCAGATAAATCTTCTGCAGTCTGAATGGGGTGCAGCAGTATCTTTTATCTGTGCCTTTTGATGGGCATTTGGGTCTGTGCTTTCTTCTGGTTTTCACTTTCAGTGAAGGCTGGATCCCACAGTGCGTTGTCCTGTGCCTCTGAAACAAGGACTGGCACTTCGGTTGTCCAGAAGTAGAGATGTACCTTACCAAAAGCTCCATCTTTGAAAGAGATGGATAGTTGAAAATAAAGTTGTTTCTGTTCTGTTAAATCAGTTTATTATTTTTCCTCTGTGGCATCTATTATTTATTATTACCACAAGTGCTAGAAACCAGCAATCTTTGAGGAATCATTTTGCCGGAAGTTTAAGCAGGTCCCTGCTTATTGTGTAGCAAGGAAAAGTGCTGGAAACTGACTGGAATATTTAGGTTTCCGTACTATTAATACTGAGTATGATGATTTTAATCCCTTTCTAGTTAGTTGCTAATTCTTGAGACCTGAAAGAAAATGGCAGTCAAAATAGGTACAGCTGTCTTATCTAGAGCTGTCTCAAATTACTTCTGAACTCTGTTTCTGTAGCTGTCTAAGTCTGTATGATCCATATGGATTTCAGTGATGGATGTGGATTTCTGGTTTAGACACAAGGAAGGCCATTATTGCATTGCTTTCATACTCAGTGATGATAACTTCACCCCATGTTGCTTTTCCAATTATTTTTCTGTGATATTTGGGTTGCACAGTCAGTCTATTTCATGAAGTTTGGGAAATCAACCCACAACATTTTCAGAATTTATCTGTTTTGCTTTTTGACAGTCCATAGTAATCTTGTGGATAGATATGATTACTGTCTGTGGTGTGTAGCAGGGTCGTGCTGAGTATAATTCACAGGGGCTTTTTTTTTTCTTTTTACCTGAGTTTTGTAAGTATATAGGAGAAAAGAAAGGGGAATGGAGATCAATTATATGTATTAAAAACCAAACCAAAGCAAAATCCCGAACCGGAGATTGCTTTATACTGTCAATGTGTTTTAAAATGGTCTACAGGTGGTATCTTGAATAAAGATACGTAATTTCAAGACACCTGCAATCTCCCTGTGCTTGGTACAGATACATTCACCTTTTACTGTGTATTTAGGAAAAAAAAATAGTACTACTTTTCCAGAAACAGTGTTTCTAAATCAAATCAAACTTTCTGGAAGTAATATGTAATAATTCACTCTTACACAGACACAATCAGGCATTGAAATGCATGCACTGGGAAAAATAATTCAAAGTCACAGGCTCTGTCTCAAAACCATTGAGTAAACTAATAAAGCTACACATCTCTCTGTTTCTTAGACTGTTCTCTTTACCTGATTGCAAGCAAAGCAAGAGTGATTCACTTCATATTTGCATTATGAATACAAAGATGACTGATAGCTATGTGCTTCCATATATTTGAATTGGGAAATATTGCAATATTTAAAAAAAAAAGTCTGTATTTTGTCCATATTCAAAAGAGATGCAGAGTAATTTTGTAGACAGTATCTGCATTCTATTGAATCAAGACTTTCTCAATTACAGCTTTTGTGAAAAAACAAAAAAAAAACCCCAAAACCGAAAAGAAAAACAACCCAACCAAAAACCAAACCACCCTCAAAAGCAGGAAAAGTTTGCACATGGTTTCCTAACTTATTAAAAGAGGTATTTAAATGCAATTTAAACATTTAAAAACTGAAGGAATAAACAACCACAGTTCTTAGCAGCTATATACACCATAGGCGTGTGTGGTACCTGCCTTTACATGATTCCATTCCTAATTAATTGCTCCCTGACTATAATCTCCTATTTGATTTTTTTTTTTTTTTTTTTTTGCAAGGATGTTAGTGCTAAGGTTCTGTTTAGAAAATATCCTGTCCCTGGCTGCAGATAATCAGAGATATTAAAATGGAAAATGCAGCAAAATCGCTAATAGACTTCTATGGCATGAAAAATCCAAAGGTAAAAATACCAAATAGAAACCTTAACGTTGTAAGTTATCGAATTAAGCCCTTAGGCTTAAAGGATTTTTAGAGGGTTATGAGGATTTAACAGATCTCTGTGATTATGTCTTCATTTTATCTAAGATGGCTTTAATTTATGATTTAGGAGTTTAATATGAATTAAATTTAATCTTGGGACTTAACACAAATGTATCTTTAATTCCATTTTGTTGCCTTTTTTTTACATTCCTTCCAATGTAACAATACTCCTTTGGTGCTGGAATACCTGTTATTTACTGATAAAATTTAATGCTGATTCTATTGTACAGTAGCTGTAGCCATGGATTCCTAATTGATACCTTATTGCACTAAAAGGCCTGACAAATTTAATAAACTATTTTCATTTTCATGTAGTAGGGCTGTGCATGAGTAGTCTGATGGTGGTTTTGTTTAAATTTTTTCAAGCAAGAAGCTATGTCATTTTTCTTCTTTTACTTTCCTTTTTATTTTTAAGGATGTTGTCATTTACAATTGACCAGTGCTAAAGATCTAGCAGATTTATCCCAGCAGAAAGGCAATCTACACAAGTGAGAAAAAATAATTAAAGTGTGTATACAATCCCTTCGCATAGGATAGGCTTTAGAACAATATTGGTTAAAACTGGTCCATTACCTTCTCTGAGAAAAAACAGATGAAAACACCCTTGTGTCTCATTGTCTCCGCTTATGGTCATGCTTGGTTTGGTGCTTTAATATTTCATTAGTTGCTCTGTTTTGGTAGTGTGTTGTTTTTAACTGCAAGGCATATCAGTTGTTCAGCCCCCTGAGCACCTCGTGGGAAAGGAGGGCACAAGCTCAGTTGTTTGTTGTTATCATGATGTACCCAAACAAAGCGAGTTAAAGCACACTGTGGCATAGAAATTGCACAACAGAAATAAATATGTAAGGAGTACAAGACATTTATGTCTGTGCTTTGGCTACCTTGTTATTCCTTTAGGCATCTTGTTACTAAATCTAGCTGCCCTCAAGTTTTATAACCCAATTAATTTAGTAACCAGCTTAAAGTTATATGAACAGACATGCTGCATGTCACTGAGCATGAGTGTTTCCAGTGGCCTTTGCATAACTCCTCCTTAAGCAAATCAGATTGTCCTGCTGGAATCTGAGACATGTATCTGTTGTTTCTGGAGTTTCATCTAGAATATATGCTTTACAAGTTTGTTGTCATAGTTCTTATACAGGCATTTCAGGAGGAAAGGAGTTGATCCTTTACCTCTTGGAATTTCTTAGCGGTCAGATGCAGCCCTCTGTTGTGACTGGCACCCTTCTTTCACTTGTGCTTAACAAATAACTTCTTTGTGTGTAGTTGATTTCTATTCTGTTCTGTTCTGTTCTGGGAAAAATAGGCTAAAATATCTGTTGTTCCGTGCTGTCCAATACTCATTCATTTCAAGGACATACAGGAAAAACTTCGGCCCAAACCTATTTCTAGCAATGACCAGACTTCTTGAAGTGACCTTGCCCTACGATTTTTGCTGGTAGTGGCAGCTGCTGCCTGTGTCTACCATCTGCTCTTTCCTGTTTATAACCTACTCAAGCATCATGTCTTCTTAAAAACAAGAGCTTGTACTAGACAGTACCTGTTGGAACCATCTAGGTTATTCTAGGCAGGAAACCAGGGCTGAGGAAAGGATAGAGCTTCCGTGTTAAGGATGACAAGGGCAGTGTAGTTGAGGCATAAAAATAGGCTTAGACAGCACTTGTCCTTAATGTTAGAGAAGAGGCAGGTTCCCATATTTTCCTGCCAGACCAACAAAAGGCTTGGTGATGGGAGGAGGAGGCATTTTATCAAAATTTCACTGTTTCTTTTCTCTACTTAAATAGCTTGGAGATGGTTTTGGATTTCTTATTTTTTGTTTGTTTGTTTGTTTGTTTGTTTCTGCTTGAGTTTTTCTTGTTTCTTTTATCCTGAATCCTTTGTGTTTTCTTCGCTGTATCTGCCTGTAGAAAATAAAGATTTTTCACTTTATTGATAGGGCCTGAGTGAGACTGCAGAATCTCCATAAAATGTGGCAAAACATTATCTAATTACAGATCAATATGACCTCAGTAACTAATGAAATTTTATGGAACAAAATTGTACTAAAACCTCATTATCCTTGGACCTGATGTAAGTAATTGAATATCCTGATTTGTTTTTGTGAGGGTCATACACTGTAGGTAGGAGAAACTGTCAGTCTGCTCTAGAAAGAAATACTTGTAATCTGAAATGTGCATAATGTGGCTTAACTAGACTTACATCATCTGCACTTATATTTCTCATTATGTGAACTGGAAAATATTTAGGCTGCTCTTTTTAAATACAGGGTTTTAAAAAAAATCCTAAAATGATATGGGCTTTTAATGAAGCATTTTGAAGTTATTATCAACCTGTTTCCTTTTATTTGTTATGACCTGACTTCAAACAATTATTGTTCTGCCTTGTCAAGCTTCTTGTCTGCCTTTGTAAACATCTTGAAATTATAAGGTATTTTAGTCCATCTTTAGAATGGATTCACATATGGCACATCACTCAGGACAACAGAGATATTGTCAAAGGGAATTACACATTTATTGGTAAGGGAGGTCTAGCTGTCTAGGAGGTACGAAAAATGCCTGTTCCTTTCCATTTTCTCAACAAGCAAGTTTTATAAAATAACTGTTCCCACTTGCAGTGATTCAAGAAGTTTAAAAAACTTTGGAGAATGGCTCAAGAAAAGTTGTAGTCTTCAGGGTTTAGCAGCTGCATTTGCTTCTTAGACCTCAGGTTCTTAATCCATCTGATTTTTAACCCAAGGAAGTGTTCATAGCCACTCAAAGTTTTATTTCAGCTGTTTTCCTATGTGACTGGCATTGCTCACAGCTCTACCCCAAAGAGGATTGCATGAGTCTGTTATATTAATTCTCTTTCACATTCTGTACTGTCAGTGATGGTAATGCAAGATAAAAATAGGCTGTAAAATCCATGCCAAAATTGAAAATTCCCCGAGATTAATGTCTTGGCAGAAGGATTTGTCTTTTAGTTGGTCTACAGAAATGAAGAGAAAAATAGGGCAAGGAAGGCAGGAGACCAGCATAACTGGGTAGGGAACTGCTGGTCAGACTAAAGGGAATGAAGCAAATGCATAGGCAGTGTAAACTAGGACAGGTAACCTGGGAAGAGTTTAGAGATGAGGTACGGTTGTGTAGGCATAAGGTGAGGAAGGCCAAGGCAAAGCTGGGACTGAACATGGCAAGGGATGTAAAAATTAACGAGGTCTTATACAGGTATGTCAGCCAGAAAAGGAAGGTCAAAGAAGGTGCAACCCCAATAAACAATGCTGGAAAACTGGTAACAATGAATGAGGAGTCTGAGATATCCAACAACTTTTTTGCCTCAGTCTTCAATAACAACCTCTCTTTCCAGACTGTGGAGTGGATGGACAGCAGGATGGGGACTTGGGGAGAAAAGTCCCTCTCACTGTAAGTAAAGATCTTATCAGGTTCATAACTACCTGAGGAACCTGAATATACATGAGTCTAAGGGACCCAATGAGATGTATCCCAGAACCCTAAGGAAATTGGCTGATGTAGTTGCTAAGGAACTCTCCATGATATTTGAGGAGTCATGACAGTCAGGTGAAGTCCTAGGTGACTGGAAAAAGGGCAACATTTTACCCATCATTAAGAAGGGTAGAAAGGAACACTCTGACCTGAGGACTGCATCCAGCTCTGGAGTCCCCAACACAGGAAGGACATGGACCTGTTGGAGCAAGTCCAGAAGAGGCCACCAATATGATCTGAGGGATGGAGCACCTCTCCTGTGAAGACAGGCTGAGAGATGGTTCATCTTGGAAAAGAGAAGACTTTGAGGTGACCTAATTGCAACCTTCCAGCAGCTGAAGGAACCCTGCAAGAAAGATGGAGAGAGACAGTTTACAAGGATGTGTGGTGACTGGATGAGGGGGAATGGCTTCAAACTGAAAGAGTGGTTTTAGATTAAATATTTGGAAAAAATTCTTCACAGTGGTGAGGTACTGAGAACAGGTTTTCCTGAGAAGTTGTGGAACACTTCCCATCCCTGGAAGTGTTCAAGGCCAGGCTGGATGAGGCTCTGAGCAATGTGGTCTAGTGGGAGATGTCCATTCCCATTGTGGGGAAGTTGGAACTAGATTATCTTTAAGGTATCCCAACCCAAGCCATTCTATGGTTCCATTATTCTTGTGTGTACCTCACTTTTGTTTCATCTTCTCTATGTGCCTGAAGTTTTTTAGACAGTTGGTACTGTCTAAATTCCTTTTTCATTTTAAAATACTTTACCACTTTCATGTCACAATTTTCAGCTCTCCTTTTCCTTCTTTTTCTCTGTTTCACTTACCATATTATGTCAAAAGGTTGTTCTTGATAAATGCTAAACAAACACTGAAGAAAAGATTATAGTGTGGCTGTCTTTTGCAAGCAATGTGGTAAATCCTGTTTATAGTAGTTGTGTTTGTGTTCCAAGCCATCAATTAGTATAAAAGCTGCCAAAACTCCTTTTTGCTTTAGAAATATTAATCCTATTTCTGGGATTTTGCCTCTGCCTCCAGGTTTATATAAAGGTGACACAGAGCTAGTAAAATGCCTGCTGCTCACTTCCTATTGGATTATCCTTACCTCTAAGTAATGGTGAGCCTGTCAGAATATAGGACCTTGAAGACATATTTTGAAGGCTCTCATTTCTCATCGCAAAATGAGAGATACTTTTCAGTACCTCAGTTCAATTTTCTCTTGGCTTCATTTTCAGCTTTTGCAGGCTTTCTTTAATGTACTTGTGCTGCCAGTTCCATAGCTGTTTAATATTTAAATTTATATCTGTATGAAAAAGTGGGATTTATCCTTTCATTATCAGCACTCATAGATGTGATTATGTGCTTTGCTTCTATAAGGAGGGAAAAACACTGTGCTGAAACTGTCCTTTTGGTTGGTAACAGAAATATACAGGTCTTACTGCATCAGTAAAAAACGATTCTGTACACAATTTTTGTGTATACAGAATCATTTTAAATGTGCATTAGAGTTCATGAAATATTGTTTGTGGATGTGCAAACTGTATTATTACACAGTCCAGTTTGTTTTCATTTCAAATAAGTAATCCTTTGTTTGATGATAACACTGTCAGACGCTACTGATCATTCCATTCTGATTATGGATTCCAAGGATTAAATGCTCTGTGATTTCTGAGCTGAAAATAGTAAACATTGATGCGCTGTCCTAAGATTGTCCACAAAATGGAAGTTCTTCTGATATCAAACTTTTGCTCCATCACCTTTTATTGTCTGTGTTTTTCAGAACTGTGTTCCAAAGTACACAGGAATATTTCTCTCTCCAAGGTCTCCCATTCACACAGGGATTGTGTAGGGCAGTGATGGATTTTCAGTGTTCAGATCCTTTGTAATAAATTAGTATTGCTGAATGTACACTTCTGCTATTAATAGATTTTATAGTAAATTAAACATTTTACCTGTTTTACAGATTATATTAGGTGGAACAAATAAATCGATTTCCTAATTTTATGTTTATAGAAGAGAATAATTTATATAAATATTTTTAGAGTATATATAGAAATCCTGGTCCAGCTATTAATTGAATTTGAGGGGTGAAATACACCTTGCTAAATATTTGTGCAGTTTCTGAAACAAATATTCTCTCAGTTGTATAGTTTCTGGCAACCAGCATGATCAATAAAGGATGAAGAGAAAATATATTTTTATCCATTTGGTTAAACAGAATTTCTACTTAGTTGGTTTACTTAAGGCATCCATTGTGGTAATAGACTGACTTCCGTGACATAAACAGTGTATGTGAATTCTGTCTCATAAATTAGGTCTTATGGGGAGCAAAAGAAAGAGAAGGAAGAAATGCAGATATTAAGTGCACATGCTGAGAGCCATGCACAGTCTGACAGGCATTATATCATGATAAAATATAGGCATACCTTTTATATTAGTGGTTTTTTCCTTATTTTTTTAAAGTTCCTTATATACATGTAATGTTATCTTTGTATCATTGAGCCAGTTTTCTTAGTCAGATTAAAAGTACTTTTGCATAGTAATTGTTCTTGTCTGGAAAACATTTTCACAACATTTGCCAGTGTGTAAACAATAGTCATAGAAATCTACATATTTAAGAAAAGTTTAATTTTAATGAATTTATCCTGTTTATCTTTTTCTGTTTGGTTTTTTTTTGTGTGTGTGGTTTTTTTTTTTTTTATTTTTGTTTTTTGTTTTTTGAGTAAGATCCAACTGTATCTTTGTGCACCTGCAGCCTCCTCACTGGTGGGGCAGTGAAAAAAGTAGAAAAGACCATGAGGCTATGCAAGGGCTTCTCAGCAGTAACAAAAACATCTCTGTGTTAACAACACTGTTTTCAGCACAAATCCAATGCATAGCCCCATAGCAGCCACTGCATAGAAAATTAACTCTATCCCAGCCTAAACCATTACAGATTGGAAGTCTCAAGACCTGTATCACTCCAGATAAGCTGAGGCTATGATCAGATTGTGATCCAGGATCTGTGAAAACGTAGATTTCACTGGAACACCCTTCATTTTTGTTGGCTTTAGTGAAAATTTTGGCCATGCTACACTTGCTGGTCTGAAACTGGAATAGATGTCAGATATGAAACATAAACAGCTATTTGATCTGTAAAGGATTGATTGATATTATGTAATTTATACTTAAGGGAAGAATGTCTACTGTTACTTAAGTGTCCATAGATCAGTGTAAAGTAGAGTCCCTGCATCTGAAGAATAAATATTAATATTAGGAATCTCCCCATTAAATATACTTTTTTTTTTAAATGTACGATATCCATACAACATAGTTAGTGATGCTTTTTTCAGACATTTTAAGAACTGCAAGGATCACCACTGGGTGTTTGTTTTACTTCAGCCTGACTGTTGGTAGCATTTTTAGCCAATAATTCCTGTGTCAAACAAGTAATGGCAGATCAGTAAGGAGTGCTCCTTTTGGAAGGACACCAAATCTTGCTTCCAGGGTTTAGAATGAAGACTGTATTGCATTCTTGATAAGATTATAGTTTCCGAGTTCAACATATATAGCTTCATTTTTTATTTGAATCTGTTTGTCTTCAGTGTACAGACACTGGATGTTAAAACTTTATTGTTTTTCAGATAATGATTATTTTACATTAAGGAAGTGAATTAATCTCAATTACATAGTTACTGGATGCACCTTATCTGCCTTTAGTTGGATCTTTATTGCATTGAGAAAGAGAGATAAAAATTGCTATCCACATATCACCGTTTTATAGTTTGCATGTTGTGACCTTAAAATGTGCAATCACATTGTGTGGGTGGTGTTTAGGAACAGCTGTTTGTGACCAATTTAATTTCTTTAAGTGAGATAGATTACAGAAACAGCTGGCTATCACATTATTAGAGATTAAGTCTTAAAGACACTGCAATTAAAATAATTATGTTATTGTTTCTTTCTGGCTGCAGAAATGCTTCTGGGGCTATGGAGATTAGTCTTGTTCACAATGACACTACATTTAGAAATGACTGACTTTTTTAAATGGTAAAAGAAAAATATGTGACTCCAGTGTAGCTTTTATAATAGAGTTATTACCCGAAATAATTTTTTCTTCTTTGTTTCCTATTCCACTGAGGAATTCCTTTCCACCCTTGGAGCACTTTTAAAAGTCTATGCTCTTGGCAGGTGTAGAGCCATTGAGAAATGCAGTTCAGGAAGCTTTGACTCTTCTTTGCTTCCACTAAAATGAATAAAATGCTGTATTGAGTTTGAATTATATCATGAGGTTGTCAGTGCTATCTTCACCATCACATTGGTTTTAATTGATGTCAGACCTCAGGTACTTTCACTAACAGTCATGAGGAAAGTTATCTTTAAGCTTACATAATCACTCAGCCACCAATCCTCTTTTGTGCTACTCATGGGGATTGAGTCATCCCCCCAAAATAACCCTGCAGAGATCATGTCTCTTGCATCCTCAGGATTCTTTGGGACAGCTGTGTTGTTTGATTTTTGAGTTTAACTGAAAATATTAGACACACACCTCTCGATATGGAGAGAGGCGGTTTTCCTTACAGGGCCAGGCAATTTCCATTTCCCTTAGGAGCTTTGCCTTCAGTGCTGCCTCTTGTTTTATTTTTGGTACAGCTCAAGACAGTCCATAGTGTGCTTTGAAGGGAGAAGATGTGGGAAGAGTGTTTTCACTCTGGTTCCAGATAGTGAATAAATTATTTGATTGTTCCCTGGAGAGCAAAGCGGCATGGCCTGCCAGTGAGCTTCAAGTTGCCTGCAGGACCTTGGGAGTGAGACCAGATGGGCTGGGAACCTGCCCAAACCCTGGCTCCCATGCGCTGTTTGCTCCTGCCAGCCTGCCTGCTGTGCCCTGAGCTCCCATCAACGGCACGTGAGGATTGTGCTCCAGGGCTGGCCCCTAAGGCAAGCCAGAGTTTGAGCCTATTTCTAGCAGGCTAACTAGGCCCTTGGGTCTTCTGGCCATGCTTAGCGCTTTCTGGAACAGTAAGGGAGAGATAAATCGTTTATAGAGGTGAAAGCTGCTACTCTGGACTGATAGGAGAGGCTGATTCTAAAGCCCTTGTCAGTCGCAAGTGATGCTGAAAAGTGCCACAATGTCATGAATTCCTGTTGTTCTAAATTCTGATATAAGGGTCTTATTAGATAGTCTGGAGGGGAAACAGAAAGTAACAAGGACAGAAAAATTAGTCTTGCCAGTAAGAGATGGCAAAGGCTTTTTGAATAACCATCATGATTTTTCAGATGCAAAATGTCAGCCTTCATTGTGCCTGTGTTACTAGGCACACTTTAGCTAGACTGTTTAGATTAGAGAGTGTTTTTTTGTAGCTCTGAACTGTGGCAGAAATCTGGGATCGATATTAGCTAGTGCAACTGTAATTCCTCATTTGATGAAGGTAAAATGATAGGGAATGAAACATATTTTACTAACTGGAGGTGTTTTTCCTTGCCATGCTAAAATTCTTTTACCAAGGCTCTTCTCACAGGGTTCCCTCATATGACCTCTAGTTGCACCTGAGTTATCAAAGTCCTTTTGTGAAATTGGTACAACAGTGAATGTTCAGGGAGAGTGAGAAGCATTACCTTCCACAGAACAGAGAACTGAGTACTGATGATGGGCTGAAGGTGTGTATCCACATGGTCTGGCTACTCCTGTCTGGCTACCCAGGTATTTCCTTCCCACAGCAAACAAACTTTTGAGGATGGTTGTATCGGGTCTGGCTGAGGTGTTCGTTTTCCCACAGCAGCTCTCAAGTGCTGTGCTTTGCTTTGGTACCTACAAAGGTGTTAACACCCAGTGTTTTGGCTACTGTTGAGCAGCACTGGCACAGTGTCAGTGATGGCTCTCAACATTTCCCTCCCCTCATCAAGGGGCTGAGGGTGGGCAAGATACTGAGAGGGAACACAACCAGGCCAGCTGACTCCAAATTAACCAAAGGGATATTACATACCATGTGATGTCAGCTCAGATATAAAAGCTAAGATAGGGAAGATAAACTGGGGGGCATTTATTATTTATGGTGTTTGCCTTCTGGAGCAACCACTCCATGTGCTGAAGCCCTGCTTCCAAGGAACTGTCTGAACATCGCTTGCTGATGGGAAGTAGAGAATAAACTTTTTTTCCTCTTTGCTTATGCGCACACAAACTTTTGCTTTTGCTGTAGTTTTGCTTTATCTCAACCTATGAGTTGTTTTCCATCTTATTTTCCCTTCCCTGTCTGGCTGGTGTCCAGCTAAGGTTGACTCACCAGAACAGTGTATGCAAAATAGATAAAGCAACAGCTTAAATAACTGTGACACCGAGTCAAATAATTGAACACCAACGTTTCAGAAAGCGCAGTCGAAAAGAGTAGAGGCAATATTTAATGATGGAGTCAAAGCACATGGGAAATAAATGCTGGTTCCACAAGTCATAACAAAATTGCATGGGAATGCAGTAGTAGAGCTATTCTTAAAATTTTGCTGCTATTTCTGAAGATAGGGAACAGTTTTGCTCCAATTAGGCTAAAATGAAGTAGATGTCTAAGACATTATGGTGAAAGCTGTGGATATGTTCTGTAATTATCCAAGGATAGTCATATTTAATAATTATTGAAGCAAACAGTGGAAAATATTTGAAGTGCTCCTGTGCAAGAAGCCACGTAACATATGGCAGTCATCACCAAAGCACAGTTGAATGACTGTAGGAGGACTGTGAACGACACATTTTGTGTCCTTCTAGGATAACATATTTTCTTTATATATTTTCAGTCCTTTGGGTTTTTATGGGACTTGGAGCCTGAATATCAAATGTGGAGTGAACAGTGGAAAGTCTTCGAGGCAGAAGGGTGCAGGTGCATCATTTGCCATGAGGTGTACAGAGGCTTGTTAGCACCAACATGGGTAAGCTGGAGTGTCACACATCTGTGCTGGACAGTGGATTCATAGGGAGAAGCCTTAGGGTTAATGCAGGCCCCAACTGATATATATCTGTGTTGTGTGCTACAACACAGGAAATTTTAGACTGAACATGAAATTTCCCTACTGTGATCAAAGACCACCTAAGTTTATTGTGTGTCTTTTCAATTGTACTATATAGCATGCAGAAGCGTTCTGTAAGAATGTAAGAAATTTGGTACTATCAGGATCCTCGAAAGAGCTTGGGTATCCATCTAATAAACTTTGTAAACTAGATGTTCGTTGCTTCAGTATTACTGCATTTATTGTGCTGAGATTTGTCCTTGCTCATTTTTTTTTTTAAGCTAGTAAGTGTACGATAGTTACAGAATGGCTTTGAGTGTAAACAGATGAGCTACAATATTTGTACCAAGACTGGTGTTAAATATAATGGGGCTTTATGTTGTCTCTCTTTCCCCCAGTCAATCTCCTTCAGCAGTGCATCCAGTAGATTTACAGTCGTGTGTCATTCACTATTTACCCATCTCACCCACTCATGCACCTCTGTAAACCTGCTTCAAATCCCAACCTGCTGTGGCCTCATTCCCTCTCCCAGCAGGTACTTGTCTCCTGCTGAGGTGTTGTGTGTGCTGAACGGTGCACTGACCCTGGCAGTGACCTCAGTGGTGATGAGGTGTCCCTGTGATCAGCATCTCCTGTCCAGTTTTCTGCTCCTGAATAAACCAAAGCTCAGATACAAACCTAGGCATCTTTTTAGACCAAAAATTCCTTCAACAAGAAAATTCATTTTGTCTTATATTTAGATAGCTTTTAAAAAGAGATTTTTTTAGTGCTGTTAAACACAGCCTGTTTCCTCAGAGAGCGTAGATGCAGGGGTCTGAAGAAAATCTCTTCCTGATTATTTGGAAGTCTTTTGTGACACATGGAAGACTCAGTTTAAAAACAGGAATCACATCATCTTCTCAAAAGAAAAGAAAACGTGAATGAAAATGCAAGGGAGCAGCACTTCACCTAACCTTAAAAATGTGAATAATCCTCTCTTGTAGGGTTCACCTCATTACAGACTGAGTTTATAGTCTTCTTGATTTATGTTGGTTGCTTTGAAAATAGACTTTTCTCTATTACCTTCCTTTTAGACAGAAGTCTTTCCTCCACCAGGTAAAACTTGAATTATATTTTTCTGCAAATGCTGGCAAAATAAGAAGTAGTTCTTACTCAGGTGAGCCATTTTGCTCTTTATCCATGATATCATGGTGTTCTTGCAAACCTGGAATACTATTCTAGAGCATGCTTATAATGAAGGAAGGAGCACTCTGAACTCTTCCTGCAGTGACCTGTTGCCTTTGGCAAACCTAATTAAAAAAGGCAGGGAAAGCCTTTTGTTGAGAGGCTCTCTCTTCTTTCAAAAGAACATGTTAATCATGATGTGATGTTATTCATTTTTTGCAGAACTCTCATTAGATGTTCCTGGGGTTGAAAGAGTTTTCGTGCTTTAATAATTTTCAGGTTTTGAAGGTTTTTCTCATCTCAGTTAGATGGAATATCAGACAGAATTTTTTTTAACCAACTGGTTGGTTAGAATAAAAACCATTTCGTTTTCAACCTTTAATTTTTAACTGTTGTATAAACTGAAAAAGCTAAACCCAGCTGTTTTCAAGTTAAAATATTCCTTTTTTGTTTTAACTCTTTAAACAGAACATTTTAACAATACTGTTCCCCTTCCCTTGATGTCTCGATGTTAATTGTAGTAGACAGAACAAAGGATTCTCAAGAAGAGAGAATCAGTTTAGACTGTCTGATTTAAGCTAGGGTAGTCTATGCTGAAAATTTCTGGTGATGGGGTACGAAGCAAGGCATAAGTAATTCTAGGTCACTGTGTTTGGCACTATGTGCGGCAGTGACTTCAGAGAAGCTGTCTCAAGATGTGCCTCTACAACCACAGCCATGTAATTGCTTATTCTTTGCTTAGGAATAATGCTTAGGATACAAGGCAAGGAATAAACGATGGTTGAACTCTCAGGTGTAGTACAGCTGGAAAACTTGTTTCAATTCCATGTTGTAGGTCTACTTTTTCATAAATTAATGGATATTAGGGCCAAGCAAAAATAAATAAAGGAAACCCAAAAGACTTTCAAAAATGACATCCAGTAATTATCACTAAGTATTCTCTGCACCACTACTGAGAATTTAGCAATAGGAACACAAAAGTAAATTCTATCAAAATCTTTCTCTTCTAGCATTTAGTAATGATAGTAATGATCAGAGTATGAATTCCCTCATCATCATAGTACACTATACTGGCAGTAGTATGATAGTAGATGTTGGCAGCTGCTGTTCAAATACACAGAAGATAAGCAGGGAGCTGGTGAAGGTCAGTTAATCTATAGCTGATAGCATTGCCAAGTCACCAGGCTTTGTGCTACGATTCATGAGGAATGGCAGTGATTTCACAGAAGTCTTTTCAGTCTCCTCTAGACAAGTCTCTGGAACCATAAGCATGTAGATACAGAAGCAGCATATGTCCAAGAGGGAGGCAGTAGGTTGCCATAGTGAATGTAAATGTTGAACTGGTATTTATCCACAACTAAGGTGCTTTAATATTTTTACTCACTCACTATGGAAGTTCTAAATGTCTTTCCAAAAAAAATTGCAACATGATTGTTCTTTGTCTTCGTACTAAGTCATATTTAAAAGACCCTATATTCTGTGGGTTTTGACCATTTTTGTGTATCGGGATGAATTATTGGTGTATTTTTTTTCCGCTGGCTGAGCTGTGTGATTTCCAGCGCAGTTAATGATGCAGATCTTTAGCCCTGATAGAAGAGAACATGGAACAGCTGTCACCCCGTAGCTGGGTCTGTGCTCCCTGGTTCCTGGCAAGACCAGAAGAACAAAACTGCTGAGTTTATGCCCGTTACCCATGATCCAGATGAGGTTAAGAGTGCTGCCAGTTATTGTGCTAGTAGCAGGGATCTGAGGTGACAAAGGAGTTGTCATAGAAAGTCCAAGGGATGAAAATTCTAACTTAGTTTTTCCCACTCAAATTTAAATTTCTGAATAGGCTTCCTGGTTTGATTTGGCCTTCAGAACAACCTCTCTGTCTCTCCGTTTTACTGTACAGGGGAGCTATAGCAGTGGGTTTTTCGTATCTCCTGTAATCTTGTTTTCCCTTTGAATTGTGAGTAACCTGATGTGTGCTGCTGTCAAGGTTCCCTGAAAACGTCACAAACAAAAGAAAGAAAAATACCTTGGCTAATGACTGGTGCCCATATATCCTGCCTTCCTACATTTTCATTGCCCTTGTGTCTCAATGTCTAGTGTGTTTTATGTAAAAATGTTTCTGAAAACCGAGTACTTGACTAGGATAGTAGTAAGACACCACATTTTTTCCATAGTTTTGTAAATTTATCATGTCTGTTGCTGTTCCAATGTGAAGGGTTGGGGCTTAGAGGAAAAAGAGCATTTTAACAAGAGAAACAGAAATGACACTTCAGTTCTGAAATACTTGATGTGGTTCAGCTTCAGTTGTTCTCACAGCCTCATATCCAGCTGCATGGAAACTGATAAGCATTCAAATTAAACACAAATACAGATTCTATTCTTTAATATCCTTCATTGAGTCTCTCATCTGTTTTCAGTGGTTCTGTGTCGAGGGGTGAGGTTTTTTGTTCTTGTTAGCTTGTTGGTTTTTGATTTTTTAATAAAATATTTAGCCTCTTTGTTCTTTATTTCAAGAGCAAATCTAAGTAATTTCATCTTGAGGCACTTGTCTGACAAGGCATTCATGTCCCACTTTTTACTGGGCTGTTTTAAAATCTTACCCTCAAAGAATCCAAGTATTTACCACAGTTAGACTTTCTTTGTTTTGTTCTGGTGCGGTCCTGAAGGCTTTCTGGCTTTGAGGGATTTGTCAAGGTTAAATAAAGGAAGAGTGATTTCAGGCATTATGTTGCACTACTTCTGAAGACACTGCATGGATGTTTTTGTTTGTCAGCTTTGTAACTGCTTTTGAAATCTCTCTTCATGTTTGTCCTGAGTAGCTACATTGAAAGAGTGGGCCGAGATAAACCACATTACAATGTGATACTGGCAAGATGGAATATTGGAAGCAAGAATAAATTAAAAGAAAAATCTCAATGTGTCTTGGGATGATGTTCACCTTATAAAATTTTGCTTTTCTTTTGTCACTTTAAACTGCATTTAGACTGAATTTGCTGGTTACAAAAGCTTCCTTAAACTTCGAAGCCTGGTGAAATCATTTGAGAGTGCTAGCTTGAAGAATTTGGTTATGAAAATGAATGATTATCTGCGGATGGACAAAAAGATTTTGTGATGCAGATGTTCTTCTTTCACTGCCTTTCACTGTTGTCTGTGCCGTATTTCAAGGGTACAGATGATAAAGAAATTTTGCTTTTTACTGAATATCGCTGGGCTGTCTTCAGTCTTTTGGGGAAATGGAAATCTCTGCTTTCAGTAGAAGGATGTTTGATGCTGTGAATGAAAGTGGGAGTCTAAAATTACTAATAGGAATCTTTTGTGAATTACCCATATTTATGTAGATAACATAGACATGAGCTAAATCACATATCCTTAAAACGGTGACTTGACATGGATTCTCAGATGAATGTGCATGTAAGTGCATAAAATGCATGAAAAAGAAAGACTTTACTAAGGTGCAGTAAGAAGACTCCAGTGAAAGTAGAGGTGGTAGAATCAATTAACTCACCTCAGTGCTTTACACCCTGCAGGCTCTTCGTAGAAATAGTTACCAAACAGAAGTATTGAAACTTAATATTGTAGATGGTACTGTAGAATTGAAACCTGGAAATCATTTAGTCTCAAAGAAATTTTGAGACCTTCTGTATTAATCCAAAGCAACAGAATATTCTGAGTTAGCCAGCCTCAGTTGGAGATCTGTATATAGCAAGCTGCCTCACAAACCTTTTGTTTTCTCTTGATCCCACTAAAGCTAAAAATGGAATGAAAACAGCTGTTATTTTGTATTAAAGCTTTTAATTTGTAGTCCCAAGGTGCAAAGGGAGATAAGAACCAAGAAAAAAGGAAGAAATTGGGACTGCCCAGGAGATTTGTTTGAGTTTTGGGATTTACTGATTCATAGATACAAACACAGTTGTAATTGTCAGCTGTGTCAACTGATGTTTTTAATATCTATTTTGAGGACTCTAAATTAACACTTCACATTTTTCAGATGAGCAGCTTTGTAAATAAACATATTTGTCAATATTTACTTGAGCTACATAAATGCTTTGAAAAGCTGTTTGAGGCTACTTGAGCCTTACAGTCCAGATTAAAAATATTTGGTTTTGGTTTTTTTTTTTTTTCTCTGCATAATGGTAGGTAAGTAAGTCCATTGCCTTTTTCTTTAAAAGAAACTCATCTGAAGAATCTCTGTTTTATTCATAGATTTTATCCTTAGTTCTTAATCAAAATGTTTTCTCTGTCTCACTGATACCCAGTTCTTTTCGAAACCAAGCCCGAATTGACTACAGATCAAGTTTCTTTCCATTTTTCAAACCTGATTTTTGTTGGAGTATGAGTAAAACTGGTATCAAGGTCATCATAACTACAACTTCTGCATTTCTGCTCAACTTTATGGATTTCTTCTTAGAATAGCTTTCCCATTATTATATATTCAGTTTTGATAGCAAATTGGCAGTTTGTGGAAGTTTCCTTTTCTAGGCCATCAGGAAACCAGCTCTGCTCTGTCTTTTCAGTGTTTATAGAAAGGTAAAATGGGTCCAAATTCAGTGTGTAGAATGTTTCAGTCTTGTCAAAAAGTTGAAAATTTAAAATACAATTTCATTTGTTTTGTAGCAACTGTTTAATGTCATGAATTTCTGTCGTGCCTGGAATTCTTCCTTGAATTTTTTCATTGCAATTAGCTTGTGTTTCTGGCTAACACTGAAAAAATAAATGAGTCAGATGAGTGTGCTTGTGGTGATGAGTCAAGATTACTGTCTGGAATGCAGGCTCAAGAGAGCAGGATGGTAGTGGTGATTTCAAAATTGTTATTAATGTGTTAGTGAGTGAAACTCGCAACTCATTTCATCTAAATCAAGAAAGACCTGTCAGATAGTAATGTGTTTTTGGTTTTATGCCATTTGGGCATGTTAGTAGCAATGTGCTCTTTATGCCTCCCATATTCTTTTATGATATTTCATTCTTTATTGACTACTGAAAATTGAGGCAAAAAACATTACATGCTGCTATAAATGATTGATTCCTCATTCTTGACAACCCAGAAGTGATCATTTGTCAATTTCTGTGACTCAAAGTGTAAAAGTAGCTGAATTTGCAAGTTACATTTTAATATAGCTGCCATTTTGTATGGAGCTCAGGTCCCTTTAGATAACACCTTTCCTTTTGGTACTAAATGCAAGATTCCAGTAAATTCTGTATTTGCAAGGCTATCCTAATGAAATATGAATACATTACTATATACATGTGAACATGTGAGTGGATATAGTTGTAAGTGAGCTTCATTTACCTATAGTAATGATCCTATGTAACATGCATAACAATGTATTCTTTAATACACAAGAATACAGATGAATTTTTGAACTATGAAAATATGAAAAAGACAATTTCGAAATTTGGGATTGCATGAATACATAGCTCATCTCCTGTATTTATACAAGGTCTACAATTAATCCACACACACTGAATTTCACTTTGCAGTAGTAAATTTTTTCCCTGAAGACTGATGTATGTAAATGTGAGGAATATTTTCCACTTCCTAAATATGGTATCAGGAAAGCAAATTCTCTTTTTTGAGAAACATGGTTTGTAGAGACACATGCATTTTTCTATATTGGTAAAACTCAATATGAAAATATTTTCTGACATCTGTGTGTGTTTTGGTAGTATAAGTAGAAGTAGATTTGCTTTTACTTACTCGAATGGAGGTCTGGAATCTCCATGCTTAGAGGTATTCAAAACTTGACTCAAGAAGGCTTTGAATAAATTAGTTTATGTTGAAGTTGGATCTGACATCATAATTGTCCCAGCCTTGAGTAAGGGTTTACTAATCCTCCAGACCCTCTCTTCCAACCTTTATATGACTGTTGAAAAAGAAAATAAGGGGGAAAAAAAAGAAAGAAAATAAAAGGGAGCAAAAAGCTTATAGAAAGCTTGAAAAGTTGATCTGTGTTTACATACAAGAGATTTTAGCTTCTTTCATGCCCTTTTTTTTGGTAAATATACAAATCCTTGGGATTCAAATGTACTGCAGAGAAAAGTGAATATTATAACTTCTAAGTCAGTTATTTTGTCATAGTTTTCTAAGAAAATAAGTCTTGTCTTTGGTGACACTGGGTAAGCATGATCTCTTTGTAACAAATATAATTCTTGAAATTAAATCACTGTTGATTTCCATCTATGCAGCCATCCAAGATACCATGTAGAAACCTGTGTTGCACTGCCTCAGTGATTTATTACTACTTCTGTGGTATTAGAAATAAAACTCCAAAGAAAGATGGTTTGTTCAGGTAATATAGGAAGGCTCTGAAAAACAACAGTAAATTTTATCTCAATAAAATATTCTTTGTGATGAATTAGTAACCAAACATGCTACGTATGAACACAGAATGCATTGAAAATTGAAAATGTTTTCTGATATTTTTGTGGTTAGAACAAACATCTAATACAGTCTCAACATTTAGCTGAGACTGTATAAGACATGCTTGGAGTTCAGCATTCCAAAGATTTCAAAAGATGTGGCCTCAGGTGTCTGTGGCCAGGTAGTGGGAGGCATGCAACAAGATTTTGTTCTTTAAAAGCTGCAGGGAAGCAGAAAAGTACCTTCATAGATACAGCTTAACAAAAAGAGAGGGGTAATAAAGCCAAAACTCCTTTGTTGAGATAAGAGGTGAAGGAAATGTGGTCTGTGGGAAAATGTCCTCTGAGTGCTTCTTTGAGTCAACAGCCTGTGTGTATTTTGAATCTGGGTCCTGGAGAGTTAAACAGGTCTAAGTTTCTCTTCTGTGTCACTTGCTAAATGAGTCTCTGATGTGAAGAACTGAGTGCCCCTGAGAGATGGGAGACATGGAGGCAGGGATCCTGCAGAGGGTGATCTTCAGATAACCCTGCTGGAAGATGCTGTGATGGCAAAGACAGCAGATAGATTGGAGGTACTCCGTTGAAGTGGAAAACTGAGTTAGTAGATGCAGAAACTAATTTTTCTGCAGGTTGAGTTGGGGACATGAACTTATATACAACGTCACGGATTCAAGCTCACTGGAACTGTCAGCAAAGGTCAACATGCACACAACTGCGATGCTGTTAGCAGTGTGTCTGTGAAACTGATTCCAGCTGATGGGGAGAGGTAGACTGAAGAGGCAGGAGTGTTCTTATAAGGTATATGTCTCAGTGCGATGAGTTGCTCAGATCCTGCATACCAGTACTACCCAGATAGCATAAGATAGAAAGAAATGAAATTTGAGTAAAAAGGACAAAATAGTGGTACTGAGAAGTCCCAGTTAAACAGGCCATGTAGGCCATGTAGGCACGTCTCAAACCACATGCTAACAACTGACCTTTGGCCCGGGGAAATCGTGAGGAGAAATCTCAGACCATTTACTATTTCATATGATGAAAGGAAAGAAATTGCACGCTACATTTAGGTAAAATGAACAGTCAGCACAAAGTTTGCTAAGATTGAAGACACTTTCTTTTCATAAGTGCTCCTATTTTAGGCTGTGATATAAGATAACTGTCTGTGCACATTGTATCTGTTACTAAGAATGCTCTCTGTTAATGAAAACTTAAAAGCTTCTGATTCAGCATTTCACTTTCCCCTTAGGAATTCAGTTATATTACTGTATTAATGATAGAAAAGAATAATTAGTGGAAATGTCTTTGTGAACACTTAAAGAACTAGAGAGTCCATTTGTTACTGTGTATATACCTCTTGATGAAGATATATATGCTCAAGTTACTGCTTTTACAAGACAAATCCCTAGAATTCAAGAAAAGCAATGCTGCAACACAGATAAAGTGCATAAATATAATGGAATTGCCAAAAGTATATTCAGGAGATGTCCTTAATATAAAACCCTATTAATTCAGTAAATGAATAGAGGGCTGTACCCACTTCATTGAGCAGGAGGCAAAATTACAGAAAAAAGTCATTGTGAAACTGGGTCAATGGAGCCTTATGAAGATTAACAGTGAACAATAGAGCTGAGTTTAAAAGAGCCTTAATACTTAGTTTCAGATTCTGATATTTACATGTTAATTTCTACTTCAGCTCCTCGTTTCTGACTACCTGACAACATGGAGTAAAGACATACAAAGGTGTCTTGGAGACAAGATTTCTGAAAGAGCTTAGAAGTCCATGAAAACTAGGGAGGGCATGATGTAAAAAAGCCCAAGAACTCCTGTCTTGAGACAACTGAAACTTTACTAGTGTCTTTTACCAACTTTAGAAACTGTTACTCATAGTGGACTAAATCATAGAGTCAGAATTATGCAGGTTGGAAAAGACTTTGAAGATCAGTGAGTCCGACTATACGTGTGACACTGCCAAGTCCACCACTAAACCATGTCCCTAACTGCCACATCTGCACTTCTCTAAAATGCCATTAGGGATGGTGACTCAACCACTTCCGTGGGCAGACTCTTCCAATGCTTGGCAACCCTTTTGGTGAAGAAATTTTTCTTAATATCCAATCTAAACTTCCCCTGAGGGAGCTGAAACCTCCCCTGTTGAAAGTGAAGGCTGGAATGGAAGAAATAACTGGAAGGTATTTAAGTAGTGGAGGTAATTAGGAGGGGAAATACAGAAACAACAAAGCCAGTGAGTTACCTGCTGCTTTCTTGTGCAGTCACATTTGGTGCCAGAACACGGCTGGCTGCATGTTAGTCCAGCATATCAGTCTCATCTTCCCACTTCTATTCACTAATATTTAGAAACACAAATACAGGCAGATGAAAGCAAGGCAAGAGAAAACTCCCAGGCTAGTGAAAGAAGGTGTTTCATTAAAGGAGATGCAAAAGGCTGTTCCTGCCATCAGTCAGAGCGCTCTGCGGGATCCCCTGCCTGAGGGTTCCTGTGTGGAGCTACTTGGGGTTGGGCAGCTTTGCCCTCTCCCAGCTGTCCCCACCGGCTGTGCTGTGTTGGGTCAGCTCCGAGCCACAGGCACTGAGCTTTGTTGGGGGTACCTCTGTCAGGTACCGCTCTCTCAAGTACAGGTTTCTGTGTGTCGGTGAGTCAGGAGCTGCTTACTGGGTTTGCTATCCAGCACTTGGGTAGAAGCTATGTTTAAAAATATATCAAATAACTTCAGAGGAACAGGGTTTAAACAAGCCAGTTTTGGCACAAGAAAAGATTTAGTGAAAACTTAGGAAGAAGAAAAAGTAGGAGACTGCAGTCCTGAAACATTTTTTTAAAGAGGGAAGGAATAAAAGACAGAGTTCAAGATGTGTTTGAACAATAGTCTTGGGCACGTGGTGTGACTCTTGGGCATGGCCAGGGCCAGAATCTGGACTCAATGATCCATGTGCCTCCCTTCCAACTCAGAATAGTGATTCAACTTCAACTTCTGTGATTCTGTGAAAAGCTGAAGTTTTGATGTGGTTCTTGGGATAATAAGAAGCTGGACTTGACCTTACAGTGGCTCCCTTCCATCCCTGTGACCTTTGCAACCTATGTGTGAAGACACTCTGTGCACAATGAATACTGGAACAACCAAGCTGATAAAATAAATCATTAGTATTTCACTGCCTCTGTAGTGGCTGGAGAGAGTTTGTTCCAGGGTAGAGCCCAGCTGTGGGAGTGCATCTGTTCTCCTCCCCAGTTGTGAGCTTGGAGGCACATAAATGTGGTGTTTGAAAGGACAGATAGCTGTTACTCAGGAATTCTTCTGTGCATGACTGATCTCAGAAGTGAGAGGCTTCTTAAAAGTCATCCTAATTTCAAAAACTTCTGATTGAAATGAAAGATTATGATTTTTAAACAATTGTATTTTGTTTCCCTAAATGCTAATGGTTTTATCTGTTTGCTGTCTCTGCAACCTGGCTGCCAGACAAGATGCTCGATCTGTTGTGAGTTTCATTGTTCCTTCTCCTCCAAGAGGTGATAAAGTACTGGTGTATATGGACGTAGATGTTGCAGCCATTGGAACTGCTGTCTGAAGTGTTTGTGGGAGTGGTGCTAAAGCAGAGAAAATGTGAAATAAAGATCCTTTTCTAGGATGTTTTTGTGCTTTACAGAAGAAGATTGTAGGGAGTGCCTGGTTTGTTTTCTATTAACAGAGCTATGCTTTAGCTTGTCATATTTTTCTGTGCCTGTTGTCCTGGACATCAATACCCATTTTTCAGTTTAATGAGCACTACAACTCCTGCCAGTTTCGTTTAAAAGAAAGAAAATCTTGAAAATATATTCCACATAAGGAGTGCAGATTCTGTATGAGTAATTTTATATTGACAAACTTTTCTCTTTGAGTGTAGATAGGTAAATGTTTTATGCACTTAGCTCTTCATTATTTTAATATAAGTTTCTACTTCAGTTTTTGAAGTTCTTTTTCTCTTTTGTTTTTCCCCATGCTAGATGGAAGATATGTACAATAACTTTGTAATATAATTATTTGGACTTACAGTTCCACTGTACTTCCAGATATATATAGTCATAAATGCATATTACACATCACAGTTTTCAAGAGAAAAAAGTGAATTTTGAGGATGTTATGGTGTTCCTTTTAGACAAAGTCAGTAGCTCTCCTCAACCTGATTCCATAATGGTGTTATGGTAATCTGATCATCAGACTGCCAAGGGAACAGAGTCTTACAGAACCATGTTATGTGGGAACTAATGAGTGAGAAACTTCAGGGGATTAAGTTGCTTTTACAATTACAGGTAATTACAATGAATGAATTAATTACAATTAATTAGCTACATAATTGGGATTCACGGACATGACAGTAATATGGTTATTTGTAAAACAAGCACACAAAGCAATCTTCTCTCCAAATCCATTTTAAAATCTGGAAATGATTTAGTTGGTATTATTAAGATTATACCCAGGCTTAATTTCTACCTTTAATCTCCAGTGTCCTCAAAGTATTAGAGGCTTTTTTGATACACTGTGATCTCCCACACTGCAAGATTAGAAAAAAACATCATGCTCATTTTGTGTTTATGTAAGGCCACAGATGCTCATAGTTAGCTGGATATTTCATTGTTTCTAGAAATTCTTCGGTGAAGTTAGATAATAAACTGAACAGAACTCAGTTGCAAAGGAGTTGAATGTGGTGTATCTTATTGAATTCACTAGAAGATTTCATAGGAGGGGATTCATACCTTAATTCGTTAAGATTTTATCAATTCTTTCAGAATACCAGTAAATTAAAATAACAGAACAGGGATAACTTTGGGTGGACTGATTTGGACAACTAGAGGTGAGAGGTCTCAGGAAAACTGTATGTTCTAGATATGATTTATGCATGGTTTATCTTCTTAAACACAATTATAATGTAGCAAGTGTTTTCTAAATGTGCCTTCTTAGACTGTAGTATTTGCAATTCACAACATTCCCCTTAGGTATCCATGAGGAACTGTGATGTTATTGCAGTGCAGTATGGAATTCTGTAGTGGCTTTACAATGCTAAACCTGATTCTTACCAAACTAATTCTGCAGTTTCCAATTACAATTATCAATAGAATTTAAGGCCTGTTGCTACTGCTGAGTAGTTACCCGAAGCTAATAACTAAATACCAAATGTGAGTTTCAGCATACTGAATTTACCTATTGATCCTATTAAAGGGATTAAAAAAAAATTACTAAAAAACTAAATATTGTGTTGACTAATTAAATTTTTGAACAAATTCCTATCTTGTGCTGCTAAAGAATATCTGATGGTCTTTTAATAGTAGGTTACTGGTTTATTAATGAGAACTATTTCTTCTCTTGATTTTCTTTGTCATTGAATAAGAGAATGGTTTGGGTTGAAAAAGACCCTTAAGGAACATCTCGTCTTCCTGCCATGGGCAGGGGCACTTTCCACTAGACCAGGTTTTTCAAAGCCCTATTCAAATTCCTCCAGACTCCCCCAGGGACCTTGCAAGCCTCACCCTCCTCACGGCATGGGGCAAGTGCTGCTGCTGCTGGCATTGGCTTCCCACTGCTTCTCAAACTAGTGCTTTTCTCTGCTAACTCTCTTGAACAGCTGGAAGTTTATAATAAGATCCAGCTAAAAGAATGTAACTTCTGAAGTCAGCAATAATATGACATTGTTATTAATAACAAGTCATTCCCAAAGGTGTTCCTGCCCCTTTTCCAACATAGAAAACTTAAAAAAAAATTATTTATTTCCAGATTTATCATCAAATCTTCACCATAACTGTATATTACTCTTGGTTTTTTATAAGAAGAAAAATAAAAATTATGAATCTTTGTGGGAAAGAACAAGTGACTGTAAATAATAGTGTCTTTTCTAGAGAAGGACACCAGGTATTTTCTGCTTTTATTTTGCTGGTGCTCACCCTCATGTATAGTGAGTAATTTTAGAGAGAAATAATTATATTTAAGATCGTTCATTGTGGTGATTTTCAAAGAATTTATTTCTCTCTTTTATTGTAAAAATTCAATAAGAAGGATGTTAAAAAACAACCAGTTTCTCATGAGTCAGTAATCTGAAACTCTAATATGATGTTGCCAAATGTTGGCTGAGGGTCTTTAATCTTTTATACATCAGAGTGCCATTATTTTCTTCCATTAAAACAAGCTCCGTAAGATGAGATGAAATGTGTTAAATGCTGCAAGTGGAGATCGTGCATCTGTATTACACATACTGCACTCCAAAAAAGTGAAATTTTTGTGTTTACATCTATACTGAGTACCCTATGATATGCCACAAGAAACTCATTTCAATACTCAGTTATTTTATCTTGCCTCTAGGAGCTTGGATTGTGGTCTACCGTGCTCATTAATTTCTGATGCTTTTATGGTTCCTTCAGCCCAGTGGAGCTCAGTGGTTGAGCAGTGCTTTATGAAATACTGTTTTTGTTGTTTAAAAACCAAACTTCTGATGTGTATTAAAAAAATAATAAGCAGGGTAGTAAAAACAGAATATGGAAATAAGGCTGTTTCTTGAGCTATGATACTATTATTTGGATAAAGATATTTTTTAGCATTTATATTTAATGCTCTGAAAAAAGAAGAGAGAAACAAAACTTGGAAGTTAAATGTAAGCAAGTGTCTCACAACTGAAGTCATAGCATCTGTTCAACACAGTTTTAGACTTTGAATTGGAGATTTCTCTTTTTATTCTTGCTTTGATTTACCCCTGTAGAGAAAATTGCTTCAAGTTCATCCAGCTGTTATTCCATAAATGGATAAATAAAGTCCTTCCCATTTGTTGAGCAAATGTCAAATTTACAGAGATCTGGGCTCATTTCACAGTATATGTAAATCTGCAAAGAAATATTTTGACTTCTGCTACCAAATAAATATTTTCTATTAACATAAATGAAAAATTTTTTGTTCATACAACAATACTTTGACAATCCTATTGGTTGCATACTTAGATCCTAAGTTATAGTTCACAGGTGTTGTCTTACTGGAAAGGGATATAAAGGGTTTTGCTGCAGTTCACATGGGAAGTTTGTGCAGCAGCAGGAAATGGAAAGCAGATCTCTGGAATGAAACTCCTTGTGCTATGCAGTAACTGTTTCTCTCTGTGTAAGAATGAAGGATGCCAGAAGGGATCTAGTGCCTACAGGCAAAGCAGATTATTTGGTGTGTTAAAGAAAACATCAGTTCCAGAAAACATGGCATGGAATTTCCCTCTGCAAAGATTATCTCAGATGTTTTTCCCCCATTGTTAGGCTCTTGGTTTACCTTCTGGCCTCCAGTAATATCTACTGAAGATTTTATCCCAAGATCTCAGTAGTACTTGTCTCATATTTTAAAGATTAATCGACTCTAATCCCCGAATATATTTGGCGTGATAATCTTTTTGAGCCATGTAAAATTGCTAAATTTTATTCCAAGTATTTTTTAAAATAATTTTGTCAAAATGTAGAAAGACAGGAATTCTTCTTTTTTCCTTCAAAGACCATATTCTTATCTTGTAATTCTAAGATGATGTTTGAATAGAATTATTTAAAAGGAAAATTAGACTGAGTACAGTCTTTTAGATGTTAATCCTACGAAAGCTACTGCCTTTGAAGTTTTTCCTGAGTGAAATCTCACCTCTTCCTAACACACTCTTTGTTTTAAGAGAGTAGTAATTTCATATCAAGCATTCTAAAGGTGAACTTCTTTGTTATTTTTAACTGCCAGGTTTTTCTAGGTCCTTTTCCATACTAGAGGCGTTTCTAACCTTAAGGCAAGATGGGGACAGGTGCCTTTGAGTGATTAAGTAGGAACAGAGACTTAAATGTTCCTGCCAAGTGTATAACCTTATGCAGTTAGATAACTCTCAGGGCCTTGAGGAAACATTCGTTTATGGTAAATGTTAAGCTGATGCCTCGGCTCCAAAATGTCTTCCCAGGTGAGGTGCCCAGAGGAGGGGGAGCTGTGGAGTACAGAGGGCTTTGCCTGAGCCCCGTGTTTACCTCAGTGTGGGCTCCAGGATCCCGTCTGAAGCAGGCACCACTGCCCCTGGGGTTTTAGCAGGGCGTGTGTGAAAGCTTCGCAGCTGAAGATCTTCTCACTTACCGGGTAATGCTGATACACAGTCTGGCAAGATCTTGCTTCTGTGAGTGAAGAGACGCTTGATCCTCTCTAGCTCAGGCTCAGCAGGAGATGCTCTGTTCAAGGCTGCAGCAGAGGGTGAGACACTTTGCTTGTTCAATGACAGGTGTGTTTTTCCTGTGTAAGAAGCAGCAGTTGGGAGATCCTAATGAGCTGGGAGCTCAGCAAGTGACTGTGTGAATCAAGAGCTCTTTGTTGCACTGGCAGATGTTGCTTCTGTGAGCAGCAGACATGATTACTGTCTGGATGGCCTTAAGATGTGACAAGTGTTATCTGCCTGGAAATTTGTCATGCTTGACCCCAAGCAAAGGCAGACTAAAGCCTGTCAAATAGGGATAGCCTACAGATGTGTTGGCTGCTTATCATCCAAAATCACAGAGAGATTTTTATTAAAAATAGAAAAGAATGAGAAGCAGTTCAGTTGTTTTGAATCTGAAATGCTCAGTCAGGCTTAATTGCCTTTAGGTGTAATAAACCTGTGGAATAAATGGGATTCTTAGGAATGTAATTGCATGTTTATTTTTGGGGATTTTATTAGTTGGTGTTGCAAAAGGAAAAAAGTTACAAATTCATTGAAGTTCACCTGGCTGTTAAGTTTTGCATTGTCCTTTCTCAGAGTTTCCTGAGAGCTCTGTGTTTCAACATACTATTTTTTACTTGGGCAAACCCCACATACCTAATTCTAGCTGCAGTTAGTTTAATAAGGGAAACTTCTTATTCTTCCAAGTGGTGTTGAAGATTCTGGCCACACATTTGAAAAAGTTGGTTGAGATATGGTGCACCTCTTGTTTCTAGTTATGTACCTATACCTGGACGAAAAAAAGTGGTGTAGGAGGTAAGTACATCAAAGAGAATATGGAGTTCCTGTTATTCCTTCTAACTCACACCAGTAACTTTAGTCTAGAAGGTCAGGAGTGACACACCATTTTTTAAACTACTGTGACACCTGAC
The DNA here is from genome assembly GCA_013398015.1 of Oreocharis arfaki. Taxonomy (NCBI): domain Eukaryota; kingdom Metazoa; phylum Chordata; class Aves; order Passeriformes; family Paramythiidae; genus Oreocharis; species Oreocharis arfaki. The sequence goes on from VZRR01010950.1 coordinate 366,404, forward strand.
AAGCTTTCATGGACCATGGGATGCTTAGTTCTGGTCAGTTGTTAGTGTGGTGCCTGTGTGGTCCTGAACTCCTAGTAGTCATGCGGAAGACGCAAAGTCAAGTAAGCTCTGTTTCTTTTAAACAAAAAAACCCCAAATGAAACAAAGTAACAAAACCCAAAACAGAAGGACAAAAGGATGGGTAAGGGAGACATGTAAGTTGAAGAGGTTGAGGAGCCTGTGCAATCATAGGAAGAGTGATGCATTTTGAATCAGGTAAAACGGTAGTGCTCCTTCATTTCTTCCCTTTAGCTTGTAATAGCCAAACTGAGATGAAAAGCATGTGTTTTCAGCCAGGGAGTAGATGCTGTGTTTTCAAGGCAGACTGCTCTTCTTCCTCGAGCCATGTCACGATATTATATTTTTGTTTTACCTCAAAATCTTCTTTTAAAGTTTCCAAAAGATCTAATGAAGGAAAGAGGTTCCATGATAAGAGTCAGTTAGGGCTAACGTTATTCTCTGTGTTTCTGGTTTTTCCTCCTGTTTTCAGTTTTAGCATAGATCTTCAGTGGCAGTATCAGAATTTTTACTTGGCTATTTCAGTTTGTCTGCCCTCTAGGTAGAATTTTTCATCTGGACCTGTTTTATCTTTGAATCACATTTGCACAGGACATCTTTACTCCTACTGATCTGAGGAGGAAGAGTGACAGTCTCTTGTAAGTAGAATAGCAAATCACAACATTGTTTCTGAAGTATTTGTATGTGGCTGCCATGAAATGGTTATAGAAAAGTATTATCTGTCAGTATTTACTTCCATTATAAGTATTTATTGGTAGAGGGAGACTGAATTTCCATTGGAAAATTAAAGCTTGAGAAAATATATAACTGGAAGCTGGATAATAATAGAAATGCTTGAGGTCTCCTAGCTGTCCAACATGTTAAACCATACTTAGTGATCTCTGTCACTTTTAAAGTAACATATATGTTGAAGAAGTTTGGCTTGCACTGAATAAAACAACATGATATAGGCTTATATTAGACACAGATCTGCATGCCTTCCAAAATTGATGTTAAAATGTAAAGAATCCTTTTTTTGTGGTTGTAAAGACATATCCAAATCATATTACATAGTCATCTGGATACAAATATACATATGGGTGTATCATGCTGGTAAACATCAAGGTGATGAAAGGTGATGATATCAGTGACTTACCTTGCTATCTGCTGCCCAGATTAGCAGTAAGTCCTGAGTGATAGTTTAAAAATCTTTTGAATTTAATCTAGATACTTATTTAAATACATATTTAAAAAGATTTACAAGCTACTGGAAAATACATGGAAGACATGAGTCATTAGATATAGTAGTGCACTACATATTGAAGCTGACATCTTCTGTTACGAATGCCTCTGTATGTGAGGGAAAGTAAATATGTTTTTCTTCATATGCCACCATGGGAATAACTAAAGCAGCTGTCCAGTGATCACACTGCTAGAGGAAGTAAGATAATTATTTCATGATGATTGTCATAGCTAACAGCAAGTAGACTGCAATGCACAAAACCTAAAAATGACTTCTTCAGGTGTAGTAATAATTAAAGAAATGCCAGGCTCTCCAGTTTACTGATGGTTGAATCTCGAAAGACTCATAGTGCTAGGTTTGCTTTGTTGTCTGGGGCTGGTTTTAAATATCGTTGATTTGTTGCTGAGCTTCCCTGAACTTACCTGAATATATCAAACTAATATGTGTTTCACACACAAATTATGTATTGGATTGATGAAAATAGTTCAGTTGATGAAACAGGGAATAGAAAAAAAGGACTCGTAGACAGTGTGGGAGGAAAGATCTGGGCGGGGAAGAAGACACCACTTATGGAATACATTTACCTATAATTATGTGAGCTGTAGAGGCAGTAATGCATTGTTGTATCACAAAATAAAAGGGTAGGTAATGAGTCTGGGTGGAAAAGAACCCCCCAGAAGTAATTTTCTCCATTTATGGTTTGAGAACTCCAGACTGTACAGTGGGGTGTTGGAATTGCCTGTGAAGTTTATTACAACATCTTGTTTTGTGTAAAAAAAAGGTAATATTTTCCCATCTATTTGTTTAATACATCACAAGAATCTCTGAGAGACAGAGATGTGGAAGACTCTCATAGTGCATTCAGCCTTATGTAGAACCATGAAGTTAAATCATTATGTTGTATTAAATGCCACAGTCTCGAGTAATTTCTCAATATATTTGTAAGTTATGAGACTGGAGTGTGTAATTAAACAACTGTCTAGGAGAATGAAAAGTTGTAAGATATGTTTTTTGTTGTAAAGGCTGTGTGTAATGAAGCTTCTATAATCCTATTCTCAAATAGTAACTCTTAACATAGGACACAGCAAAAAAAACCCAAAAAACCTGTCTGAGCTTAGGAAAAATAAGATTGTCTCCCCAAGAAGAGAACAGCGAGAGACTCATTATGTGTAGTAAAATTAATGCAATGAGTCAAGGCCAGACTATAGGCTAATGCTTTCTAATGTCTCTTGGGCACTGTCCCTGGATTTCAGTGTGGCACATACATTTAACCACTGTGATTTCCTTCTGCAAGCCTCACTTGAGATACTATAATTGCTTAAAGAACGTTGCTGACCAAAAAAAGTGAGAGTCTCAGGGACTGATGATGTCTTAGAAGAACAGTGTTTTAGAGCAAATTGAAACTTCATGACAAGAGCCCTAGGCTTTCTATTTCTGAGACACACAAAGTCTGTAAACAACTTACATATGCCACTTGCTTGGTGCCAGATGCTTGCAGCCAGGTTAGTTGAGTCTTAAGAAGCTGAAGGGAAGAAAATGTATCCAGATTTTAAAAAAAATTTTTGTCCGTGTTTTTTTTCATGGATTGTTATTTTTCACAATGCCATTGGAAGGGTGAAAAAAAGATAGGTTCATGTGAAGGTTATTAAAAAATGCCAGTATGATCCATTAGACCTTTTTTCCTTTTCCTGTTTTCCATAATGAAGAAGCAAATTCTGAAAAATGCCCTATTCTGCCTTATAAATCATGGAAAGAGTCTATTATGATGAGTGTGGTAGGCTTTAAAAAATAAATATATACATTTGTGTTTTGTTGTGATTCTCTTCACAGCCTAGTGATAGGGCACAACCTGATGATGGTTCTGTTTCTCAGAATTTGGTCTACGACATTAACCCATCATTACCTTTTGAAAAACATAGCATTTTTTCCTGAAATGGTATAACCAGTGTATCCCATCTATCTCAGTGCTGCTTTCCTGTGTTCACTTGTACTAACCAACCAATCTCTGTTACAGCCTGCATAGAAAAGTGCTTAGAAGGTTTCACTTGTAGAGCACATATTCCATATTTTTGTATGGCAAGACCTGACGTCAAATCAACATGAAATGTACTTATTTCCCAGCAGCCTATTAATATTCAGTTTTAGTAATTCACTTTGATGTAAGAAATATTAGTTAGCAGGAGTAAGGTTTAGAAGAGTTATTGGTAAATAAACAGCTTTTAGCCTTAAATCCAGATTGTGCTTTGTATTTGCATCTCTATAAAGAAATAAGCAACTTTCTTCCTTCTGTGCCTTGTGACAGCCTTGTGAGCCATCTGTGAAACCTGCTGGAAGATAGCTTAGGCATGTCTTTCCTTACATCAGTCCTGAAGACAGTCACTTCTAAAAAGTGGTTGTCTTTAAAGATCATTTATGTAATACAACTGAGATTACTAACATGTGTTTGAAATATGAACGAGTCTCATCTCATGCAACATAGATTTGTAATTAAGCTCCTATAAAGAGTAAGCCTTGCATAAGCTAATTAGACATTTTTAATGTAGTGAGACTATATGTTTAGCAACTTCAAAAGTTATGAATGCTACTCTTGAAAAGTGAAGAATATAAACAAAACTTGTAATTTGGGAGGGTGGGGGTCTTGAGGTGTATGCAAGAGTTCTTAAATAAAATGTTACAATGGCATCACAATGTTTTAAAGTTCAGATTCTTATATATCTGTTTCCTTCTAAGATCTGGTTGGTCTGACAGCTCTGTAAATGTCTATGATAATGACATGAAATAATTCTATGAAATAATTCTTTTAGAGCAAAACTAGAACATTATCCTTATTTTACTTGCAGGGTGGTAGTACTGACCATGCCTATGTGGGTATAAACCAGTGAATCCACCTGTTAAATCACATCTTACTCTCACCTCCATTTCCCTTTTCCTTGACTGGATGCTCATGTCCTTTGCTCACAAAATGATACCAATTATTTCAGAAATAATTAAGAATTATAGCTTGAAAGACAAAAATTTGAAGTCATAACATTTTTTTTCCTGGTTAAAATTCTATGTTTTGGCTTTTATGGGTTTATCACATAATTCCTGTGAACATGAAAGTCAAATATGTATTTAGTGTCTTATGAGTCAATAAGGAGTAAGATGATTTATAAAGAAATGTGTAATGCTGTAGGAGTGGAGCTGGTGATCCCACATCCAATGGACCTCAGCAGTGCCTGAGTAAACCTGTCATTGTGTGCTTTCAGGATTCGCCCTAACTCATTTGAGAGAAGATTAGCTTAGTAATGAAGAGGATCAGTTATGTTATTGGGACTTTATTTTTAGGTCTTAGGGGACTAGAGGGTTTTGGGAAGGGTTTTGTGGCATATAGCATGCCAATGGTGATGGAATAATGCAGCTGGGGGTTAGGGGTACGCCTCTGTGTGCATGTACTGAAAGCTTTCAAATGTGTGCCATCCACATAGCTTTATAGTGGAGAAACTGAACAGTTTCATCTAGTAAAATTAAAAAAAAAAAGTTATTAATAACTTTAGGCAAGCAGCTATTCCTATTTTCTTTTTTTTTAAATTGAGCGGAATGTCTTCTCTCTGGCTGTCCTGCCGGGCTTGGCATACCAAGAGCATGCAGAAGGCATGGTTGGTCCTGCCTGTGGCTCTGTGCCGTTTCTCAGGAAGGTCCCCATGTTTGAGGACAAAGGGGCAAAGTTTGTCAAGCACAGATTTGCTCTAATTGCTGAGGGCTACAGACAGGGAGAGCCAAGATGGATGTTGGAAGTCAGGAAACATGTAAAGCTTCACCTTTAACTTAGAAGTAATTGATTAAGAAAATTGCCAGACTGTCTTATATAGTTTGTTTTTGCCTGGTTGTTTTATGAATGTATGGAGTTATTGTTCATGTGTTCACATCAGCCTTTCTCAAATGCTTGTGCTGGTTAACTTAGAGTGAGTCCCAAGTCTTTATTTAAGAGTGAAACACTTTAAAATGGCATGAAATTTTTGCAGATATTTTCAGCTCTGAAAAAAAAAAAATAAAAAAAAAATCTGACAGAGTAGGAATAATAAAGAATCTATTGGAAGGATCCTTTCTTAAAAAAAAAAATCCTTTGAGGTGATTAACTGTATTCATTATTTTCAAAAGTATTGTTACCTATTCCAAACTATGAATATTCATGATTCATTTATTTTTTCATAGGTTATTTTCCATGCATTTTAATATTAGAGAAAGTCATGATATGAATTAATTTCTTGCCATTGTCACTGTTTCTTCTCGTTGTTTTTGCAAATTGCAGATTGTGATGTTTCAAAAAAGTCGTGGCAATAGAAGCAATGAAGACAAGGAGTTTGATTACTCATACAATGAAGCTTGATACATTTACAGAGAAGATTATGTGCTGAGTGTGCTTGCAGTTGCTGGAATTTATACTCGGTAGCTGAGGCGAGATCTTTCAGCCTTATATCCTATAATCTGGTCTGGCCAGTGCTCAGTCCTGGGCACCACACTGCTTGAAAGCCAGACTGCTTGTTTATGTGCTAAATAATGACACTGGTTTGGGGTGATGATTATTTTCTTTCTTTTAATCCTTCCTGATCAGGTTTAGTACATAGGAGGCTACAGCAAAATTTTACCGGTGATAAACTTGGTCAAGTACCTGGCTTTTTTGCCTCTCTCATTGCTAAGGGGCATTCTGTAGTTCAGAAGGGTTCCTCCCCTAAATTTCATGGTTAGCCATTGTTGTATTTTTTTTTCATTTCCTCTGTTTTTTGTGCCATAGTCTGCTGCCATGAATGCCGTTTAAAAACAACAAAAACCAAAAAAACAACAAAACAACAAAACTCCCAAACAAAATCTCTGAGTGCTGAAAAAAATCTCCAAATCCCGGGGAGTTTGGATTGTAGTGGACTGTGAGGTTTGGAAAAATACTGTGTGTCATATGTTGTGTGAGGGTATAAAGCATACATGTGTGCTTGACCCTCTTGGACAAAACAGATTTTCTCAAATTGATTGAGATTGAGAGATGCTTGAGTTAGATGATAAAGACTTCCAATGTCAATCTTCTGTTCCTAAATTTAAGATTTGAAAAACTTCAGCTTGGGTGGAATGTCTAGTTGCCCATATGGAACAGGATGTTATTTTCAATATATTGCCCTCAGGAACTGTTGTAACCAGCCTACATTTTGCAGTGTTGTCACTTAAATAAGAAATTAGGAGCACGAATCAAAAAGTTTCTTAGATTTCTGGGTACTGGATACAAGTGATCTTGGATACATCATATTCCTACACATGGAAACCTAAAGAAGAGCTTAATTTAAGGTTGTCCCTGTATTATGAGGTACTGTGTTTTAAAAAAAAAACCTCTGCTGCTTGAAACTATTGTTTTTGTAAGGGAGGAGAAAATACCATCCATTAGACTTCATTGGACACTTAGAGTATCAAGGTATAAACTAAGATGCACAAAGCTTTTGTGACATTTTTGTAAGACTGGTTTTAATTCACAATTTTTGAACATTCCTGAAAAAAACCAAACCAATAATAATAATAATTCATGATTTATAGTCCTTCTAATCAATCTATCACTACACTGAGCATCTGAAAAACGTAAATTTTGCACCACATTCCTCTCAACAGTAGTAAATCAACATGTGAATGTAGGTTCTCAACATATACAAATTATTAGGCTTGTTAAAATTACTGCATTCTATAAAAGAACTATGAAAAAAACCCCAGCTAACACTCAGGATTTCGATGGTTGTCAGATTTACATTTGTTATATTTTTGACATTCATATGCAATCTCAGCTTGCTTTGCTTACTGTCACCTGTAGGTAGGACCTCCATAAGCTTGAGTTCAAGTAGCTACCAGATAAATTTCAAGTGCTGGATTTCACTTGCTACGGTCAAAGGAGAAGAGTTTTTCTAACATGAGAGCAAGAGTTGAAGAACTCTGCCTCAATATGTTCCTTGCGATTCTTTGTGCCATTCTTATCAAGGTTTGCCATGTTTCTTGTGTATGTCTGTAGAGGTGTATTCTGGTAGCTGATAGGAAAGGGAACTCTTTATTCTTTGTACTTCATTGCCATCTACCACATTTGGGTAAGTAAAAGCTTGAACTTGATTTCCAGTTTAAAAAGGAAAACAAGATAAAGAGAAGTGCAGCTGTAATGTACACGTTTATATCCAAATTAAATAATCCTGTGTGAAGAAATCTTAGTTGTAATGCTAACCAAGGAAGTATTTAAAGTAAGTGAGTATTTAAAGTATATAAGTATTTAAAACTTCTTTTTTGTGTGTGTTGTACATTACCATTAATAATATGTAAAATGTAATCATCCTTACCTCTTTTTAAAAGGCCGTGGCTTGCTTTCCAGAGGTAAGATAGCAACAAGTGACAAGAAAATAAACTAACAGCTTGCTTTCTTCACTGCCAGCCTCTAGGCTATGGAGTCTACCACGTATTTCCCAGCTGCTTGTCTTTGGTCTCCAGTCGTTTCTTCCTGTAAGGCTACAATGTGTATTTTGGTCACCCACCTAAGGGACCAAGTAGGTCCTTGCTGTGGGGTTGTTGGCAGTGCCAGAGTTCACAGACATATACAACACAGCTCCTCAGAGGACTCCTCTGGGTCCATCAGCTGTTGTCCTGTCAAGGTCTGCCTCTACTGACCCCTATGGTCTCTTCTGAGACCTATATTGTTTTTCCTAATTAGAATTCTCCTTCACACATAGGCTTTGGGGCAGACTCTCCTTTTCTTTATTGTATATTTTAACATGACTCATGACTCTGGAATCCAGCTGAGCTGTGTTTAAAAAGCATTTTATTGTGATAGAAGAATGGACAATGAAAAGGTGAACCTGTGTGATAAGCTTTAATCTAGAGTTTCCTTGCATTAAAATGTCTGCTAACTTAGAAAAATGGAGTATCATAAAGAGACAGACTTTTAAATCCTGTATGTAATGTGACTTTTATACCTGCTGTGAATAAGACTTGTTGCTGGAATTCTGTCATATATCTAAGTGAAAAGGTAAAGTTAAACCTGTTTCAAGAATGGACCTTAGAAAGCAATGTGGTTGCAATCTCCTAGAACATTCATATTGAACGGAAAAATTACGTTATTTTCCTAAATTGCTGCATATTTTGTGTCACTTTGGGCAATATCTCCTTTTCCAGATTTTCAAGTTTACTTTCAGTGTGTTTACTTACTGCTGGAAAGATTGTGTCACTTGGAATCCGGTTTTTATACAAAGGCAGGATAAAAAGGCTTAGTTCTCTAAGTGAATGGGCACAAGAAGAATTTATGACCTACGGTATGTATTTGACAGAAATCAACCTGTGATGCCGATTGCAATCCTCGAATGAGGCTTTAAGTGTGAGCTTGTGATAGGAAGCTAAAACAAAGCATTGGTTTCCATTGTGAAGAGGTTACATATGCCGAGTACAAATTACAGAAATAAGGAAGTGATTTAGCTTGTCTGAGCTCATAATGACAGGGGAAAACTTGTGAGCTAAATGTTCTGTGAAATATTGTGTATTTCAGATTAAAGCAGCCTGAAGAGTTCAGTTTATTTCATATATTAATGCAAATGAGTATTTTTATTAGACCAGTAAGCACTGCTGCAAGAAATAGCATGCTTTGAGATGCATGGTCTTTCTCTTTAAATATGGCAAATTTCTAGCAAAAGCATGTTAAAAACAATGGTTGTTATTTTAGTCTAACTATGTTAGTTGTTGGATAGCTTAGGGGAAATGGCTTCTGTGATCTAGAGATGTGTTAGCTGGAGATGGAGGTAACTGCCTTTGACTCACTGGGACAGAAAGAGAAATAGTACTCAGCAGGGTCAGATATGACATGAAAGTCCATTTTTCTGTAGAATCACTGTCAAGACTTTTGTCTACAGCAAAAATATCACCCTGAAAACCCTAGCAGAAACCAAAACAAGGCCACCATAGCCTTCCATTCTATGGTAGAATATGGGTAGGTAAACCATTAAACAGTTACGTTTTATAGGAAAGATAAGCATACCGTCAGTTAAAATTTCCTGGTTCCATTTACTGTGTATTTCATATAAAATTAGTATGTTAAACATTTTTCTTGACAAAAGAGGACTTATTAGTTGTGAATTATTTTTGAAAGCTGTTTTATTTACCTGCCGTGTAACTAGCTCCATGAAAAACTGTGTCAGACATTTGGAGGATGTAGATTAACACAGACTACTGAACTGACTGATGATGAACTGCATGTAAGCATAAAGAATCCTTCCCTGTCTACATTCACTCTTCTTTCTATTATATCACATGGATATACTTCTGAAATGCATAATAAAGTATCTAGAGAGAGCAGTCCAATTTCCCAGTGTTCTTGCAGAATTTGGTAGCAGCTAGAAATTATTTGATCATCTATTATATTTGACTTTATGGTGCCAGAATTACTACTCTCCTGTATCTGTGGATAGAAAGATAGATCCTTAGCCAACTGCTGGTGTGTTCATCTGTTACTACAGTAGTAAGTGATGTCAAATACAAACAACATATGCCTTCAGGCATCATAATTTTCTGTAGGCTACTGTTTGTTTTCCAAATGATGGCTTTTGCTTTATTAATAGCATATAAAAATTACTGTGGTCCTTTGATTTGAGTAAATAACAATGAGTGTAAAACACGCATGAGCAAAAGTTAGAAAATAACTCAATCCAGGTTGAAATTATGTTCACAGAAGTACTGGTTTAAAATGCAACTTTCAGGTTTTTAAATGGTTTATGTTGGCTTAATTAATTCAATATCAAAATATTTACAGTAATTGCTATATACTGTCATATAGCAATTACTTTAAAATAAAATAATTATTAAATCTTTAAAGGCAAGCATATAATTACTGAAAGGTTGTTGCAGTGCTTGCAGTTCCCAAGCAGAGAAGAGTTAAATTTCCAGCTCATACTTTAGATTTTTTAACTAGTGATTTTTATGAGAGCAATGTATTATACCCCAGATTGTTGGAGGGGCTGTTACTTTGTGCTTTAGAAGATGCTGGGCTTACAAGCTGTGTGTAGTAGCAAAGAGGGCTAGAGTTGAGTTGTTGGCATGTTTCCTAAGACGCTTTGGCTTCTGCAATTAACACTTTCTCAAACAGTATTTAGGGACAACTTAGGACCTAACATTGGTCACTGGCAATTTCTGATAACTACGATAGATAAGGCTTCTCTGTTCTGAAATAGAAGGGATTTTTGCATGCACGCCACAGCACTTGTTGCCAGTGGCACAGAAGAGGCTTGGCACATTTAATTTATCAGAGTTCATGTAACTGCAGAGTCCTCAGCTGAAATGCTTCCAGAATCACTTGTGTGGTTCAGATGAGGCTGAAAATTGCAATGATTGTAGAATTGCACTGTATCATGTTAAAGAAAAATTGAAATTATAATTACTTGAATTTTTTTTTTTTCTGTCATTATCGTAAAGCAGAGAGTTTCAAAGAACTTTCACCTGGTTTCAAAAGCCTAAATTTAGCTGGTGGTATTCTGCAGCAGGTGAGCCATTATGGGAGTTTATTTTCTATTTTTAAGAACTGTCATTTTTTTATAAGTCCCAACACTGTAAAGATTGCTCACATTTATAGAGAACGGTTTATTCTGCATCAAATGAATCTGAAAGTTGGTAGGAAGAAACAAAAAGGAACAGTACAAGTCATGGAAGGAAAGAAAAGATTAATTGAAACAGGATTGCCTGAGGACCTTGCTTTCTTGCTTTTCTGTGCCCAGAAAGGCTTTAATCATTATAAATTAAGTGTTGTTTTTTGTCCTTATCATTACTGCAAAAAAAGTGCTATTTGAGGTGAAGCTTTAAAGGTAAGGACACTGGAGGCTTCCTAGCATTGGATGTATCTTAGCCAGGCTGCCTCTTTTCATGCCAGGTTTGGATTTGGACCATTGGTTAGATTTTTCTACCCCTTAATATTTGACTGACTGAAATGTCTTTTAAATCACAGTAGATTGTTTCAATAAAGAATATTACCTAAGCTCTGCAACTTTTAATAATTTTTTTCAACAATGTTTTCAGGGAAGTGAGAGTTGGAAACTGTTGATATTTCATAATTCCATTAATTCTTCTGGAATAAACTAATATTATAATAATAAGCAGTAAAGTTGCAAGAGGAATATATAAACCCTGTGAATATAAATAAAAAGACCCCATTATTTTTGCACCTCTTGCTGTTCCCTGGCAGGATTGTAGTGTCAAAACCATCATCAATTACAGTTCAGAATTCTGAGAGTAGGATTCAGCGGAGTTAAGATTTAACCCAGTGGCAAAATTCCCGTTGACCTTATACATAGGATAGCTAACACCATCAGCTAAGCAGGGAGATGAGCTACTCTCATCTGAAGAACACCATGAGATTTTGTCTTCTTTGTAACATTCTCAGCTGAGGCTGTGCTAGGAGAGATTTCCAGTGAGTATGAGAGCTGGCTTAAAAGGGAGAGAGAGCTCAGGTTTATGTTTTTGTGTGGTCTCATCTGTCAGGACCTAAGTGGGTTTGCGCACGTTCACCAGCAGTCCGCATCCAGTGGTCCTAGAAAATAGTTATCTCTGCCACACCAACTAGCAGTATAAACAGAAAACTCATGGCTTCTGAAATTAATTTTGCTTAATACACTTATATTCTTGCAACGTAATACAGGATTTAACTTGATTTCACGCATTGAACCCATTCGGTAAAGAATTTTTAAGAAGAAATGTGTTTGGTTTGTGGTTTTTTGGGTTGTTCTCTCCCCTCCCCCACCCTCAAAAGCCTGAGTCTATATTTGTCACAAACTAGCTGCTTAAGTGTAGAGACAGAGGTGCTTAAAATAAAGAACATCTTGAACTGCTAAATATTTGTTTGTGCTGAATTGGATTGAATGTAAGCTCCAAACAGTAATTAAAGTTGTTTAGTGAATTAATGATTTCTTGTGAAGGGGAGTAAGTTAATCATTTAGGAATTCAGCTCTATTCTATTCCAGAGTGCCAAAATGAAGGGAAAAAAGTCTTTCGGAACAATTACTAGCAGAACTTTTTTGTAGTGAAATGTTTGGAAGCCATCCATGAACTGCTTTAAATTTCTCACTTCTATGAACTCCTTTTAACTCAGTCAAGAAAAAAAAAAGTATCTTTAATAAAAATTGGAAAACAATGTTTGCATAAAGATGCGAAAGTTAAATGTCAAGATCTGGACAATGTAATTACAATCTCTAAATTGAGACTAAGGTATACACAGCAAAAGTACTTATATTCTGTTTATGAGGCCTGATGAATTAAAAAAAAAAATCATAGTGACATATGCTGAAGTCAGAGAAAGAAGCTGCAATAAAAATCTTGAGTTATACTTTTCCTTTTCTTCCTCTCCATACCTTGGAAAACCCTTTTTGTTTGCCCTTCTCTGTTCACACAAACCAAGCACAAACCAATGAATAGATGTGAGTGGAGATATTATGAAGAAACTTTTCAACTTTTTTATCTTTAATTTTAGATGTGCTAGATCTGAATTCTATCCAGTTTCGTTCAGGGATTTAAGAAAAAAAAAAAAAGTGCTTCAAAATGTTTTAGCAGAGGAGAGCAGCAACTTAGATTTTTCCTCAACCTCTTGACTTTAAGCTGCCTTAAAAATAATCTTTTAATAGTAAGAAATACAAGAATGAAGAAATAAACCAGGCCTGTAAAGAAAGGAAACACTATTTGCTTGCTTTATTTGTTATGAACTATTTTTGCTCCAAGTTTGAGGGCGGTGTTTTAGATGCCTAAGCATTTTTAACTGTGTTCATACAGCTGTATAACTTAAATGCCTTTCTCATGTGTTGCCGGAATTTTAACATGATTAGCACCTTGTGCACAGTAGAAGTCTCGGAGTCTGAGATGGCAAATAAAGAGTTTAGCCACTGAAGGGATTTGCTACCACAGCAGAAGCACTCCTGGTACACTTTAAATGAATTCCCTGACGAACAATTCACAGAATGAAGATTGAGATGCAGAGGCCCACTGCCTCAGGGATTCACCAATATTAGAATGTTTCATCATATGCCATGCATTGCATGGTGTGTGAAAAGAAAAGATAAAACACTCATCTCGCAAACATGTGTGTACTTAAAATCAAGCATTGGAGTAATTCAGCTGAGATTCGGGAAACTAGAATGTTCTTAAAGCCCAGCATAAAAACATTGGAAGAGGAAAAAAGACTCTGATAATCTGAGAGAATTAATAAATATGATACGCTAGCTATTAGATTGGAATTATATAATTGTTTCATATGTATGTGTCACTGCATAAAGCCTGAGCAATAGGTGATGTTTTCTAAAAGTTTCCTGATTATGATGAAATTTCGTAAGCAAAATAATGTCATACTGTAAATCAAGATGCGATAAATGGTTTGGCCTTTTTGTTTGCCATTTATAAATGTCTGGTTTGCATTTGCCGTGAGAATCACAAATGATAACTCAGGGCACAAAAGGAATTACTGGAATTAAAACTTGCTCGTGTTGTGGAATCTTGCTATCATATTTTTTGTGTCAGTTCTGCTTACTGCTGCGTGTTGTGTCATTTTCCTCAGCGGGTGGAAAAGAGTCTTGCCCTGCAAGTGACACTGTTAATAAGCAGATGAAATTTTCAGTAGAACATTAGTGTAGGAAAGGTTTAGAAATTCGGATATCAGCCATGCCAGCTTTGAAATTGTCACAATGAACGGAAGCTGCATTATTTTTTAAAACAAGATGAATTAGAATTTAGATATCATTTTCTTGCTCTTGAGAAAGTTAGAAGAAAGATTTAAGTCAATACAACTAATGTCTGATCTAAACTACACAGCTGTCGTTTATGGACAAGTGGAGCTTAGTTGTTCAGTGTGATACCCCACGTCCATCTGGTTCTTGTGGATTTTCAGAATTTACTCATCTGAGCAAAATCTCAGTTTACAATTAGATCTTGGTTACTATGAAAAAAGACACAATATAAAGATCTAAATGAACCATGGACATTGTATTTCTGTAGAACAGAGAAAAAGGAGAATGAGTTTTATGACTGCTGATGTTTCATGCAGGAAGGGAATGGCTTGAAAGTTGAAGTCCTAGGCTAGAGGTGCCCTTATTTATTCTAAGAAGTCATCAGAAAATCTTCAGGAAAAGACAGCACAAGTCACAGATTCTGCAGAATGTTTTGATTCAGAAGTGGGGCCAGAATCTCCTGGTGTTTTCGTCTTGCAGTTGCTGTTTTATTGCTTCACATGGAGTTCTGGTGGTGCCTGCCCAGCTTCTGCGAGTGAGAATATGTGGTTTATCTTACTTCCATGTAAAACTGAGCTTTTGGATTCCAGCGTGCTGATTCCCATGTTTACCTCCTGTCGGCTCTATGTTCTGCTTGGGATTGTGGGAAGTACTGTGGCTTCAGCACGTGGACTTGCATCATGTACTTGACACTGCTCCTGTTGGTCACTCATCAGCTGTCATCAGAATCAGTGTTTGCAGCTCGCTGTTTGTACTGCAGTCAGAGTTTCTTCTGCTAGGCTTTCTGCTATTCCCAAATTGTAATCCCTCTGGACATTTTATGAAGCATAAGTCTAATTCATCTGCTGGAGAGTTGTCTCTTGATTTTGCAGTTTGGGGTGGGCAGCTGCATTTTTGAAGTTGAGTGAAAATACACGTCACGTTGGCTCACCTTAATCTGAGTTTGAGATCTGTTTGGCTTGAGGTCATGTGTCTTTCAGAAGGAAAAAACAGCTGTAGTCAGTGTCTACAGTAGGGAAGCTGGGAATGTGGAACTCCTTGTGAACTGGCTGTTTAATGCCTATGATAATTTCAAAGCTAATCTTAGTTTTACAATGAAGTAGCATCCTGTAGGAATTTTGAGCCTAAGCTTTAGGGCTTAAGAAAAATCACATATTTCCAGTCTAGGTGATGAGAATGATCAGTGATACCAAAAATTTGAAGGTTGCTCATCAAATAATACAGAAAAAATTGAGTTTCTTAAGTTCAAAGATTTTAAGACTCCACAGTTTTTATTACATGTGTAATGGAATTTCTGATTGTGGAAATATGAAAAAAAATACTTTTCTTCTGAAATACCAGCATCTGTGTGATCTTGACTATGCTACTTGTAGAAGTTTGTAAGATAAATACGTCAAGTAATGACAGGGTGGGTTTTGATGACTTGATTAAAATAAGACAGTCTTGTCACTTAAATGTTGTCAGGTTTAACAATGAAGTTGATGAGAGTATATGAACTATATCTGGAAATTTTTCTGAATCTATAGAATTCAATGGCATTTCTTAAATCAATCTAACAAGAGTTCAGAATTTCATTTTAGAATTAAATACATGTAGATAAATCCCTCAATCAGACTGTGCTTTCTTCACTTCACATGGAGTTCAAGTATTGTCAATCATGTTTTAAGATCTGGCTTACTTGTATGACATATAAGATGTGTATCTACAAGTACCTCCAACAGGTATTTTTTGTTTCTTTGACTCAAGTCCCTTTGTTTCTTGTCCCAGTTAACCTCATTCCTTTCACCAGGGATATCCACTGGCATATTGGATTCCCCTGTCCTTGCAAATTTCTGACAATATAAATAATTTTCTCCTTTAAATGTTCATGGACATTAGTTGTAATGAGAGTGTGAAGATGTGTCATCCTGTAAGATGTGTCAAATTCAAAACCTATACTGGCAATATTGGTCTTTTGAGAGGCTACTCATACTTACTGGAAAAAGAAATGCTAATGACATGAAGGAAACAGAGAATGATACAAATTAAAACTGAATCAAATGTTGCTTTGTGACAGATGGAGGTGAAAATAATGTGTAGAATTCAAAGCCAAAATAAATAAATAAGAGAAAGCGACATGTGAACAAATGTTTAATCAGTCTGTGCTACTGAAAGCTCTTCCACAGTTCTAACTTTATTTGTTCTTTTGTGTACTTTTTAATATCACATCTGTATGTTTAGAACTTTATCTTTTGTGCTAAGAATCACCTTTTGGTGGGTTTAAATATTGTATATTGAATGCTGGATGCTGTCATAATCTAGATGATACATCTTAGTTGCCTCTCTTTTTTTAAAAATGCAGTTAAAAACTGACAAATGGAGTTAGAACCTCCACACAATTTTTAAGTAAATTAGTTTAATAATCTGGAAAATATTTTTGTGTTTGATGAATCAAAACTCAGATTGTGGGAAAATGCTGTAAAATTTCAGAAATGGCATACATTTCTGCCTAGTTCAGCACACAGTATAATGTGGTAGACATTATTAAAACTCATCTTAATTATTTTTTTAAAAAAACCCTCACATTGTTATTGAGATGTTGAGAGAACCTAAATTATACTCTAATTCCATGCAGTAGTGTTCCCCAAATGCTTCTTTTTGCAATATGCTGTTGTTTCATATTTTTAATTTGATTTTGCATTGCTTCTTTGTATGATGTCCTCATTTGCCCTGATACTTTATTCTTCTTGGTCTGTGTTTTCTTTTCATTCTTCTCTACAAAGCAAACAGCATGGGATATAGTAAACAAACTGGAGAAAAATGAATACTCTGAACATTTGTCTTGAATTATTGGAAAGCATGAAATTATATTGTTATTTATTTGCTTATTAAGAACTGAACAGAGAAGAGCCACATGTTCTCATATTTCTGATCAGCCCCAGGTTGTGCACCAGCTCTACACATTATATGCAGCAGGAAATAATTCACAACTTCTGTGGCCAGTCTTTTCTTCCTTCACCCTATTTCAGTAACTTAATCTTTTATGTCTCTTTAGCTTCATGTTATGGCAAAAGTTTCTCGCCATGACTTGAATATGTATGTGGCAGATAAGGTTGTTTTAAACGATGTGATCCTTACTTGTGGCTGTTTGGATCAGATAGAAGGTTCTCGTTTTCATTAAGGTACTGAACCTTTCAGCTTTCTGGGATCCTTGGCATCACTTCAAAATGATGAAGCTGAAGTTTATGTTGTCAGGGTAGGAAATGTTATGTCATAACTTCCACTGCTGAATATGAAATATGTCTGAAATATTTTTCAAACCCTTCCAGGACTCTAGAAAGGAAAATTAATTAACTAATTAACATAATAATAGGTCACAAACCAAACTGAAAAAAAATAGGATTGATTTCTGTCCTATTCCAAATATATTTCACTTGTGCAAATCTTTCCATATATAAATACTCAAAATACACATGAATAGATGCATGTACATATATACACAGATTTATCTATATATATACACACACAGAACAATTGCTGTACAGCTGTCACTCTTGGAGATGCTGATGCTCTTCTCTGAACTAGGGGAGCTTTCTCTGAAGGGGAAGCTAAGGCTAGATGTCTACCTTTTAGGTGTTGAATCACACATGATAAATTCCACCATAAAACCCCTGCATCAGTTGTCTTGCCATCGTTCTGCTGACTACCTTCTGATTAAAGACTGATTGTACATTTGTCTGTTTTGATCACTGTAGTATAAAAATATCACTCCATCTTCCAAGGAGGAAGCATGATTTGTTTGTTAAGTGGGAGAGACAGCAGTGTCACAGAAATGACTGAAATCTTCAGAAGGGAACCTGCTGGTGAGGAGCAAAACAGCTGAGATGGCAGTTGGGTGTTTTGTTTGTCTGACTGAAAGAAAAGAGTGGAAGCTCATGGGAATGACAGACCACTGTCACTAGTGAATTGCTCTGAAAGAGGAGAAGAGACATTTTCTAACTTGTTTGTCATGATTTCCTTGACTAGAAAGAGCATGTCATCAAAGAAAATGTTTAAAACTTTGAACATTTCTCTGTTAGTGTTTTAGTCTAGTATGATATTCTGTGGTAGAGCGATTTTGTGGTAGAAAAGGATCGTTTTTCTCCTTCAAACTGTCAATTGAGAACCTTTCCCTGTAGCCATGCGTGATGGGGAGAATTTTATACAATATTATATTTTAGAATATTTTTTGATGAGTAAAGAAATTATTTATTTTTAGAAATTATTTGGTAGTTGTTTTCATTACTTGATGTGGATAGAAGGTGTGTTTACTATAAGAGAATCATTCAGTGATGTGTAGATAGCAGTCGCTCCTTGAAAAGAATCTCAATGTTTCATAATTTAGCAGAGTTTGCTTAACTTTTTTGGGAAGAAAACCACCTTCTTTAAGTCTTATCTGAGCATATCTTTTAACATTTCCATTTACTGCAATTATTCTAAAAATCTGAAAAAAAGTACTTTTTTTATCTTGCACTAGGCTTTTTAATCTGCAGTGTCAAGCGTCCTTCTGACTCTGATGTAGATTATGATGAAAATCTACCCACCTTGCTGTAAATACAGTAACAAAACTGCTGCTGATTATATTGTGTTTGTATTTATTCCTTCTGGGAGCCACACATACTGTACTACCTATCAAGTAATGCATATGGTAGTATTTTCATCTGAGTTAATAATTCATTCCAAACAACTTGTTTTTCCTTTCAGCTTAAATGGTCTATTTATCTGTGCTTTACAGCCATGGTCAAGATAATTACTTTGAGTCCCTGCCACAAAGAGAAAAAACCCAGTGCACTGAGGTGACCATGCTTGTGCTCATGTATATAAGGAGAGCCTGGGCTTTTCTGATTTATTTGCTGACAGTGTGATGTTTAACAACATTTTAATGTATCACTGTTATAAGGAAAGGTTTCCTCCACGCCTTTCTTACTGATCTACCCGTTCAGAGAAGAAACATTTCAGCTTTCATTTTCTTTCACCTTTAAGTACTGTGTAGAAAATTACAGAACCTTTTCTTGGGCAGACCCATCCATTGTGGTAAACCCATTAACTGTGATACAATAGAACAAGAGTTCTGATCCAGACAGAATGAAAGAGGATAGGAAAACACTGAGGCCTGGATTAGTCCTCTCTATTGCTCCAAGTTTGAGGGCGGTGTGTCTGCTGACTGCTCTGGTCTTCCCTGCACTGGAAGGAGAGAGTGCATCCTCCAAGGCAGTCAAGATTTGAATGGGCTTCACTGTGCTGCAGAAGTTCCTGTCTCTCCACCAACAGTAAAGGGAGCAGAAGGCAACATTCCTGTTATCCTATATGGCTGTGCTTCCACTAGGTTTTTCTTGTATAACCCTTGCAATCAGAATTAACAGCAAAAAATAATTTTAGTCACTTTTGATCCTGTCTGTTTCCAAAACGTATCTGCTATTCTTTTTCTCCATAACTGATACATCTGTGGCTCTGGGCTCCTAGGTCAAGATAGCATTAATCATCAGCTGCTTTATCATAAGAGGTATTAGTGCTGTTTCATCAGTGGTGAAAGAGACAGTGTGGTGCAAAACTATTTTATGGCAGCCAAAATAATTATGAAGATGAGCAGTGCTGTGTTCCTGAGGATCGGTAGTCTGCTGGAATAGTCTGCATTCCTAACTACAAAGTATTCCTTAAAATCCAGTATTCCATTCAAAAAGCTCAGAAGAAGAAAAAGTGACAACTTAAATAACCTGCCTAAACATCCATACTACATGCTTAGCATAATGAGTCAGTTGTGGTCATACCATTTTAGTAATAAAATCTGAAATATCACAGAAAATAGTGATCTGCTCTCAACTGGCTAGTCATGCACAGAGTTCTCATCCTTGTTAATGTATATGTACCCTATGCTTACTATAGATGTGTATTAAACTGATTTTACTGTTTGCTTTAACTGCTTCAAAGGCATTCATGTAAAATCATTAAGAAATAGTCCTTTAAAATAATAGAAATTTATTTTCTCTTTCTCTTAGCAAGCACCTTACTGAATGAGGGAATTCCTGCTCTCAAGGGTAAACCAGGTGCTTTCTGTCTCTCTAGATCCACAAGAATTCATTAGTTGTGCAACTAAGTCTATGGCAGAAGCATGTTAACCTTGGGCACTAGACCAGAGCTATCTTGAAGGAAAATGCAACATATGGGAAGACAGAAGAAAGTGTGTGCTGTGGGAGGTTCTTTTTATGAAATATGGAGTCTCTGTGAAAGCTGCCCAGAAAATTAGGAAGATGGAATTGATCCAAACACAAATAGATTAATAGACACACTTCAACTAAAGTTGACAGACAAATTAGTATGTAGTTGCTACAATGAAAGATTCAGCACCCAATTTCCATCTTGTATATTGTAAATGTCATATAGTTGTTTGAAAATTCGGTTCGTAAAATTAAATTGGACTGTACAGATCTTGTATCTAGTTTAAATTCATTTGGATGGCCATGTGGATCCAAGTAAAAGGTCAGTGCATGCTTCATTTTCTGTTTAACCCTGAAAAGTGACGCCTCTTGTATGCTGTCTTCCTTTATTTATACATCTGTTCCCTAGGCATTTCTGTGATATCCCACATATTCTGTAGATAGCTACCGCTTAATTTTTGTTTAAAATAGATTTAAATTAGTGACAGTTTAAATTCTGTGACACTTATATAGCAACCTCTTCTGAAATTTCAAAGGCAAGATCCTGTTTCTCTTGAGCTGGTAGTAGACTGCTAGTAAGTTGAATAGTCATGTGTAGGTAGAGTTGCCGTGTGTTCACATGGCCCTGGGTACAGGATGGTAGGAAACTGTTACTCTTTTGAGGTCACTGACCAAAATGCATGCTTTAATATTGTTTTTGAAAGTTAAGGAACAAAAAGAGAATTTTTCAAGTGGAGTATCTTCACTGTGAGGAAGACTTCATTCATTGTACGAGGAGTGTTTGAGTTGGTGTGCATGAAGATCTTTTGTCCTGGAACATTTAGATAAAAGTATTTTTGTCAAATCAAACTAGATTTCAGACCTAGCATTGAAGGAGTAATGAAAGTATTAAGAAATGTCAGGTTTGAATTGTGAAACCAATATAAATCAAACTGAGAGATACAAAGTGGTACTTGTTAGCAGAAATGTTCAGGTATCAGGAATTTCTTCTGTTGTCAAGTACAATGCAGTGGAATGAGTGCAAAGGTACAAGATATTATTTTCTCCATCTACCTCTGGCTATGTTTCCTCAGAAATCTCTTGCGGACCATGCCTGGCTGGAATAAATTTAATTTTCTTCACAGCAGTTGGTATGGTGCTGTGTTTTAGATTTGCGACCAAAATGGTACTGATAGCACACTGATGTTTTGGCTATTGCTGAACAGCATCAAGGCCTTCTCTCTTACTCTTGTCTCCACAGTGGATAGATTGGGGGTGGGCAAAGACTGGGAGGGTACACCACTGCTCAGGTGACCCAAACTAACCAGTGAGATATTTCATGCCATAGTCTCATGCTCAGCAAGAGAAAGAGAAGAAAAGGGGTTTACTCCATCTTAGGACCCAACAGGGCATCAATCTGCCCATGAGAAGTGATGGATGATTGGCTTTGCATCACTTGTTTTGTTTTGTTTCTCTCTTCTTAAACTGCTGTTTCATATATTTAGCAGTTTTATCTCGATCCCCAAGTTTTCTTGCTTTTGCTCTTCCTTTCTTCTTCCTTCATCCCACTGTGGGTGGGAGTGAGCAAGGCTGTGTTGTCATTTAGCTGCTTTGCAGGGTTAACACACAACAGCTTGCTAGTCTAATAATTCACTTGCTTCTCTCCTATCCCACATGCTATTAAGACCTAGGAACTGTAGGGTTCAAAAGTGCTATATGATCTGTATGATATTCATTACAAGTTGGGAAAATGTATGCTTTATTTCGTACTCAGATTATGTGTTATGTATCACTCAGTTCTGCTGTTTAGCCGAAAGAAGTTGCAGATTTAGGAAAGCATTAAGTTTTTGCTTTCAAAGTAACATTAGAGAATAGGCCATTATTAGAAGATTTTATGCCTAAAAAGTGTTAGAATTGGCAGGTTTTGTTTGCTGGAACTTGCAGTGGCTGGATCTTGGGATGTTCAGAGCATGGAAAACAGGTGAGTGGCAAAATGGGGAAGAAGGTCCCCAAATGGTAGAGGACATTTCTGTACATTTCCTGCAACAACCAACAAGGCTCTAAGTTCTCTGTGCAGCGGTTCCATTCTGGGACACGGTAGGGTGGCATCAGTGCATCAGTAAGTTGATTTCTCTGTAAGAGAAGCCCATTTTGCTAAGCACAGACTGTGCTCTCTGTGTTCAGAAGTAAATGATATGCATGTTGAAGGCTCTGTTTCCGTGCATTTACCACCAGCAGTTACCTACTACAAAACCTGGCAGAGGCCAAGTTACTTAGATCAATTGTTAGTCCTTGGAGTAAAACTCAGAAGACTAAATTTAGTCCAGGATTTTATAGAAAAAAGAGTAGGCTAAGGTCTGGGAGGAGGTCTGAAGAAGTCAGAAGAGAAACTTGCAAGATGTTACTTGAGAATGGCTGTTGACAGTATACGTGACATCTAGAGCAACTACTGTCTCCTGTTTCAGAGGCAGTTAGGTGAACTGGTGAGAGTTTCTAACACTTGTCTTTTTATTGAAATTTCAAGTAATAGATCCAAACAAAAAGGTTTGAGCCATTTTCCAATGGGAACTGACATTTGTATTTAAAATAATTTTGTATTTCTGCTTTAAGGGAACAGCTGTAGACCAGTAGGTATTACAAAGTTTAGCATAAAGAAGTGCTATTTTTTGAGTGTATGGTATGCTGTGTCATTTTATGCCTTATAAGAAAATAAAAACCTGTAAATACTTATACCCTCAGATTTTGAAAACAGCTGTTTTCCATCACTAACAAGTTCACAGATTTCACATTAATACTTGCAACTTTATCTCACTTTTTTTCTGTCCACTTCATAGTTTGTGAGTGGCAAACAGACCTGTATAGAAGCTCTGTAGATGAAACTTCAGTATTTAATGCTTCAGCTTGTTGCATGCAGTAGCACTGGTGGGAAGGTATTTGGCCCTTTTTGGGTCCACCTACCACCAAATCAATGAATAGGTATGTGGCTGATTCTGCAATCTTTATGTTATTTGATTCAAAGCTTTGCCTGAAAACTTTTGATTTACAGTAAATATTATGATATGGAGTTCCATATTCTTAAGAAATTCTATATGTCAGTCACCTTACCTTACCTTACCTTACCTTACCTTACCTTATCTTCTCTCAGTGATGACTTTTCAGCATGCTGTTATTTTGCTTATTTCTAAAACATGCAGTGGGTAGTAAGACATGCTTGCATGTGCAGAAAAACAATTTCCTGATTACTGTTTCAGAAACATGAGAACAGTATACTATTTTGTAAATATTAGGTTTAAATTGTATTAAAGAGCAACATTTTCTGTGTCTTTAACTATCTGCAGTTAATTGTTTACTAAGAATTCTCATTATCCTCAGAAATTTTCTGGGGGTGAAGTTAAATTCATGACACCTCAACACAGGTTTTCCTTTAGAAGTAAGGAAAGAACATTTTTAATGTATTTCATCAGCAGATGATTTACTTTAGTGGACTCGCTATTAATTGAAGGTATTTGTATAATAGTTTTGTTAACAGTAGTTCTATTAAGGCAAGATGGCAGATGTAGGTTAATCCCTGAATACAATTTTAGTTTATATACTGCTCACAGTAATGTTAATTTCCTAAATGTTTTTTTCCTCTTCTGTATTTCCTTTCATAACCCAACAAATACATTTTGTGTTTTCATAATACTATGTTTCTTTGACTACTTAACTGCCTTGGCCATCCAGGCATTTCTAAAGTAAAAAAAAACAACCTGAAATAGCCCTTGCTTTTCCTGGGATTTTCTTGCTTTTCACATTTCTGTGTGGTGGAACTCACAGAATTGAGCAATTAAGAAACAGAATAAGAAAATCAAAGTTATGAAAACTAGATACCTGTTTTTTTCCTCTTGGCCTTTTTTTAATAGGAATGCTAAATGCCTGAAAAAGTGATTGGTTCATATCTGTATGTCAAAATCTTACACGGCCAGAAGGAGTACAGTGGGAGTAACATAATTTTATATTTATACTAGTTACGACACTTCAAGATTTTCTTTTATTTTAAGAATCCTTGGATCTCAAGAACCTGAGGGTAGTTCAGATTTTGGATCTCTTCTTCTCTGTCTCTCAGAATTACTCTTCAGCATGAGTAGTTTCATACTTCATCTGAGGATGCTGTCTTTGAAGAAATTTTTTAGGTCAAAGCATTTGCTAATTATTTGCTTAATGGTACTGTAAATTGCATCTAAGACTACTCTCGATGAAAACAGGTTGTGAGTTAGCATTATGTTGTCCCTGAGGTCTTCAAGATGATAATTCTTTTCATTTCCTTATATGATTAAGGTTGAGAAGTTTACATCCTGGACAGGTTTCTGGCTGGTAAGGCATGAGCAGCAGGTACCATACATTCCTTTGTGTTCTGCCTAAATTTGTGGTGCAAGCCACTGCTTTTTTATACTTTCTGTGAAATAGGTATGTATTCTTTCAGAACTGAGAGAAAGACCCAGTCCAAACTGAGTAGGTAGATATAGACATAAGTGGTACAGGAGACAAAAAGAAGTGTTGAAGATGAAATTTGTAAAACCTTTTGGTGTGTGACAGATGTGAGATGTACGCCTGTCCTTCTCTGCTAGTTTCCTATTGTGCACAAAGAGAAATGTTTAGATATCTCAATAGTCCTGAGAAGCAGGAAACAGGTTACTTCTAATAAGGAAAATTTGATTTCATGTAGATATTAATAACACGAGAGACATGCAGGCGAGCTTTTTAGTCCTTAGAAGCTTAGCAAAACAGATGGATTCCAAGTTTGTAATAAAAGATTACAAGTGGTATAGAACTCAAGTGATTTATTGTGAAAACATTAATGCACTAGACCTCAAATTTCACCGCTTCAGGAGCTCTGTCAAGGTTTCATTACTTTCATTTATTAGAAATGAAGAGTTTAAACCTCAGTGTAGCTTTCACCATTTATTTGCTTACTTGTAATAAACAAACCATGAGACCATTAGACCCCTGAATTGTTGAACATCCCATTAGAGAGATATTTTTTAGTATTCTAGAAAGATATGGAGGAATTTATTTTAGCAAGAAACATCAAGCTGCTAGAGTGTGGTAAGGACAAAACATTTTCTTGGTCTAAATCTAATTTATAATTGTGTAGATTTTATTCTAAGTCCTTTTTTCTCCTTCCTTCCTTTCTTCCTTGATAAAATCCTGCCTCCATATCAGTAACATTTTGTGAATGCTTATTTTCAAGACTGTGGCAGCCGTATTGAGATTCAGACATGTGAAATTAGTTTCATGTCTTGTAGTTAAAAGAGTTATAAAGATCCATGGACCTTGAAGTTCTGTCGTAGTTTTAACTGAGGATTACTGCCCAATTCAGAATATGTTGTTAAGATAGAGGAACAAGAAGAATTTCACTTTGCTATTTAGTTGTCTTGTAATTGCTTTATGGGAACATGAAGGGCATTTTGCCCTACTTTGTAAGTTCCACTGCTCTAAATAATTTTACATGGTAAATATATCCACTCTTGGAACTGAACAGAACTATTTTAAAGAGATGGATGAACACTTAAGCAAATTGGATACTATATTTGTTCTTGCTAAACTGGCAGTGGTAATTTAAAAAGTACACTAGCATTTCACTTCTTTATAAAGAAATCTGTTTTGGCTGCTGTGGAGGACTTACTATGACACTTTTTTTTTGGTTTTTTTTGTTTTTTTACCCAAAATTTAGGGTCAATGTACGCAAAGGAGTATTTCAAATAAAGAATCCCATGGAAGAGATGTAGCAATTATTAACTGAATTGTGTTCCCTACCAGGTCAAAAGCATATTTTGACAATTTTGTGCCAAAATTGCTTGGCGCTGCAAATTCATGAAATTCTCACCTAAAGAAGTGAAAAAATATCACTGATTTTTGAAAGTTTGTTACTTTTTTCTACAATTTTTGAGCAATATTCTGCATTTGAGAGCTGACATAATTCATTTTAAATAGACACAGATGTTTTTTGTCCTATGTGCAGCCATTCTAGAAGTTCGATTTATTTTATTGCATGGTTTTGTACTGTATAATGATTTATTAGTGTTTTTCCAGCACTGCTTTTACTATGAGTACACCAGTTACAGTAATTAGTTAGAAGTTTTTCTTTTGATAGAATACTGCAGCACTTTGCATTGTTTCTGTTGCTGTGACGGTGGGAGGAACACTGTTTTCTGTCGTGCAAACAAGCTCTTCAAACACCTTTCATTTTTCTGTGCAGTCTTTATGCCTGTTCCCATTAGTAGAAGTGGCTTATTTATTCTATCACCATGTTAACATAATAGTATATTCATCTTAGCGAGGGAGCTAAGTGCGTGTTTTGATTCATCATTACTCCTATCCAACTGGCATCTGAATGTGTTTGGAAGTACTGGGAGTCCATAGGCTTTAGAAGGTTCATTAGTGTTACCAATATTACCATTTCTTAAAAGTATCTGTTATGTGTGTTTAAAAGTATCTGTTATGTGATACTTTAAGGTCAGACATTTATTCAGGAGAAGAATTCAGAAACCAACAGACCCTTGCTGAAGTCTGTTGAAGATATCCTAATATGTGGATAGCACAAGTTGCAGGTGGGCGTCTGCCACTGTGCTTAGCTTGTACAGTTCACGTTTTTCCAACATATATTGTATTGCACTAGAGTTTTCAATTCTATTCTTCTGTGCAGCAGAGGAAGGGTCTCTGCAGCACTATTTTTATTGCTCTTTTCAATGCATATTCTCCTATTTTGTCTTTTCTCATCCATTAAATTAATATTTGGCTGTAACGCAGCAGCACACCCATTTACTGATAGATTAGGTGTGTTAGAGCTTAGGAGTAGAATCATAGAACCAAAGAATGGTTTGGGCTGGAAGGAACCTTTAAAGAGCATCTAATTCCAGGCCACTCCTATGGGCAGGGACAGCTTCTCTTAGACAAGGTTCCTCAAAGCCCCATTCATCAATGGGGTTTCATCATATAAATGTGGTGAATAATTTTTTCAAATTTTGCAGTTTAAATTTGAAAGGTTTTTGAACCAAGAAAGGTTCTTTCCTTCTTCTCTGCCTTTTTTTTACCTCCCCTTACCTTTACTTTCATCTCTTTTCTGTTACTCATACTTTTCATCTTCACAATCCCTTGATGTATACTTTTTTTTCTCACGTCCTTTCTTGCTCTTTCCTTCCTTCACTTTGCAATTTTTATCCTTTTGATATATTAGGAATTTATATTCCATACATTCTTTCATTTTTTCTTTTTTTCCCATAAGCATATTATCCATGGCCTTCACCTAATTAAAAAAAAAATCCTACTTTTCTTTCCTTCTTCTGTTAACATAGGAAGTTCATCCTTTCTCTTTGCCTTTGTGGCATTCTTTTTTGTTTTGTTTTGGTTTTGGTTAGTTGGTTGGTTTAGTTTTTTGGGGTTTTTTTTTTGCATGGTTTTTTTTTTTTTTGGTGGGTTTTGTATTTTGATTTTTTTGTGTGTGTATAAATGAAGTGTTCTTCCTTCAGCCATGATATCTGCAATCAGGCTTCCCTTTATTTTGCTCTTTAATATGCATTCTTACTGTTAAACGTTGATTTCTCTGTTATTTCCTTACACCTTTTCTGTTGTCTCAGGCATCTTTGTCATTGTGCATCACTCTCATTCCTCATCTAGTTTCTCCCTTCCTGAGCTTATCAAATTTACACTTTTTTCTTGGTTGTATTCCTCCTCTTTTTTTTTTTTTTTCTTCCTCAAATGCTTTTTCGGTTCGTCTCTTCATGTCTATCCATCCCCTCTTTCTTCTCTGCTCATCTACCCATTCTGGGTTTCAGTGTACCAGTCTAACAAAAATACCATTATTGAAAGTCATGTTCTTCTAACCACATCAGTTCTCTCTTTAAATAATTTTGTTCTGTCTTTTACCTTCTTCTCCATCCCTTCCAAACCTTGCTGTAGTTTCTGATCTGTGAACCTCAGCGTCATGCTCCAAATACCTCCTAATTATATGTTGCTTCACTCCTGTTTTAGCTCCCTTTGTTAGCCTGAGATTTGGTCTCCACCAGTTCTGTCTTTCAGAATAATGCTCCATTTCCTCTCAACTATGGGCTTTCCTGTTTTCTGAGCTCCTACCTTCAACCTCAGAAAAACATCTCCTTCAATCCCACTGAATCACAGAACACCTTCTAATTTGTCTTCCCAGTAAGAACTGTGTGCTTTTATTACTGAAGCTATATGCCCTCCTGTGAGAGGTGCTCTGCGAGCTGACTGTAAAGTGCCATGTAAAAATGCAGTGTTGTGTAAAGGGTGATGAATATTACTATGAATTAATATTATTTCAGATGAATTTAGAAATCCTTCTAAGATACTTGTGTTTTGTGCTTTTCATCTCACCGTTTTTGGCTCTCACCTTGTAATGTACTTTCCGCTTCGCTAAAGGTATGATAATGAGGCATGCATAATTGAAATGAAAATCTCTTCAGAACCCCTTCTGATTGAATTTGTTGAGAATCATAATCAAGCACTCCTGAAGTTACAGAAAACTGGTGTATTGATGTGCAGCAAAGGTCTGGGCTCTGCGTGCGTTGCTTACCCAGCTGACATGCTGTCTTTTGAATTATTCTAGTTTCAGAAAAAGTATCAGGGATACACTAATGGGCTGTAAAAGAAACCAATAATATTGTGTATGCAAGATGAAGGAGCTTTATAGATAAAGTAATTAAATGACACTGGTATTTATTGGATGCATCCTGTGTACAGAAATGTTTTCCAAAGGAGGAGAAAATCCACAAGAACATGGAATCTTTATTTTTAATACACCCACAATTTTCTCTAAAGATGCATTTTTCCCTGTTGTAAATACTTACGCACTTGGATTGCATTTTGAAGCAATTAATTCCCAACTTTTGGGACAGCGTTTCATGGTGCCAAAGTTTTAAATTCTGATTACAAGTGATTTTTCTGACAAGTTTTGTTTAGGAGGATTCTTTTGAACAGATGATTTCTTTTTCTGAATTACAGATATTACCAAATTCTATAATATATGCCTTTTTGCCTGAACAATTACATGTGTAGATAATGTGAACTGGAAATGCGTTTAAAATATTAATAAGAAAGCCAGGGTCTAAAAAGTTAAGAAATGGCAACACTGAGTTTCTCTGTGCAAACTTAATGGATTTTATAATACATATTTGTGTGGATAAAACTTCTAATTTGTTGATGATCTCTTGAAAACCAAAATGTCTCATTGGATGTGACATAAGATGTTGTTGACCTTATTGCTCTCTAAAAGTACCTAGAAGGAGGTTGAAGCCAGATTAGGGGTTGTCTCTTCTCCCAGGTAACAAGTAACAGGACAAGAGAAAATGGCCTCAAGTTGTGCTAGGGGAGGTTTAGATTGGATATTAGGAAGAATTTATTCACTGAAAGGGTTGTCAAGCATTGACAAAGGCTGCCCAGGGAAATGAGTGAATCACCTCTGGAAGTATTTAAAATCCATGTAGATGTGGCACTCAGGGACATGGTGTAGTGGTGGATTTGGCAGTGCTGGGTTTATGCTTGGACTTGATGACTTAGAGGTCTTTTCCAACCTAATCAATTCCATGATTCTATCATTCTAATTCTTGCAAGTTTGTGTGCTGTGTATTTCTGGTAAAATGAACACATGCCCATTTTCTATGGAAATGCCTAAAGAAATAGTTCTGATGTAAAATCCAATTTACTGCTTGGTTCCCTGTGTTCCTGGATGTTATAGTGCATTATCTCAATTTCTAAGAAAGTGTTTTTAGCATGAGGGAAATAATTTTCTCAGTTTCAGTCTTAAAATGACATTTTTTATAGCTGAAATTTTCCAATGGAAAAAAAAAGGGATATCCAGAAAGACCCACTATGTTTTTTGTCTGCAGTATTCTCTGTGTTAAAATGAGTGCAAATGCTCTGCATTATAATTGTATTCTGGGTTAACTTGGATTTAATACAGATCCTTCTGTTATAGGCAGACTTTTAAGCTGAGGACTGCAGCTCTGGACATCATCCAATTTTTGCAGTTAATTAGGGCTGTAGACTGTGTTCTAAATTTTGAATCTCAGTTGTATCTGTAGTGCTGCTTCTCCTGTATCTGAAAGAGGTTTGGCTATTAACAGAAGTCTGCTGACTGAGGTTCTATCCAGAAAGCCTTAAATTGTATCTGTGAACTGAAGGACTAATTTAAAGAAATGGAAGTCTCTTGAGTCTGTCTCTCTAGCATAGCATTGCATACTGTCTTTTTTTCCAGGGAAGTATTTTTCTTTTATTTCCCAGTATTACAGACAGGCACCTTAGTGTCTTTTCCATGTAAGGCCAGTCTTAAGACTGTCAGCTTTCCAGAAGCTACAGTTTTTCTGCTGTTCATTTGCTCTTTTTTCATGTTTGTAATTGTTTTCTGGAGATGTAATTTAAAAGGTTGCAATCTTTATGACCTGAGGTAGTTATAAATATTAATATAAAATACATGACATACCTTTTTTTGTCGTCTTTTCAGTTCTGTTAGCAGTCCTTAAGGATAATTTTTACACCGCCACCATTGTAGGATCTTTCTGGCTTCTCACACACTGTACTAATTTCCAAGTCAAACCATGGCATGTTCTTAGCTGTCACTATGTCTTTGAGCTTCCTTCAGTCTTCATGAGAGTCAGTTTGATAAGTCATGCCCCAGTCATAGATTGTTCAATTACATTTTTAAATTGACAGTAATTTGATTCTTTCTTTGTCCAAGCATTTTTATACGTGGCATAAT
This sequence comes from Oreocharis arfaki, assembly GCA_013398015.1. NCBI lineage: Eukaryota > Metazoa > Chordata > Aves > Passeriformes > Paramythiidae > Oreocharis > Oreocharis arfaki. The sequence continues at coordinate 397,322 of VZRR01010950.1, forward strand.
ACCGTGTAATATCTAGTAGAATATTAAGGCGTTTTCTAACCTTTGTAATTAAGTTTTATATAAAGGAATATTAATTATGGAGAAAAAAATAAAGATTGTAAATTCAGATGTGGAAAAATCATAAATAGTCATATGAGGAAACATACAATACTGCCAGTGTGCCTTCTTAAATGCATCTGATACAGAAAATGGAGAGTTTAAGTTGAAAAGCATCCATTTTAAAATACCTGTGAGAAACATGTAAAATACTTGACTATTCCACCATCAGTACAAAGTTCTACTTGCTAAATGTTAAACATTGCAGAGTTTTGCTAGTCTCAATGCTCAATTCTCGATATACTTCATTGGTAGCTCCCAATTACCTATACCAGCAAATTACTGTTTTTCCAGTGGAGGCAAGCATTTCTTGGATTCCCTTCCAGCCTTGCAAATTTTTACCCACAGTGACTGCCAGACTGGTCTTAATTTCTATTGGTCTTTACTGTGTATTGAGCAGTAATTTTATTTCAGTTTTGATTACCTAAGTTTATGATAGAGACAATTTTTAAAAGAGAGATACTATAAACCGTGTTGTTATTAAAGAAAACAAACAAACAAACTGAAAAGGGCAGCAGATGACTATGGAGTAAATCAAGAATTCCCATTTTTCTCTCAAGTATCCTACAATGCTGAGACTACTGTATTTCTCAATTCTGGATTCTGATTAATTAATTAAAATTAATGGTTAGAATGGAGAAGGAGAATGGGAGCCATAATCACAGCAGAGAAGCAAAACTTAGGAAGATTAGTTGCAAGGGAAATTTGTCAAATTAAAGCAGTGCATTTAGAGTGAAAGGAAAATCTGTGGGAAGTAAACAGAGATACCTGATGGAGAATACTGCAAAAGCCAAAGGCTGAAATGTGACCATTCAAATTATGGACAATTTTATTAAGGATACAAGTGTATGGATAAAGGCTAAAATAAGCATACTATTATTATTGATAACAAAGAAAGTTGACATATTTCTTTTATACTGTTGGGAGGTTTTATAGATCTCACTTCAGGAAGCCTAATGTTAGTAGAGTAAAATGAGGAAGAATGTTGGTAACTCTGCCTTGAAGAAAGAAAAAGGTGTTTTGTAGAAAGTGAAAACATAAAGCTCTCTATGTCCATTATGTCCCTGCCCTGCTGTAATGCATCTCATAAACTAAGGGCTTCCAATCTGTGTCTGTCTCCCTTATCAAAGCAAGAAAAAAATGTGTGAGAAATGGATATATATAAAACTGTTAGGACACAGCAGCCAAGACAGAGGAATAAATATCATGTCTGTAATTTTGGCTGTACAAATCTTTCAGGGATTTTTCTGTACTAGGAAAACTGGAGCTATAAATTTTGTGACAAATTCTCAAGTTTTTCTGCAAGTTTAGTCGTAATCATTTTTTCAGCCTTTAATTGAGCTGCTGGATCCCAAGAGTACACTGTAAGAAACTGCAGTCCTCAGTGGTGTAGGACCTTATCTCTATGCCAACAGGAGCCTTTGCTGTGTTGGTCTGGAAGATGTGTGTGATCAGCTAAAAAGGCCATTCCTTCGCTCTAGGGCTTAGTGTGGGAAGACCTGATGGTTGTGCTTATTTCCCTGCCATCCGTCTTTAGTCTTAGGAATAATGAATAAAATAAATCAAAACAATACACTGAAAACCTGCTGCTGCTGCTGGAGCTCAGATGGATAAAAAGGGCTCATCTGGTAGGTGATGGCATGTCAGGTGTGGAGTCCTATGCAGTGTTTTATTTATGGGGTTTTTGTTGGTTTTGTTGAGTTTTGCTTTGTGGGTTTCTTGTTTGGTTGGTTGATTGGTTCTTTTTTTGTTTTGTTTTGCTTTGTTTTTGTTGTTTGGGGGTTTTTTTTTGTTTTTAACTTAATGGGTTAGAAAGGATTTGTCTGAGTACTTGGACTTTGCCTTTCGTGTCTGGAAAGAACTGTATCTATTGAAGTAGTTGATGTTGTTTAGGCATGTGGGATCTAGAGAAGAATGAAAATGAAAGTTAACTTTTTAGGGTTCAGGAATAAAGAAGAAGACTAAAAAGTTTTGGGGATTTTTATCAGTTGATGATGCCAATCAAGTAAATGACAGCTATCCTGAGGTAAAAAACAATTTTTACTCTTAGAAAAGACTACTGCCAATGCCTAGTAACTGATTCTTTCCACGTACTCTGATAGAGAAAACTGCAAACTAAATATTATATTACAAGATAATATGGTTTCCTTTGAATCAATGGAATCATTGAAACCATTGGGGTTAAAGTTTTCTGAAGCAAAGCTTGCAGAATCCTTTCTGAGCTATTTAAGCAGAAAATTGTTCTATTGACATCTTGGTCCTTCCCTGTTCCTCTGGGGTCTCATGCTTTGTTCCACTTTATATACTTAATGCTGCTGTCTTTGTCTGCATTTCCCACTTAGTTCGTTCCTTTTGATGTGCCTCTTATGTCTTTAGGAGAAGTCACTTCTTATGTACTAAATTTTCACCTAAAATCTCCTTGAAAACTCACAGCTTTGGGGCTTATGCTAAGCTCCTGAGGTGACTGGACTGAGCAAAAGAAACTTGAGTGTGTAAGCTAGAAAATGCTTGGAGGACAATGACTACCATTCTCTAGCAGCTGCCCAACTGAAAAGAATACACAAACCTCAAAATTTGCATAAAGCAGCAGCATTGGAAGAAATTCAGATTGTAAGGCAGGAGCCAAGTAAAGATATAGCACTGTAACAAGATGGTGAGTTGGAGAAAATGAATCCCAGGATTAACAAGCTGCAGAATTTATGCTTAGTGAACTGTTAAAAACCAGTGAAGGGGGAAAATGAGAGCTATCAACAGCTGCAGAGTATGAGAAGCATAAGAAAATGAGAGGTGCAGGCAAATAGGATGGCTTAAACAATTACATTTTGGAGTGGAAAAGGTTGGAAACATTCTTTTTCAGTTTTAACTAGACAGACTCAGATTTGAAAATTGAAATAAAGCAATCAAGAAAAGCTGTGAGAGTCTGGTGTCTTCTGAAAAGTCAATTAAAGATTCCTGTGGCTAATGTGCAGATTTGAGATATTCCTTCCTAAAATGGTAGAAGACACTGAAAGTATTACTTAGATGACTAGCTTTATCATTATCTATATGTCTACACCAGTACACCAAGTGTGGCAAGGGAAGAAGTGCTTACGTGCCAAAAGGGGCAGTTACTTCACAGTCCGCCCCAAATTCATTTGCAGCAAAATAAAAGTGATAGAAAACAAAATCCTTTTCAAAAAGTGAGGTGAAAATGAGCTGCATTAGCAAATTGTGACCTACTGAGTACTTTGGTGGGTTTTACAAATCTCATCAAGCAGTGCTTTCATACTTTTATTATAAGCAATTATAAATTTGCAGTCTGTGAAACTCTCTTGCCATACATTAATGGTTGGAACAAGTGCTTGTGAACATGCTGGTGAACACATTGTATTTTGGTTCTGTTTTTTGTATTCAAGTAGTTTGATTGGCCAAAGGGGGTGTGTCTTCTGGGAAAATTTAGTACTTAGTGTGCTATATTGATGAAAGCATTTTGAACTCACTAGATATCTTAATTAGTTTGAGTCTTATTTCTTTATTTATTCACATTGTCTTTAAAAATTTGGAAGTTGTTACAACAGTGCACTAGTTATCACTTTCTACATAAGTTAATTTTCATGCTGAAAAACAAATGGAATTTTGGAAGTGGTACTGGCAATAGTTTCTTTTTTCTACTGTTGGTTTGCCACAATACCAACCAAGGTTTCTGGACAGAAAGGTGTTCATATATGCTGGGCAGTGAATATCATAAAGTTATAAAATAAGCTGAGTTGGAAGGTATCCAGATATCCCAAGCATGACACCTTGTGCCTGAGAGAGTTGTCCAAATGCTTCCTGAGCTCAGACAGGCTGGTGCTGTGACCACTTCCCTGGGCAGCCTGTTTCAGTGCCCAACCATCCTCTGGGTGAAAACCTTTCCCTGATATCCAGCCTAAACCTCCCCTGACTAGCTTCATGCCATTCTTTGAGTTCTGTCAGTAGTTACAAGAGTGAAGAGATTGGTACCTACCCCTCCTCTTCCCTTCTCAAGGAAGTTGTAGACTGCAGTGAGGTCTCCCCTCAATCTCCTCTTCTCCAGGCTAAACAAAGTGACTTCAGCTGCTCCTCATAAGGCTTCCACCTCCAGACCCTTCACCATCCTCATGGCCCTCGTTTGGATGCTCTCTAACAGCTTGATGCCTTTCTTACCACCTTTGGTGGTGTCCAAAACTGCCCCCAGCACTCGAGGTGAGGCTGCCCCAGTGAAGAGCAGAGCGGGACAATCCCCTCCCTTGCCCGGCTGGCGATGCTGTGCCTGATGCCCCCCAGGACAGGTTGGCCCTCCTGGCTGCCAGGGCACTGCTGACTCATTTTTAGCTTGCCACCAACCAGGACCCCCAGGTCCCTTTCTGCAGCACAGTTTTCCAGGATCTTCCTCCCCAGTCTGTGCAGACAACCAGGGTTGCCCTCTCCCAGGTGCAGAATCCTGCACTTGCCCTTAATTTGTTGAGGTCTCTCTGCAGGGCTGCCCTCTGCCCTCGGGGGAGTTGACAGCTCCTCCCAATTTAGCATTGTCAGCAAACTTCCTTGGTATTCTTTGAAGTCCTGTGTGCATGTGGCTAGTGAAGATGTTGAAAAGAACTGGGCCAAGGCTGGAGCCCTGCAGAACCCTACTAGTGACAGGTCACCCGTCTGATGCTATCGCATTCACTCTAACCCTTTAATTATGGATATTGTGCTCTCCCTACACATGGACTGTACAGAAAACCCTGAGACTCTGAATTCAGTGTATTACACAGTTGTTAGAACCTTGCATGCAAGCCTTTGAGAGTGAGCAGCTTTTGCTGCTATTTGAACTGTCTGTCCAGAAGTCCTAGAAAGCTGACCTGAATATTCCAGCTTCCAGGAAGAAAAAAGAATATGCACAACCAGTTTTAAGTGGTTTACTAAAACCAGAAAGGGCTGCAAAGAATTAGTGACTTCAAGAAAATAAGCAGTAATCTGTGCTTCTTGAAAGCTTCATAAAACTTTGCAAGTTAACAGAGAAAAGACAGAAATGGTGATGAAGAGTGAGTGAATGAGTGTCATCTGTGAGGCAAGGCATAATAAATGTGTCTGGTAGCATATACTGTTGAGGCAAGCATTTTGAATTACATTCGGGTAATGATGTGTAGTTGCTGATGAAATGAACGTATTCGTTGAAGAACCATAGTCTAAATGGAGAATGCAATCTCTAAAAAGACTTATTATAAAGCCACTGGTTCCAGATCTATAAAATGAATATTAGGGAAGTTTTTACTGCAAATGTTGCACTTATTCATTACTATGTCGGTGGACACTTAAATTGCCCTATGTAGCGTTCATTTATACAGTTATTGGTACAATTTGTACAGTAGTCTGTTGAAATCTTTCATGATGCAGACATGTTGAGAGAGTATCTGAGACCCAATTCACGTATCTGCTTTGAGCCTCAGATTCTTAAACTCTGCAAGATCAAACAAGAGTCAAGAGTGCCATAACAAAGCAAATTGTAATAATGAAGTCAGAAATTAACTTGGAACTTGAATAAAAACTCAGACATAAGAAATATAAAAATAAAACCAAACTAGCCAGTTGGACAAAGGAAAGATTAAAAGAGTATAAATCCAAGCTTGATTTAAATAGAATTATTGCAATTTATACTGAAAAAAACTTTTGTAACTCATTCTGCTTGTGACAGTCTTTGCAGAAAATAATTGTGCTGTCTAAATTAAAGTAACCAATCAAAGATTAATTATGTATCATCAGATAGTCTGCTATCTGATGTGTATGAATTTAGAAGTGTATGAATTTATTGTTCAGCATGGGTTCTTGCCAGAACAAGTTTCCTGTCTTGTATTAAAAAACAAATGAAAAGTTGAGTTGGGGTTTGCTGATGGAGAATTCCTGAAATCTAATTACCTTTTATTTTTACCTCCTAGATTAGTTGATTTTAAATCGTTTAGCGGTCAATACATATGTAAGTGTGAGAATCCAAATGTGTTCTAGAATTTGCTGGCTTGGCTTTGATTTTTTTTTTTTTTTTTTTTTTTTTTTTTTTTTTTTTTTTTTTTTTTTTGTTGCTGTTGTGCAGGAAGTTGAAGGAACAGCACGACTTGTTGAAGGTTTAGATGGGTTTTTCAAAAGTGTTTCAATCACTATAATTTGAATTTTCTTTCAGTTTACCCAATCTGTCTTTGCAGGTAAGTGGAAAAAAAAATTACATTTCACCAGTAAGCTGTTCATTACTGGTTATGAATTCTGCTGAATTTAAAGTATTTTATTTATAAGAAAGGCTAGCAACATCACTGCTGCTATGGAAGATTTCCTGCGTTAGGCTTGGTCTTTGATTCTTCAGAAACCCTTCTTGCAAAGACTAAGTGTGTAACTTTATAACTAAAAGCTGTATCACAAAGCATTGGCAGAAAACTACATTGTGCTAAAGCAAGCAGTCTCAGCTTCAACACTTTTGCATTTTTGAGGAATGGTTCTGAAATCATAACAGCGTTCTTCTAGGTTTTTTGAGCAGTTTAAAAAAAAACAACCCATTGTTGGCCATCAATATTGATTTAGCATAAATGCTTCATGTTGTTATCCTATCCTTAATTTGTAAGAAAAAACAATGGATCCCTTGCTGAGAGCAGAGTGACTGTTCTCCATACCTACACTTGAGCTCACACATACTCATAAATTTGTAAAATTAAAAAAAACCCTGTGTAGAGATTCATGTGCATGTCTACATGCATTCTTATTTTTTTTCCCTCTTTCTTAAGTATTAAGATTGCTTCTGTTTTCTTACCCAGTTTTCATTATTTTTAACAAAGCCTGGCTTTTAACAAAGCAAAGGCTGTTTGTACCATGTACTCTCTAATGTAACACATACAATTTTAATGATAAATATCTGTGCAGATATGTTAAATGACGGTGAGAAAAATGCTTCAATTTTTCATACTGTCTCCCGTCAGCATATGTTATGTTCCAATTATTATTATTATTGAGGTTCTTTAGAAATTCCTCTGCCCCAATTAAGGTGCAAATGAGACCATATGCCAGTGACAATAATAAGGGTTTTATTTGATGGTAAATGAGAGAGAGAGAAAGAAAGAAGGAAAGAAAGAAAGGTAAAGCATAGGTGGGGGGGACAGAAAGAGAGTGACAGGCAGAGAATAAGGAATATATCACCACTCCATGGATCCCAACGATGTTCCGTTGATCCTCTCCAGTTGCTCTTCTTGGTGGTGAAGGTCCCCCCCAGACGCACAGACTCTCAGGGGTTTATATGCTCAGGCTGGGCAGGCATGGCCGGGCATGTCCCCCTGGAGGGGGCACAGTCTCTTACAGCAGACTCTGGCTCTGTTGCATCACTTGCAGTCCTGTGGGGCAAAGCCTCTCACGTGAAAGTCCCGTGGATGTGGTTTGTGGGGCTGGGGGNCAATCTAATCAGCAGTTCGAGCTCGAGTCCAAAGTTCTTCAAGAAAGTTTCTGTGGCTGTAGTTTCTTTAAAACTTCATATCAATGTTTGAGACATAAACTATTTTCCGTCTCTGACAGCATATTCTAACCACCTTAACTGATCTAGCAGACATGATGACTTTATGTATCTTTGAGTGTATTTTCCTTGTAGTATTAAGTAATGTTCAGGTTCTTTTTAGTAGGGTAGTTAGTGGGGTTTTTTGCTATTAGTGTATCACAACTATTAAGGAGCTGCTATTGAGTACCACTAAAAATGCATTATTATAGCTGTTACAATTTTCACTTAAAGTCTCAGTAACATATACCTATTATCCTTTTGATCTTCCCTTAGAGTCTCAGTCACGCACTGTGAAATAATTGGTGTTCAGTTTCCTTGTATTTAGCCTCTACTGTAGGAAGAATTTCCTATCTCCATTTAAGATATAATGATCAGTGAGAACTGCATTATTTTCATTGACTTACTGGGTTTTGGTTTAGGATCAAAACATTATTCCTTCAAGATACACAGGACTGAAGTAAAACACCTCTGTCTCCTGGAGAGTGTATTGCTAATGATGATGATGATGATGATGATGATAAATACTGAATAATATGATTCCTATAAACCCCCTAAGTCATCTGAAGCCAATTCAAGTCAAAGTAATTAACAAAGATCTGTTTATTCAGTGTTTGAAATAGAATATCTCAGCTCTGCATAAACAATGCAAACTAACATTCAGGAAAAAGTATTTTCCAGAGTTTTCCATCTTGAAAGCTTTTGCAAGCCTATCAGCAAGCACATTGTGAAAAGCCTGACGATTCTCTGGGGGCACTGTATCAGCACTGGCTGCCCTGGGCTGCAGCCAGTTTGAGCTTCCTAGCTCTCAGTTTTGGAAAATTCAATTAAATTTTTGATGGTCCATTAGCATTAGGAATTTCTATCCCTTGAAGATGCCAAAAACTTTGGTAATATAATGTTAGTAACTTAAAAAGGCGGGAGGGGAACTTAAGTGGTTTAGGTCTCCTCGCTGAAAGTGAAGTAGACTCAGTGGTTAGGATCTAAATTTGGCATTTATTCTGTAAGTTTCCTTTAGGCATTGGTATGGCAAAAGACAACTCACGGTGCCTATCTATTTGTTCTTTATATGTCTTGATTTTTATATTTTATAGTGTATCTATATTTTGTATTTTAAATTCAAGCATCAGTCCATGTTAAATCCCATTCTACATTTAGCCATTCAGTAGATGTTGTGGAAGCCCTGGGTCCACACAAAAAGGTCAGTTTTAAAGGTGGAGTCCATTGTACTCCTTAGGGCAGTCTGAAGTATAGAATCATAGAACTACAGGACGGTTTGGGTTGAAAGGGATCTTTAAAGTTCATGTAGCTCCAACCCCCTGCCTTAGACAGTGGCATCAGTTTGCTCAAAGCCCTATCTGGCAATGAGCACTTCCAGAGATGGGGCATCCACAGCTTCTTTGGGCTACTTGTTCTGGTGTCTCACCACAGTCACAGTACAGAATTTCTTCCTTATAAGTAACCTAAATCTACACTCTTTTTAAAAACATTACCTGTTGTCCAATCACTGCAGGCCCTTGTAAAGTCTCTGTCTCTGCAGCACTGACCCACTGTAGAGGAGCTAAGCCTAAGATCCTTTATCCCTTACCTCTCTTGGAGACACATCCTATGGTTGACAAGACGTTTTATTGGGCTGCTTCCTACAGTGACACAACACCACATACACTATGAGAGATTAAATGTGCCCAGGCTTCAGGCATCCCGTAGGGTATCCTGTCGTTCTGTGGATTCAGTTTTCTCTTTTAAACATGCTTAAGGCTGAACCTTCACTGAATAGTAGCAGAGAGCAGCTAATGTTCTGTGTTGCTCTTCAATATTTTTTTTCAATATTCCCTTGTTTCAAAATGCACTGCAAATTGCAAAACACTTACTTTTGTTGGAGAACATCTGTAAGTAATGTACGTGTGCATCAAGAATGAACTTTCTTGTATGCACCTACTGGAAATTTGTTTTGTTTTCATTTATTCTGAAGTGTCTTATAAGAGTAATTTTTAGAAACATTACAGTGATTTAACATGGCAACTTCCTGTGTATCCAAGCAATAGAGATCTGTGGAAATGCCGATTACTTAGGAAGAGAGGAGCTTAAAAAAAGACTCCTGAAACCTCTGGTGTGATCTTCATGCATTCTAAATAGCTGATTTCTTGAGTCATCTCACAATGAGAATGCTTCTGACTACATTGTTGGGTTAAGGGAATGCGTCAGAGAGCTTTCTCTCACGATGTATAAAAAGCTAACATCCAAACAAAAATTCTTTCTGACAAAAGCTGTGACTTGTGTCAGAAGTGAAAATTAAATGCCAGATGGATAATTCAATCCAAAATGACACTTTAGCCTCGAGGACACGCTTTTTTTTTTTTTTTAAACTGTGCAGTCTGTAATTAAAAGCCAGACAATATCTCAATATCTGAATGTAGGACAGTAGAGGAATATGCACTACTCTCTGTGAAATCAAAACATGCTAAGAAGTAGCTACTGATGAGTTCAAATTTTGATTATTTTTGATATATTTGCATGTGTTGTAAAGTTAAGAGAAAAAATCTATGTAAGCGAAACTCTTAAATGAGAGCTTCTTTAAAACATGCATATGAAAATATGTTTTAAATGTTTTCTGAATACATAATAACAAATTAGGTGGAAGATAAGTGGAAGATATATTTTCTGCTTCTTTTTTTTGCTCACTTTTTTTTTTTTCTATAGGATTGACTTTCATGGTTGTTCGTGTATAACTGAATTAAATTTAAAGGAAAAAAAAATTAGGCAGTAGCAGCTAGCTAATCTCAGATATTTCCAAATCACGGTTGTTAAACTTTCTGTTAAAAATTGAGCAGTACTATACTCTTTTCCAGAGAGGGGTTAACAAAAGAGGGGGAGAAGGAATGCAGCTAAAATAAGCAGAAAAAAAAAAACCTTTTAAAAATCACGAACTAAACTTAAACAATTCTTGTATCATCTGAATTATTTGTATATCAGGTTATTTACTTAGAATGTTCGTATGTAAAAACGTTTATCAGAACAGTACACAAACTGTTTTGGAACATTAGCTTTCTATTTTTTAAAGCTGCTAGGTCTAAACCCTTATGATTCTCAGCTTTGTTTGAAAACTTAAATGCTGAGCTTGTTAATCATACAGTTTTGAGTTCTAATGCAGCTGTAAGCCATCTACAAAGGCAGCTGCTGTAACTGTTCTAGACTGAAGCAGTAACAGAGATACACAGTATTCTTTTCCCATGAGCAGGTTTGTTCTGTATTCATCATTTAAAGGAAACTCCAAGTGCATTCATTAAAAAATTTTAAGTCCAAATCTTGTGCTAGATTATAAAAGTGTTTCATATGTGAAAACATTGGTTGTGTTAAAAAGCTACTATACTTAATTGGTACAGCAAAACTATACGTGCCAGCCTATTTGTACAAGAAATATTAAATATATTACACTTCTAGTTCGCCATGCAACAGTTCTCAGTATCACATATAACGGAGAAAGTAAACTATTGTTCACAAGGATGATGTTAAAATGGGTACATTACTGAACACAGAAATAAATTTGGAAAAAGAGAAGGGAGGAAGGAAGGAAGGAAGGAAGGAAGGAAGGAAGGAAGGAAAATAAATAACAAAATAGGGTAATTTTACACATTTCTTTACCTGTCTCTATATATGGTATTTAAATAATGTTTATTGTCATCTGTAGGAGGTCTTGGTCATTAAAAACAGACTGACACATTTTCATTTTTTGATTGTAGTGGTGTGGACACAAGCATAATGAAAAGGATGACTGGCATCTTAAGGGAATTGGGGGTAGGTTGAACACATATTTTCCAGGTCTATAATTAGGCTGAATTTGCAAAAATGTTTATTCTGCCCCACTATGGTCAATAGTAAGAGCGTTTCTTGGGAATTTCAGATATTTAAAAATTTCAGACAAAAAATTGTTTATCTACATTATGTCCTATTTCTGATAAAATAGCTGAGAGAGCAGTGCTCTATGCTGGTTTGAGTTTCCCAGAGCTTTCCTAGCATAGCATTGTTTTTTCAGTTTTCTGCTCTTTCTCAAAAATATCTTGTATTCCACACATGGACATAGTTTGTATAAACACTGGCTGCAGAGCAGTTTTGATTGGAATGTCCCTTCCCTCTTAATTATTTTCATTATTAGTAGTTGTACATGTGAGAAGTACAATGAACTATGTCATATCAAGATAGTACATGGTTTTGTCTGTTGTCTTTTTGGCTGTTCTGGAAATCTCAGTTTTCATTTCATTTGCCTAAATCTCTCGAGTAAGACATAGTTTAATTTAATACTAAATTATTAAATGCTGTATTGTAAAAGCCATGCAAGTTTTGTTTGCAGATGTTGACAGTGGGCCAAATGTAAAGCTGTAACAGAAGAATGGCTTCAGGCCAAACTCTCTGCCACAGCTTAATGAAAACCAAACTGAAGATTTCCCGATACTTCTTTGGAGCTTCATTGCAGATAGCTAAACTTATCCTATGTGATTAATTTCAACAGCCTCCTATCAAGTAGAATGGAATCTAGCAAAAAATATGTATTTAGGACATAAAGAAGTAAGAATCAGTACAGCTTAATTAGCCCTGCACCTACTTTATCCAATTAGTGTTATTGGAGCAGCGTTTGCCAACAAGTTTCTTGGTGATTAAAATGCTGGATGCTAGAATATTTGGCTCAAGCTTCTCTAGTGCTGGCAATTCTTGTGGCAACCAGTGGTCACACAAAGTTCTTAGGTACATTGTCTAGGTGATATACACACCTGAAAAGATCACAGCTTCAATATGCTGTTATAAAATAAATAGAGATAGAGCTCCCTCATCCCCAAAGTAAACTCCTGATTTCTTTGTTATGCCTTTCAGTGACTGTACCACTGCAAAGGATGTCTGAGTCCATGAGTCATAAAAATGGTGTAAAACTTTCCATTTCATGTAGCAGAAATTTTGCAGAGTCTGAGACTGGTCATAGATGAATGTCAATGATACTCTAAAGTATCATCTTCTAGCATCATCTGAAAGACCTCCATGGCAACTAAAGTCCTGATGACTTAAAAAAGGAAAAACTTTTTTTCTTTTTTCCTCTAAGTTATCATGTTCTTTAAAACTTATTTAGATTTTAGGCCTATCTTGTACATCAAAAGGAATTTGGGAATAGTAGAGATTCTCATTTTGGTGTTACTTCAGTTCTTTGTCTTCCTTATAAGACTGTGATGGTAGATACTGAAAAAAATGTTGAACAAGATACAATGGTCTGGCCTCTCTGCAAGTGTATCTCAAACTTTCATGGAACTTTAACTACTTTATGAAGCAAAAATTTGCTTCATAGAGATTTTTTGTATCTCTCAGCTGTAGCTTTCCCCACCTGCTTTTCACAGACCTGATGCAAAAGTTTTATGAAAGTTTTGACACATCATGTTTATGTGGCCATCTAACAGAATGAGCTTCAAGCTGCTTGAGGCATCTGAAGGGGATCTAGCCTGAGATAGTCATGCATGCGAAAGATAATTTAGTGCGTAAGCCTCTTTTATGAAAACTTGAATGCTTAAGCAGTTAGAAAGGAATTTGGTGCCTGAAAATATCTTCCTAAACATTCAAAAATATAAGCACTTAGGTCATGCTTGAAATGACTTGAGGTTCTATGTTTCACATTCTGTTTTTCGGTAAGAAATAAATGCACTACTTCCTTTTGTTTCTTCTCTTTAAACAAAGGGCCTTAAAATCCTTATGTAGGAATAGAGTTTGTACCCTTCGTCAGTGGAGCTATTCATCCAGAAAGGGACTAGTGACTGAAGAAACATCTCTCGTAGTGGGTGATTTGCCTTAGGAAAGACAGTAGAAATAAGCCAAATGGAAGCAGCAATATTACATTCAAAGCAAAGCATCTGAGAAAATTCAGGCAGCTTCTATGTGCATATGTAAAGCTACAACATTCACAAAGATCTTCCTGTATCAATATTATTATGTCATGCATTGTGAGGAAAATGTTTGCACTGCCTCTACTAGTATAGTTTTTGATTATTTAAATTAGAGATTCCAAAAATCCAATTTTCTTTTCACTGTTTTGTAGTTTGATTTTAAATTTGTTTTAATAAATGAAAGACTCTGTAGTTGGTTTCACAATCAGACTGAGATTATTAAATGATGTTGTGCAGTGGAATGAGAGTACAGGACCTAAGCTTCTCATATCCAGTAAGAAAATTTTAACGAGTCCAGTAATACTTGTGAATGCTTGAATTTTCAGTGTTGCAGGAGAATGCTTGTTTATTTGAGAACAGTTTTAATGAGATTTAAAAACTCTTCGATTACACTGTGATTTGTTAAAAAAGAAAAAAAAAATCCTAATTTTGGGCCAATGCAAAATTCAGAGTTGCTTCAGTTTAATCACTTCTATTTCTACAAAGTTAAGTTATCATTATTTTGAATACTTAATGTTCTTGGTTATCTCAACTACATTTCAAACATAGCCCAGACAGTATTTAAGTCCCAAATGATTTATGTCACTCAGTTTATAGAAAAATATCTAATGAACTGCTTTACTCTACTCAGGACTGGCAGTCATTCTTTGCAATTACTCCCCGATGTTACAATGGTCTGGTCTCTCTGCAGTTGTATCTCAGACTTTCACATAACTTTAATTATGTTATAAAGCCAAAAGAAGAAAGATACTTTAGCTTTCAGCTTTAGCTTTCGCATCTACAGACCTGCTGCAAAATTGTATAAAAGTGTTTTGGTGCATAATGATTAAGCAGAGTGAGCTTCAAGATGCTTTAGGCATCCAAAGGGGAGCTAGCCTGCAACAGTCATGCACGAGAAAGCTACTTCAGTGCACAAGTCCCTTTTTTGAAAACTTGTGGCCAGGAGGGCCAGTGGTATCCTGGGGTGCATTGGGAAGAGTGTGGCCAGCAGGCAAAGGTAGATTGTGAAAAGCTTTTCTGGTAGGAGTGCTTCAGCAGGAGACAGAAAGATCCTTGGAAGTTAACTTTATCTGCTACAAAGAAAGTTTGGTGAAGAAAATATGAATGTGTGGTCAAAAATCTATCTAAGGAGCACACATGTAAAATATCTGTTCCGGATATTGCAGTTTTACTGTGCATTGAAGAAGTCATGAATGCACTGTAGATAGAAGAAAGCGCAGCACTGCATTTGCATTGTAATGCTGGATGCTGTTTTGGCAGTCTCTAGTTCCTTTGACTGTTTGCATTTAATAGTTCAGAGGTTAAATCTGCATTTACCCGTTGTGATTGCTGTGTCTGGAGAGCAATCCTACCAGTAAATATGGCTTTTGACATACCTTCTGTAATCTGCTCCGTTCTCTACCGTACTTGCACTGGTACCATGCCAAATATCACTAAAAAAGCAAACACTCTAAGGTGTGCTTTAACAGCTAGGTTGCTTGGTTGCTGTTAATTAATGTGTTACAAGGAAACCATAATTGTTAAATACTAGGATAAAAGAAAGTTGTTTTTATATTAAAATGTGACTGTAATAAAATGATATTAAATTCTGTAGTATTCATGCTGGACAACAGTGGACACTGCTCAGATGTAAAGAGGCAAACAAAGACTTTCTTGGATGGGTTGCCTTTGCTTTGGGTGTTTAGCTCTGGATTCTCCCCAGATTCCTGAGGCTATTTGCCATTGTTATCCTCTGCCAATCATATTCTTCTCTATCTCTGATTAAATACCTTAGAAGTGATATTCACCATTTCTTCTTGCATGTGCAACATTCTTGTGGTTTTTCTCTAAATCCCTAAGGAATTTTTTTCTTCAGTTCTTATGTTTGTCATTTCTCATGGCCACAGTTAAACTCACCCCACTTCCTGGACCGGAGCACTTTATGTTCAGGTGGCTTCCAGCAGCTATCTTTGATGCCAGTTTCTCTGGCAAAACTCAGGGCACAAAAGATTATTAAAATGGAGATCTGGTTTGGAAAGAAATACTGAGCTCAAAGTCAGAGCCTAACAAAATAAAAATAAATAAAAGAGTTATACATGGAGCTGTACATGCTGTGGTAAGTGCAAGCCAAGGTAATGTGTTTGAAAGCTGGTGCATTTGGAAGAAGTAGTAGGAACTTCATTGGCTTGTGTGACTTCCTGAGAGCTTGTAACTGACGACAGAATGTGCACAGCTTGGACAAGCAGGAGGACTAGTTCAGGAGAATTAATTTCAGAAGGAATGAATGACTTTGCAGGAGATGATAAGAGCTTATAAGCAACTTGGGAGGTGTGTTAGTTGTGCTTCTGAAACAGGTGGATAAAACAGTGTGGTCCCAGCAACACAGGTATTAGTGCCAAAAAAATCAGTGACATCAGCAATTAGGTAAAGGCAGGACTTACCGGTAACAATCTCATTCATGCTGACTGTTCAGATAAGCAAATGTATTTTTCTGTTGCTGCCTGGTGAGCTGGCTAGCTATCCATCCTTGCTGGGCAACAGATCCTCCAGGATCTGGGACAGCCATCAGGAGCTCACAGCTCGTTTGGTGGGACCTGGGTAGGGCCAGAAGCAACTTTGGCCAAGTCCTCCAGGCATACAAAGGAAGCCCTTAAGATACAGCAACACCCAGGGCTGCAAACAGGACATGGCTGTGACATGGCAGTTTGGAAGTTTGGAAGCAAGGGCACAGTAAAGGTGTTGAAGCTCTGCCAGCTTGACCAGGAAGGAATGGTACCCACCTGCATGAAAGCCATGGCCTCTTTTAAGCTCTGCACCTAGCATAACTGATGGAGCTGCCCAGATCGAGCTCCTGGTGGGAACACGCTGCCACCTCAGTGCCAGCTGTGGGCTGTTCCCTGCTCTATCAAACACCAGTACCAGCCAGCAGCGAGGAGCACCCCTGTGGAAGGTGTGCCCAGGTGGTTGAACTCCTCCACTTAGTGGCAGAGCTGCATCAGGGGTTGAGCAGGATGAGAATTATCAGAGAGAACTAGAGAGGTAGGCTGCTGGGATCACACCCTGGACAGGCCCAACAGTCAGACAGGATGCGTGATACAGAGGATTCCTTGTCCATTCTCTACCTTGCTGGGTGTGTGAACAGAGAAGGAATGGTTGGTGATGTGATAGTTTGAAACTGTCTTGGCACAGAGATCATGAAATTCTGAAACTTTTGGTTCTTGGAGAAGTAAGGAGAAGGGTCAGCAAAACTGCCACCTTGGACCTTCAGAGGGCAGACTTTGGCCTTTTTAGGAGACTGGTTGGTCAACTGCCAGCTGAACATGAGCCAGCGTGTGCCCAGGTGGCCAAGAAGGCCAATGGCATCCTGGCCTTTATCAGAAAGTGTAGTGTAGCCAGCAGGACTGGGACAGTGATCATTCTCCTGTGCTTGGTACTACTGAGGCCACACTTTGAATCCTGCATCCAGTTTTGGGCCTCTCAATTCAGTAAAGACATTGAGGTGCTGGAGCATGTCCAGAGAAGGATGACAGAGATGGTAAAGGGTCTGGAGCAAAAGTCTGATGAGAAGTGGCTGAGGGAGCTGGGGGTTAGTCTGGAGAAAAGGAGGCTCAGGGGAGACCTTGTCACTCTCTACAACCACCTGAAAGGAGGTTGTAGTGAGGTGGTGGTTAGTCTCTTGTCCCCGGTAAAAAGTGACAGGACAAAGAAAATATTCTCAAGTTGTTCCAGTGGAGGTTAAGATTAGATATTAGGAAAAATTTCTTCAGTGAAAGGTTTGTCAAGCATCAGAACAGGCTACCCAAGGGAAGCAGTGACTCAGCCTAGGGTGAGTCACAGTCTCTGGAGTCGTTTAAAAGTGTGGATGTGGCACTTAGGGATGTGGTTTAATAGTGGACTTGGCAGTGTTAGGTTGTGGTTGGATATCATGAACTTAAAGGTTTTCTAACTTAAATGATACTATGATTATATGATATGAGGGTTCTTGTGGGAGTAATGTTTGGGCTATGATTTTCATCCTAGATGTTTCCCTGAAAAAATGCATCAATTTTATGATGTCTGTGAAGGTAGGGCAGTTCATCTAGATGGGGGTCTGGGGGAGAAATATGAGAATAGGACTGGTGACCCTAATTGGCTTTAGAAAGAACCAGAACCTGCAAAGAACATGCTGTTGAGGACTCATAAGTTCCCAAAAAACCCAGAGAAAAAGCAGGCTTAATTTTGTTGCCTGTTTTTGTCCTTCCTTTCAAAATGAAGTCAGAAGAGATGGAAATGAAAATAAAGATGGGTTAAATGGCATTGATCTGTCTGTGACTGGCCTTTCCATATGATATAGGTCTGAATTATTGTGTCAATCAAAGTTGCTTATTAAATAACAAATTCATTCTGCATTCACCCCTTCAAACCAAATCCAGCTCTCATGGGTCAGGACCTTCTGCATTGCATTCAGATAGACAATCTAAACCATCAGGACAGTGTGGCCTAAACTCTTAATCCTTTTCTCCTTGATGCCTAGGATGTAATTCCTCATCATCTGATTTTGAAATCCTTGTTTACTTCTTTATAACTCCTTTGACCAGATCCTCTGCAAGGTCTTTCTATTTCTGCACCTGAAGGAGAGGCAAACAAAAGACTCTGTGGACCCTTAGTCCTTAAAACTTTATTTTCTTTTCCTTTCCTTTGATGTCTGTAATGTTTTAATATAGAGACATTAAGATCTGAAAAGTGTAGAGTCATGTAAAAGTAGCCTTATATAATGACTGGGTGTGTGTATCTTTTCCTGTGACTGTAGCCCTTCTGTGATGGGTTGGTGTACATGATAGCAGTGGAGATTTTATGTGTCAGCAAGATATCTCAAGTGCAGAATGCGGCAAATCATCGTTCATTGTTCATCATCTTGTGCTTCATCTGTACAGTGTCTGACAGCTGTGGTGTTCTTACTGCAGCCTAGCATCACAAATTCCCCCAGACTAGATAGACCTTGTGTCCATAGAAGTTACTTAGCCAGAGAAGATCATTCTCTTTTATAACTTTTGTTTGTTTATGCTTTACTCCATACCTGCCTTTCATGTTATTAGCCTGGTAATGACCTTTTCATTTATTTGCATCTGCTGTTCCCTTGACCTTTGTTCCAGGCCAGGGATTGTTTTTCAACATAGGCAGAAGTGCTCTTTTGTTTGCTGATATGTGATCATAGGCTAGTAGTGGTAGTTTTTCTAAGCAAGACTCAAATAAAGCAAACCTGTTGGAAACAGTGGAATCTTTGCATAGGATGGCAGTGAAGTCTTCAAATTATGTTGGTTTACCTTGCATCTTGTATCTGCAAATTTTCTGTTTGGATTTCATAAAACTTTTATGGACATCTTTTACTACAGAAAAACCCCAAGCCCTAATTGCAATAAATTTCTTTTTGAGGTGGGGTTTAAAAGTTACAGAAATTATATGTTGTTCCTTAGCCTGCCTTCTAATCATTGAAGACACATAATTTTCTCAGTTCATCTTTTGTTTCTTCTTCACCTTCCAGTGAAATCATGGATGTTGGTTTATTCACTTTCTTGCCTTTCCATCTTTTATGTTGTAGTAAGCATGACATCATTGGAGCTTGAGCAAAAGCATATTTTTGTTGAGGAGTTAAGACACAGTCAGGACAAGGGTGGTAAGTAATTTTCATAGTTAGAGTAACTAGGTGAATTCCTAGGTATACAAATACCCTTTTCATTTTTAGCTGAAAAGTAGAAATACAGCTGAAAGCGGGTTGGAGTGAGGGGGGAACCAAACCAACCAACCCAGAAAACCTAGTTATTTTTAACCTTTCTAGTTTTCTTTTCCTTTATTGCATCATGGTAAATTGCATACTTTTATGTTCTGTGTCAAATCATATATTGTTTATTCTGTCTTCTCTCTAGGAGGAGAAATGCATGCAGTGGCATAGGAGTTTTCTGCTTGAACCTTTTTCTTTTTTATACATACATATTATGTTTCTTTATGTCAGCAAAAGACTACACCCCATTGTCCTTAATTCCCTGATATTCTGGGGCATTTCTATGCTCTTGAAAACTTTATTTGGCATTGTATGCAAAAGCTCTAGTTCTCCAAGGACAAAATTACTTTTTTCTTGGAAGGTGAAGTACTTGATTTCAGTCCTTATATGGTGCTTTAGGAAACTTCATTTGTTTTCAATCTCATTATGGAGGTCCCAACATGAAGATGACAGCAAAGAACTTGAGTTCGTTACTATACACTATAGAACTCACATTTAATAAGGTAGCCTCGTCAAGCTTCATATTTAATTATTTTGTAGCTTTACATATTTATTAGAGACTTTCCTAGGTACTCAAATATTCCCAGTATCTTCAGGCAATTCTTAACTGTACCATGGAAGGATAATGAGGTGAATAACAGATCTCTTAGTTGAAAGGAAGTACAAATCACTTTAAAAGAATATGTAAAAACTGAGCTCTAACAAAAAACTCAGTGGTACAATTGAACTAAGGCCTTAGTGCCATTTGTCGCTCTGATCTTCTAATTCAAGGAAATTTTTCTATGAGATGGCTTGTTTGGGGGGGGAGGGGGGAGAGGAGGATTAATTTTTGTTTCAAGTTTTGGATGCTTATTCTTCACCAGTGACCAGATTTTCTTCAAAGAACTTGGACCCGTTTGGAAGACTATACTAGATGTATTGAGTAAGTGGGAGAGTGCTACTTGCCTGTTATTAGTACTTAAAACTGTGCTATGACAGTAGTTCTTCTGCAAGCAGCCTTTAATTTTTGAAAAGGATGAAAAAATAGTTGCATATGAGGGAGATCACAAATAACAGTTCTTTTAAGCAGTTTCTCAGGAACCTGGCTGTCCTTGTCATGAAGTACAACCTTACCTTATGGTCGACTTCACTGAAGCCTGCAGAGAGAAATGGAACAAGAGGATGGCCATTTGCCCTTTATTGACTAAAAGGAGAATGTCCCTGAATAATCTGAAATTCAGTTTTAGCTACCTCTGACCTAATGTACCTTCTTTATCACATAATTTTTTTTGCTAGCCCCAGGTATGTTCATGTCTCCAAATGAATCTTCATCAGCTATGCGTACATGCTGAACTTTTCCACCTCACAGCCTTTCTAAAAACTTCTGAAATCTTACATTTTGAGTGAATGTAAAAATATATCTTGCCATTAACAGTTAAGATTTCAAGCTGTGCCTGCCACAAGCACTTCTGTTTGACTTCTGAAGACTATAATTTGAAAGTCGCAATGAAACTTTTCCTATTTACGGAAACTCTAAAACAAGTTGCACTTTTCCATTTAAAGCCTCAAGAAAACAACAGAGAATTTATAACATAAATTGCTAGTTTCCAAAGGTTCCATTTAATACTAATAATGTCATTCTGAAGTCTGAGCAACTCAGCTAAAGAGAAGCTATTTACAGCATACTGCTGTGATCGTGGTGACAAAATCCCACTGAGAGATGTGTTTGCACATTTTCCAAAGTCACAGCTTTGTTCTGTTTCCACAATGCATATTTTTTTCCTCCTCAATTCTTTCTAACAAAAAAGAATGATGATTTAGTGCAAAAGTAATCAATTACACAGTAGAAAATAATGGTCTGCAGTAAGGTTAAAGCGTGAGTCTGGCCGTGTACACCATCTCTGTACCACAAATTGGAGTCTTTATTGAATGGAATGATGTGATCTGGAGAGGTAAGAGAGTACTTATATTTGCTGGAGATTTATCAGAGTCTGTGATTAAATTGGTTTAGTTTATAATGATGTAAAAACTTTCTTGGGTTACAGAGCTTCAAAGTGTTTTTATATTATCTTCAGCTTTCCCAGAGTTTCTTGACAATGTTCAGTTAATGTATCTACCAAGAACTTCTCCCCCTGCCTCAAGTACTGGGTCTTTCTTCAGTTTGAAACATGGGCCAAAAGTACTCAGTAATGTGTTGTAATAAGATCCGTTTAAGCAGTTCTTGTGCACATCATCCCATAGGAAAGATACCCACTGACTTCCACAAGCTGCAGAAAAGGCTGCTAGATCAGCAGACTTAATGGTCGCATTGTTCAAAAAGACAAAGGTGGTTTTGGTAGTCAGTGATTTCTTGATTGCTTGAGGTGCTTTGCATGGCTGTGCTTGAGAAATGTGTGGTTGGGTCAACAATCTGACAGCTTCACTATGTTTGGAAAGAGTGAGTACTAATCCTCCCAAGAGATTTTAGAATTTTGAATGAAATAAAAAGGAATTTTATGTGGGTTTTTTTGTTTTGTTTTGTTTTGTTTTTTTTTTTTTCTGGATCATGAAATATAGTTTTGCACCTGTCTTGGAAAAGGCCAAAATAATAAAATAAATACTTTCCAATAATAGAGGGAAGAGGTAAGACAAAAACAATGTGGAGTACCAGTCCCCAGTTAAATGTATGTATAGACATATGATACATCTTTAAGATGGAACTTATTTATTTTGTACATTTAGTAGTAAAGTGGCTTAAAGAAAACAAAGTCAGCCTCTGTCACTTCATTATGGGAGGACTAATATCGCTGAGAGGTTCTCATGCATAGATTTAATTGATCCCTCTTCTTTATTTTAAGGAATAGGTGTAAGTTAAGAAGAAAAAAAACTTCAAATCACAAATTTGTCAAGTATTTAAAATGTTTGATTGCGTACTTATCTTTATTTTATTTTCATTCTTTGACATTGGGTAAATTGTAAATATTTTAAAAAAATAAAAAGGAAATAGCTTATCATTTTGAGAAACTGGATTTTATCACACTGATAAAAGAATGAGTATATAAGTAAGCATAATATTCCAGAAGAAATAGTTGCCTGTTTTGTTTTATATACTGCTGTATATGTTTATGTTGCTATTTAATTGCTTGGATGGGAAGATAATAAGTCCTTGTGCATACACAATGTTTCTGTTGTAATCATTTGTAATTTACATTAGAATAAACTGGTAGAGAGGCACTTTGGAAGCCCTGAAAATATTTACACATCCTGCACTTTAGAAGTTTTAAATCAAGCAGAATATTTGCAGTTAATTAACAGCCTTAGTAACAAGAGTAGTCAATGCCTTCCAAATGATTCTAGCATTAATGGCTTCTTGAATCCAGTGTGATTATCTATCTTTTATTTTCTGACTGGTTCATCCTTAGTAAACTAAAGTATGTTTTAAGAAAAATAATTTATGAAAGCTAAGTAATGTATCATCCCTTTCTAAAAATAATTCGCATATATTAACTGTATTATCTAAACTGCTCAAAAGAGTTCATTTCTGTCCTCTAATAGCAAATGTATCTTAGAGAACAGAGACTGGCCAGGACTGCCTGGATCAAAGGTAATCTTGAGTAGATTTCAGCTCTGTAATGAATGAAATATATCCCATGTAAAAGAAAAATCCTAAGGATAAGATGATGAATAGCATTTCTGTAAGCAACTGTTAGGACAGTGTGGAGAAGATTTAAATTAATTTTCCCTATCTTGTGCCCTAAAATATTTTCTATTTTTCGAAGTGGATTATGAAAGGACTAGGAACTGTTTTGTGGTATCTAAATTAAAGCTAATTGTGATTATTGATTGTGAAAAAAAATGCATTTAATCTACTGTTCTCTGGGACTTGAAAGAGACAAACACATTTATTTCCTTATTGTATAGTTTTTAGCAAGACTGGTAGTCCTAAAAAAAATGATCCTTTAGACCAAGTAGAGCTTTCCTGAGACAAAATAGTCTTCATGTTGTATTAACACTATACTTGTGTGGAGTTTTATATCTTGGATATTTTCTTAATATACATATCTGTGTGCTCATCTGGCTTTGCTATGAGAATGTGACTCTATTAAAAGTTTTTTTAAACTGAGGTCAAGATAGGGCTATGCCCAGCTTGTTGGACATTTGTTAGCTATTCTTTTGGGGTGACTTTGTACCTTGGTATAGGCCATGCCTCGGACAGGTGAGCAGGAGGTGTATGTGTGTACGTGTGCATGTGTAGCTGCAGATACAAATACAGCTTTTTTTTTTTTAATTATTTTGTGGATGTGTGAACGTAAAACTTAGGATAGACATACAGCTTGATTCATTGTTCTGTCAATTATCATCACAAGTGCAAGGCTGCTGAAAGATGGAAGTAAGGCATCTCTTTAGACAAATACTCTACTTAAAGGCCAGTGGTTCTGTGTGGAAAATGAGAAAAAATTTTTACTCAGTGACATGCCTGTGAAATAAAAGTAAAAATGGAGTATCTCTTTCACCATCTACAGGTATAAATTTAAAATTCAAATCATATCTGTAAGAAAATGAAGCTTAGTTGCATTGAATCTGGACATTGAAGAGTTCTTTAAAGAAGGATGAGAAATGTCAGTACTTACTTGTAATGTTCATTATTACCCATTTGGATTAATTTATTCTGATTAATTTAAGCATCTTATTTTGCTGCTACATTGTGTGCTTTCCATGGATCCTGATTATTTTCTTATTTTTGTACAGGAGAAAACTTTGCCTATGCTTGTTAATTGAAGACTTTAATGAAAATATGCTAGTAAAACACCTGAAGATGAACCTGGAACAATGCTAATACTTTTCTTCTTACTGGCTATATGTGTATATTAGCATTCTAGATATTCATATGGACTGTGCACGGGTAAAGTGTAGGACTGAATTTTTTTTGTAGCGTATGTCTATCAGCAAAGTGACAGCAGAGCTTTCTGTGGTTGCTGATAAAACAGAGTAACCTTCCAGAGAAGTTTATCTACATTGCAAAAACTGTTGGAATTCCATAGCATAGGACTAGGGATTTTTTCTGCTATAGGGGAGGAAAAAAAGTTATGCTGGTGAAATATTTTAAAAAAAAAAAAAAAAAGGCATTTTACTTGTTATGTAATTTTGGATTGCTTTTGTGCTTAATAATCTGATATTTGAATTAACTTCTTATCAGCAGGGCCTAATGACTGCACTGGCAAGGTTTATTTGAGGATCTTTCCAGACTTCCCATTCGGAGTGGTTTGACATTGTCAGTTGAATTACAGGTAGAAATAAAGAAATAACAGGCCACTGTGAAAACCATTTCATTTTTGATGAATCTCATTTATTCAGAATAGTCACTGGACCAATACTGAAGAGTAGACATAGCTTCCACCTCGTAGCTGCCTACATGTTGTGGGCACCCTGTAGAGGTGGGCACTTAGGAAATGGAGAGGACCAGCCAGGCGGAAGTGGTTAGGCCTAACCTATTTGCAGACTAATTGCATTCTTTGTGGGGCGCTTTGGATTCTTTCCAGATGATTAAACCCACAGCGGGGTATTTTAGGAATTGTGTCTGTATCTGCTGGACAAATAAGAATTTGCTTGGGATTTTTTTTCACAAAACTTGTGTTTGCATCACTGCTGTCATGGATAGTCTTCATATGCTACACCGCTGGTGCTGTAGTCTAACTATATGGACTTTGTCGTTCTGGAATTTTGTAGCAGACAGGCAACCATCTGCCACATTCAGTATCTAAAGGCTAAGGTCTTGGCTTTGTATGTCATAGGTTTGGGTATGTCCTAGTATGAGCTCCTACTGTATTTTTTAAATTTTTGTTTGTTTGTTTGTTTTTACTCTCTCAATATACTATAAAAATGCAGCAGTTAACAATCCGGTTTAAAAATCTAAGTACAAGATTCTGAACACAGGGAACCAGCTGCATGCCACTGTCAGTTCTGTTGGTATCTGAGACTCCTTGTCGAATTGCCTTCTGATGTGTACTCTATTGGCATGTACTTTTCCCCTCTAGTCCCTGCATAGCAGCACCTCTCTAGAGTACCATCCAGCCAAATGTTCTTTGCATGGAAATAGAGGTTCAGAGTGAAAGGGGAAAGAGGGAAGGAAAGGAGCATCTAACTTTATTGAGGAACTGAAATCTGGTCAGGATGCATGTCTGGGAACACCAATACCCTCAAGCATCACTCACTGGCTGTGAAATCTCAAGCAGGAGAACTTGTTGCCAGCCTATGGCATTATAAACAAGGGGAAGAAGAGGCCGACTGATCAGAATTCAGATTTGGTACAATATGAAGTTGATGATCATCACTGATACTGAAGAGGTTGGTATGTAGATCGTGTATCTTTAGTGTCAGGCAGTTTAAAATGCATGCCTGCAAGCACTTGGCCCATAGTAATATTCCATTATGAGGAATTTTTAGTGTCTGAAGACAAAAGTCTTTCTTGGTCTTGTTAACTTAAGCAAACATTTGTCTTCCCTGAATAAGAGCAAGCAAAATTTTACACCAGATAATTGACACTATAGAATTATTCTGCTTAAATTTAAGTTCTTGTTGTTTTCAATTTTGATTCCCCTGTTGCCAGAGTAGTGTGACAATAATTTCCTAGAAGGTATTTGTAAATACTTTAGTCTGTCCTTGTAGTTTGAGGCAGGAATACTTTTAAGTATTTATTACTTAGGACATATATATATTTGCCATATATCAAAGGAATGTCATTTCTAAGGTGTATGTTTACTTGAGTCAAGTTAATTTTCTAACATTAGGTTCTGTCTATACCTCCTCTCGTTCTTCAGGCTAATAGAATCCTGTCTCCACTTTATTATGTTTTCGAGTTTCACTCTGGACTTCTAAACACCTGAGCCTGTGTTTATTACAATCAGACATTTTTGTAGCTTTAGTCTGTTCGTAATTGTTTTCATGTTAGCAGAGATCTCCTCAGCTAAAAGTAAGAATATTTTCTGTAACTACTATCAGGAGCTAAGATCTTTAGCTTTCTTCACCATGCTAATGACCTTTTTCTGTACTGCTTCCTACCTATATTAGGCTTTTTCACTATGAAATATGAAGATCATGTGTGGCATTTCAAAGCAACTGGGATAATCCTCTTTAAAGTATGAGTGTTATTATCTCTGAGACAGAATATAGTAGGATTTCCTCAAAATAGTGTGTTTACTGAAGTTCCACTTGGTAATTTATTTCATTCATAACCAGTTCTAGATTTTTTACTACCTGTATTTACTACTTTTGCAATATACAATAATTTATTACATTTTAAAGATTGTTATACCTACAGTATTTGCATGGGATACATATCTGTACATTATACCCATGCACGTCTTGGAAATTCATATCTAGTGGTGTTTACTGTTCATTAATTTCATTATTTACTTGATACTCCTGTTATTTATTTGCAAAGGGATTACTTAATTTCTATTAAATTGCTACTGACTTCTAGGGGGAGAGAATAATATTCAAAGCAAGGAAAATATTTGCTCATCTTAGACATACTTATGCACTGATAGATTTCCCACACCTCTTCAGAGATGTACAGATTCCCCACAGTGTCTCACATGTGTTGTTTTCAAACTAAAAATGGTTCTAAACTGTATGGTACCTCAAGTCCTCAGAGAGACATGTACTGAAATTATTTGTGCATCATCAGTGTGTTTTTCCCTCTGCTTTTCCAAATGCAAGTAAGTAGATTTAGTTTGATCTATCTTGTTTTGTTTTGTCTATTCAACCATTTAATTTATCATGTTTTATTTACCCAGTGTGTCCCTCCATTAATAAAGGGCTGTGTTCCTGACGGTGGAAGAAACATCTCTAGAAGATATTTCGGAAGGTCTGAGGAAACTCCCTGCTGCTGTCTTTTTTGTTGATTATAGAGGGAGTTGAGCCTACCAAGATTATGTACCTGATTGAAAGTTGGAAATACTGAAGCCAAGCATTTTTTGGCAAGAATTTACATTGAAACTACATTCACAAAATTAATTTGTACATTTCTGTTTTCCTTCAGAACAACATGCTACATGATAATGGCTATTTTGGGCATGTTTCCTGAATCTGTTGGGCTGTA
This sequence comes from Oreocharis arfaki, assembly GCA_013398015.1. Lineage (NCBI taxonomy): Eukaryota > Metazoa > Chordata > Aves > Passeriformes > Paramythiidae > Oreocharis > Oreocharis arfaki. The sequence goes on from VZRR01010950.1 coordinate 424,633, forward strand.
GTTTAGCACTTCTTGTTTCCTAAAGTTATTTTATTTCTTTAAATTGCCTCGTATGTCCAGGTAGGTTATGATGATGATTTTACAGCTCTTCATCCCAGTTACAAACTTTTTCACTGAAAAGTTACTCAAGGAGTGTTTTTTGTGGGTTTTTTTTAGTCTTTTCCTTAGTATATTACATTACTTAGATTTTCTTGTACTGCATTTTTTTATTATGTCACCTGATATTCTTCTCTTATTATATATTTAATACATTTAAATATATTCCAATTTGAAATTAATTTTTCATAATCTGTATTATGTTAATTATTTTCTAATTATTTGGATCTTCCATAGTAGTTTCCTGTTATCTTTTTTCTTGATTATCAAGTTATTATACTTCTCCATTACTTGTGTTTCTTTCACATTCTCTATCAAAATTACTTTTTCTCTTTTTCAAGATAGAAGTAAATCATTTTTTCATTGTTCTTTTTCATTTTTCTAAATTACCTGTGCCCCACAGATTTCAGATCTCATTCGATCTCTCTTGTTACCATGCAACTGCCATGATGCTTTAAAACTGCCTTTATATTCATATACCGATGGGTTTTATTTTAAAAATTATTATTCTTCTCATGAATGTCCATTGTCCTTCAACTGATTACATCAGAAAATATTTTCTTAGCCTAGATGGGGTTTTTTATATTATCAGCTTTTTTACTGACACCTAATGTGTCTTTCTTTTGTGATTTTCAAATGTCCACAGTCATTTTAAGCTTTTCCAACATGCTTTCTTTAGCACAGGCAAAAGTAAGGCTTTTAAGGCTTAGCTTCAATCCATTGTAAATGTTCAGAAACTTCATTCTGTCCATATAAACCAAGTTCGAGGGCGCCTCACAAGCTTAGTCTGAAACCTCCAAAATTTGGAATAAACATTGTAATTTTTTTCTGACATGGAAATATGTTACAGTTTGGAAATGACAGTAGATTTCTGTTATAAAGTCTGCTTTTTGTGAGTAAAAGAAAAAGGGCTTTGCACAATACAGGGTGTATTTTTCAGCTGCATCATAAAAACCTGTCTGTGTAGGTAGTATTACCTGAATTTTGGAGTCTGCACAGGTTGCTGTCTTCTGAGAAATTCTGTCTGACTGAGCCTTGCAAGCAGCTCTACTTGCTGGGTCCAAAAATGTCGTGGATATGAACTCAGGGGCTGTTTGCTAATCGTGGTAAAATAGGGATACCTGAACATAGAACTTGAGCAAACACTTAGGCACTGAAAGCTGCCCAGAAAGAAGGTTGGGTATCTTCTACCTGCTTCTGCTGGCAGAGTTTGGAGTAAGCTGAATATGTACTTTGTATCTCTCGTTATAAAGTTAGATCTAAGTGTTTTCATTTAAAACACAATGTAAGTTTGTATTGAAATGGAAACTTGATCCAATTCTAAAGCCGGTAACCTATCTTTTTTATCTTCCTTATTAGTGGAATAAAAATAGATAATCAGACGACGTAAGTGAACTGCATGGACAAGATCATGTCCATATGATATTTTTCAAGAAGAGCCAGCCATCTTAAGTCAGGGGGCTCTGCAGGTCTCCTCATGATGTTGTGCTGCAAAGCACAGCTGCAAGCTGTCCTGTCTGTATCTGGGCCATGTTTGACTGCCTTAGATAATAGATTCTCTGCTGTCCTATACTGGCAAATTGCTGACACAACCCCACAAAAAGAAATAGCCTAAGATACAGTTTCCTTTCCAGGGGCACTTAGGGACATGGATTATTAGTGGACTTGGTAGTGCTGGGTTAATGATGACCTTAGAATTCTTTTCCAACCCAAATGATTTTATGATTCTCAGACTTCAATTTATGCTCATCAAGAACTAATGGTGTGATGCGGGGTGCTGTGGGNGGGTCAGAGGCGAAGAGGCCGAGCAGGCCTCGTGTACAAGCTTATAAGGGGTAACAGAAAGGGGGCTGGCAGAGCACCAGTGACCAATTACCTGGGGGCAAGGGGCAGGGGGAAGGCAGAGGGATACAACAACCAATGGGGAGAGGGAAGGGGCAGAGTGGGGGACCAGGTACCAGACAGGTACTGCCTGATGGGAGAAGAAGTCTTTCCCTGTAACCTGAGTAGGGGGAGCTATTTACATTTCTGAGTTGACCCACCAGCGCAGGGGGTCTCCTGGACCAGGGGTTTCTGGCATCTCGGCTTTTACCATTGCCAGCTCAACCGCCCCAATGATGGTGTTTATCTTACCGTGTTTCTATAAAAAACACACATGATTTTGTACCATCATCAAAAACTGTGGTCCCTACATCTACGCTTCAACTGATGTGTTAGAGCTGCCTCACCTATGTCTAAACAATAACCGAGAGCTTTGAAGAGAGAGAAATCAGAGGGAAAAGCACCTGTTGGACCAGGTAGACAGTTTGTGGTTATTTTTTCCACTATGAGACAATGTTTATCCGTAATTAACTTAGACATACTTGGTTCTTTAGAGATTAATGGTGCATCACTGTCTCAGTTCCTCTTTGACACTATTTCTCTCTCCATCCTTATGTCAGAAAAAAATGGATTGGCTGTTCATTTTACCCAGATTATACTACTAGAAAACAATAAACAGCTTCTTTTTCGTATCCCATAGAAATGCTGCCATCCCAGTCTTCTCACTTTTTGTATACTTTTGAATGCCTACCTCCAAGATTCTTAAGCAGATCTGTGTAGGCTCCTTCCCTTTAACTGCTGCAATGAAAAAGGAAAAGTTTTGGCTTCTAAGCCAGAATTGGCTTCTGTACATGTAATAATTAATACTAATACTGCTACTAATAGTAATTTTTGTAATTAAATTGTTAAGCTACATATCTGAAATATCTGTACTATTCAGCCTGACAGAGAGAGTATTCCTCTTTATTTTCTTATACATATTTTCTTTTTCTCTCTTTAAATTTATGGAAATTCCTGATTATAAAGGATGAGCAAAAGCTTCCCATTGCATGGAGGCAACATGAAGAAAAAATAGCCAACCTTGAAAATGTGCAGAAAATCATCTAGTCTACTTTAGTTGGACTGACTATTCCATAATTAAGCCCTTTTAACTATATGCAAAGTGGAGACTGTTAGGATTTAGGTATATCGGGTTGTGTCCCCAAGGTTTTTATGGTCAGACAGGTAGTGGGATTTAGACCTATCAGTATTAAGTGCCCTGTCATTTTTCTTGAGAGTCAGTGGCAGAATTGCTTTGCATCAACCAAGAGTGATTTGAATGGGGGAACTATACTGAATAAAGCATATTAATATTAAAATGCTTGCAATTCAATATGCTTTCAGACTAATGTTTTCCCTGAGGATGTTTTCAGCTCTAAGGGCAATAAAATCATAAGCTTAAATATAACAGCTTGAAAATTACACAGAAGATAAGAAGATTTCTTGTAGAGGAATCTGTGTTTTCTGCTAACAGATCAAACCAGTTTGCCTCTAGGTTGCTATATAGATCTAGAAACTCAGAATTTACTCTTTCTTTTACCTGCAACATTTTGTTCTTTATATCATTGGTATGAATTTGCCTCATGTCCTGCTAGTGTGTTCACCATTTGGTCTGCCTTGCCTGAAAAAATCCTGTTCATCCTTCAACTTCTGAATATGGACTCTCAGATCCAGGCAGCTGCTCAAAAGGGTGATCCTGAAACTGTGCCAGATTCTTTATTTCTTTGTTTCTTTTTATCATTCCTGCGTTTTTTTGTCTGAGTTGTACTTAAGAAAGAGGGATAGTGTGGAGAGTTGAGTTCAAAGAAGGAAGTCTTAGCGGTAGAGCAGTAAAATAAATTGGTGGTCATCACAGTGGGAGACACATAGCAGACACAGCTTCCAAGGTCTTAGAGTGCTACTCGGCAACAAAAAAATTACTCATTAGTGATAAGCAAAATATAGCTTTAAATGTCACTGATTATTTTTGTACTGAAGGGTATTGATATATGTGAATACCCAAATCTTGTGGCAGAAGGTTTGAGAATATTGGATATTGGTATAGAATATATGTGGAGCGTGTATGTCCTTGTTTGCTTGAAAGATGTAAGAGAGACTGTTGGTCACGGTCCTAGTTACAGTACAAGTCTAATGGATCCGGCATATCTAAATGACTTTGTCTGCTGTATTTTGTAAGCTCTCAGTCAGGAATATACACCTTTATTTCTTCCTCTGTCAAGAAAATTTCTGTGCAGTTTCTTTTCTTTTGGGGAGACCTCATTGCAGTCTTCCAGTCCTCTTGAGGAGAAGTGGAGGGGCGAGTATAGATCTCTTTACTTTCGGAAACAGCCTAAAGCTGCATGGAGAAAGGTTTTCACCCAGAGGGTGGCTGGGCGCTGAAACAGGCTCCCCAGAGAAGTGGGCAGAGAGCAGAGAGCACCAAGCCTCTCTGAGTTTAAATGTTTGGACAATAGTCTCAGGCACACAATGTGATTCATGGGGCTGTCCTGCAAAGGGCCAGGACTTGATGACCCTCATGGATCCCTTCCATCTCAGCCTATTATATGATTCTATTTGTGTATGAGTTTTTGCATGTGCTGGATAGAGACATACTAGTGATTTTTTATATACACTATGTTGAAAATAGTTCTAACTTTTCAATTTCCTTGAGTTTGTGAAACATGCCCATTTCACAGTACTTTCCTGCTTCATGTTTCTTTCTTGTTTTACATCTGTCTCTGCCCAGCAGTACAGGCTCAGATCAGACAGCTTACTTCCGACTCTATTGATATAGCTACAATTAGGCCTAAAGAAACTACCCAAAACTTTTTACTCCTATGGAGTGGAGAGAAACAGCTTTCTGCTTCAGCAAATGCTTATACATATTTATTGAATAGCTTCTTTGTGGATGTTATGATGAGCTTGCTTATCAGGGAAAATGACTTGAAGTAGTCTCAGATCTCAATATCTGTGATTCCAATTAGGAATTTAATAAATGCTGAAGCCTTTTAAATCTTTCACTTATTCATAATATAGCATGACAATAAACAGCTGGTGACAGTGGAAAAATTCAACAGGAATCTACTGTCTAGAATAATTTCCTTTTTTTTTCTTTTTCATTAGATTGGAGAGCCTGCATCTGTGACCATGACATGTCTAGCTTCAGAGAACTCATTATTACTTCCATTGTGCTCTAGTAATTTTCATCCTTCACAGTCATAGGTGGGCAGCTGCTTTTGAAGAATTTCCGTGCTCTGGGGAGGGATAAACATTATTTTGTAGTTTCATGCCCCAATAGGACAACCAGGTCCTCTTAATAAAAGGAAGAATAAAAGTACAACAGTGGTAGAGAGACACGTTTACCAGTGTTTTGTTTTACCTTCCTACAGAAAGAAAAAGTGCTTTCATACTTTAAAGACTGAAGACATTCTGGCTAAAATTCTTGGGAGATTTCTCAGCCTTCTGGCAACATCTGAGGAGCTTCTCTGAGTCTTGCAGATCTGTCACAACTCTTGAGGCCAGCTGTGTAGCCCTTGTTGAAGGACTGCTGTGTGTCAGGAAATTGCAGTGATTCCTTCAGTGCATGTTCCCTAGGCTTGCACTGCCCCATTACAGTGTTCAAGGCAGCATGATGGACATTTCAATGAGTCACAGACTTGTAGAACAAGCCAGATATCTGAAGTGTATGCACAAGTGCTGCTGACCTCGAGGCTTCCAGCTCAGCCAGCTGCTGGATATATTAAATAGATCACAGAGACACTGAATTTACCATGCAAGAAAAAATATAGAAAATGCTGAATTTATGTAATCCATCTGTTACTCACTGTATTTGCATATGATTCTGTTTGAGGAAAGATGGCAATTTTTGACCTTTGATTCAACTAAAACTTCTTACAGAGCTACATACCCTCTCCAGTAATTTTTTCCTCAATAAAACAATTTTTTTTTCTGTTTTCTGGTCTATTTTGCTGTAGGAAACAAACAGGTAGTGGTTACTTTTTTCTTTTTAATTATTCTCCCCAATAGGTGGGAACTTATATCGAACTAGGTCATTGTCAGGATTATAATTATTGTTAGCTTTTTAGCTGTCTGTTTCCTGTATCGCTTTCTTGTATGAGTAGGAGAATAAGTAGAAATTATTTTGATCTGAAGTGTGCAAAAAATCAACATGGAATTTTGGTCCTGATTACAACAATTTTACATTTTTGTCAATGACAGAAGAAGTGTACTTTGGACATGGCCTATGAGGACTGGGATTAATATATAAATAAATGTACAGGTGGAGCCACACTTCATGCCACGTTTTTCTTTAAACTTCTGCACCATGGGTCCTGCCTTTTCAGTCTTTTTAAATGTCAACAGTAAGTTTTTCTTTCTTATCTTGAGAGTTGTTTCATTATAATATCAGATCCCAGAGACTTCTAGACTTCTGCGTCTTTGAAGCACTTCATCAATCATAGGGGCTAAAGATATTATAATGCTTGGCTTGTTGCATATAAAAAACCCTCTTATCATGCTTGTGATGCATCAATGGATTTCTACACTCCAGTTTTCTCAATTAAAACATTGTCTTCAGAGTGCAAGATTTAATGTGCTTTTAATCATTTGGCCAATGATTATATACCTTTCGTTACTGGACTTTTGCCATTCATTTAGAAAAAAAGGTTTCTTTTTTAGTGGAGCAAATGTGTTATTTATCATTATCTTTTTCTATAGATGCGGTTTCCTAAGAAAAGATTGTGAGTGGAAATAATCCATGCATGCTGGTTTTGAAGGTTAAATGTTTTCAGGGGAGATCATAATTAGAGATACCAGTTTCATAATTTTATGGGTTTGATTTATTTTCCCTTTGAGCACTTCAGTCTGTTCCAGGCTATGGGAACTTTCTGTCTAAATCAGTAAATTAGAGCGATTTATGATGGCAAATATGAATTGAGATTCCTGTATATCTTAACAAAAAAAATGTGTCATCACCATGACTAATGAAACATTGGTGATAAAACAAATAATTTGTACATTTGGAATGTCACATGTAGCAGGCTTTTTTCTGTCATAGTGCACGTTTTCCCTCCAGTGCTTTTTTTTACCAGTGCATGATTGCCAGCTCCTCAGCAAAACTTCTGCAGCTCCAGTAATGGAATTTTTTCTGAATCACAGTAAGAATTATCTCTGCTGGAGTTCAGCCCTGATAAATTCTGTCAGCACAATGTCTATGCCCCGTGAAAGTCCTGTTTCAAGGGTGAATTTTAGTCTTTTGGATAACATTTACATCTTGCAGCTAGCAAACTACTTGTACTTGAGTACCCTTGTGCATCCAAATCATGGCACTGGTGGAAACCTGCCAATTTTATGAAGAGTAAGGTTTTTGCTAAATGTACATTTTATAATACCACTTAAGCAAAAGATAAGAGGCAGAGGTTTAATAAAATAGTTTCTCACTGCAAAAATAATTCTGAAAAAATTCCTACAAAGTGAGAAGTACCTTAGAAACGTATTTAAGACTTTTTGTAGCTATCTCTCCTTATTTATGTGAATGAAACAACAGAAATGTAACCATCACCATTTAGAAATTACACATAACAGCCAGTCATTGCTGCTCTGCACTTTCCTGTTCTTTGTCGCAATGGACACAAATGGAACCAAAAATCAATGAAATTGTGTTATCCCTGCCAAGAAAAAAAAAAAGCACATACTGAAGGTCTGATGTTCAATACAAGCAATTTTATGTTTTCTTTAAAGAGGTGGTCAGTGACAACTTTAAATGTTGTCCATAACACCAGTATGATAGACAACCTAAACAAATGAAATTAAAGCTTAAATTTATCCTTTTCACACATCTGTGTGCTTGCTTATAGTAAATGAAACTGTTTTGAAGCTGGTATCTGTGCTGCACCCAGTTTCAGTAGTGTTAATGGCTGAAGCATTAATATTTTTGAATCGCTTTTCAAAATGCTCTATACCTTCCCAGTTCATGCTTTCTTTTGCATTTTCTATATAAATGCTACATTTCAGAGCACAACTAATTGTTTTTCTTGTGCAGTTCTGGTTTAAATGTTAAATCTGCATGCCCAACCTGTATACAGAGTGCATTACTATTTGACATGTAATTAATGTATCCATAGTCACATTTTTGTAAATATAGTGCTGGATTTGGTTTTTGTTGCTGCAGATAAAAAGCGTATGAGGTGAAATTTCATTTACATGAAAATTAGCTTTTAAAAATGGCTATTTAGAAAAACGTGTCAAAATGAACTTTGAGAGATCACCCTGTACAATCCTTCCCTAGAGCATGAGATCAGCTGTTTTTGAACCAATCCTAGAATATTTTTACTAAATGGGTTCTTAGAACAGAAGATCACAACTTTCTTAGTTGATTTCTGTGAACTGCTTAATGGTTTCTACTCCTGGAAAATTCTTCCTCATGTTAAGTCATCCTCACTATGAATTAATTCCATATGTTTGTGTGTGTATATGTATTTATATGTATATATTTAAAAGTATATGTCTGCATGTGCTGCCTTTTCTCTATTCTGGCCTAGATGGACTTAAATTCTCACAGTCTGTAGGTCATTTTTGGGTGTTAGATCATTCTTATTGCCATCCCCTGAACTGTCTCCATCTGCTTCATGTTTGTTTCCTTGATGTATTATACCCAAAACTATAAACAGTAGACCACAGGAGACTTTTGTAGTGCTTGAACAGATTGGATGGAACAAGTGCTGCTTTATTGTAGTTATTGCAAGCCATCCTCCATTGGTGATGTAAGCTAGAAAAAACCTAATTTCAGCTGCTTCAAGAGTCTTGTTTCTGAAATTAAAATGAAAACTTAACTAGTAGCTTGTACTGGGGAACAGAAGCACACCTCAGTCTCTAAAGGAAAGATAATCTGTACATGGTAATTATTTATTTTCAATGATATTTCAGATACTGTAGCACTCTGAAGGTCACAACGTCAACACCCCCTACCCCACCTCAAGCCTCCAACCCACAACAGTGCAGGAACAGCTGTGTTTGTACAATACACTGTGTGCATGTGTACATGTCTGTGTGTTCACAAAACCATTGTACTAGTCTGGCCAAGCTTGTTCTTCATATGTTCTCACAAATTAGTAAGTGAAAAATACGGAGAGATTCTTTTGAAGGTAAGACACAAAGTAATTCAGCTCCTGACCTTTCCTATTCTCTTAGGATCAGTGCACCATTGTGTTTGATACTGTCCATTTATTGAGATATTGATACATAGAACAATAAGGAATATTTGTTCTCCTTTCAGAGACAGGGTGGCTTAATCATGGGTATGATTGTGTGACTGGGGGTGCACCCTCAGTAACTTTTAACAAATAGAACGCATCTCTCTTTACCTTATCGTTTTTTATTTCTTTGGTGTGCTTTCTCATGTGGATAAATACACTGCTGTAAGGGAAAACTTCTCTTTGGTATGTTCCTTTAATATTTCTCAAAGAAAGATTATGTCATTGAGAAATATACAAACCTGATGAGATTTTCAGTAAAGTCAAATTTAAGTCCAGCATTAGACTTTTGAGTCTGTGTTGCTTTGATATTTTTGGTTTTAGAAACCCAGACCACTATGCTAAGCTGCAAAGATTCCCTCTGTCCAACATATCAAGCTTATTGAAAAATCTAGATTGGTTTTATATATAAATATATATAAATATATTCCAAAAAAGGCACATATAATCATGGTCATGCAGATAATGTTTTCAGCAAGTCTCTAAAACCTTTGAAAGTTTATTCCTGAAAAAAAATTGTGAACTATGTTCTTTCTCACTTTCTGCAGAGTATCATATCTTCCATGTCTGTCTTTTAGGCACTCATTTAGCAGTTTCTTACATGTTGCCAGGTTGCTGTTCCTGTTTGATACTGCACTGATTTTGGTGGGACGCCATTCTGACACACTGGCCTATCAAGTATTGGTCAGTGCTGAGGGTGTTCTACCTCCCCATGGCAAGGGCTACATTTATAATGCATTAGACACAATACACAGATATTTCTGAAGTCGATCCTGTTGCACTGTGTTTTCTGTATTTATTTAAAGGCTAAACCTGCCTTTTAAAATTTGCTTGCATATTCCCATGCTTTTTCTGTGTAATTTTTTTTTTTGCTACAGTGGGTAATCTGGTATATATGTTCTGTTCTAAAGCTCAGAATTACCATCCTCTGCTTGGTAGTGAGGGCATTAATTTGTATCGTGTGCAGCGGCAGACAAATGTGTTCGAGAACTGAAGCACCTGTGAGTGTAGATAGAACAAAACAAAAAACTTTTAATTTCGTTTTCAGTTCAGGGCTTTAAAAGTTCCAGGGAATTGTATGAAAGTATAAATTAATACTAGATTAATGCTAGTATTTTGTAAGTCATATCAAAAGCTGCTGGTTTTGTATAGTGTGAATTAGGTTTGAAGCACTTTGCAAAAACAAAAGGCTGACAGGAAATTAAATTCTGAATAAGAAATAAATATCAAGACTATTATGTTGGGGTTTTTATTCCTTGAGGAAAACGCCAATGAATTCTGCTGATATTAGAATGCAGTGAATGGGATTGAATAGCTCTCACTCGACTATTTTTATATCTGCTAAAAGGTTATTATAATAAAATAAAGTTCATAAACTTTTCATGTTTACAATATTTTAGAGCTTTTGTCTTGGTTAAGGGCTTTCTCCATCAAAAATAGTTGCAAAACTGTAATGGGAAGAGGTGTCAAGTATTGCTTACATACTAAGAATTTTAGAAAATAGAGATTCAATGATGAACTTTTCCTTATCCTGGAAAATGTGGTGCCCATTGGGGAGATCAGAAGGATGTTAATAACCGTCTTACTTTTAAGTGGTAGCTATGATTGATTGTGCCTTAACTAATAATTTATTGAAAAAGAAAAAAAAAAACCAGAAAACAAAAAACACTCACACCTGAAGTGCCATCTGTTCCTTACTGAAAAATAAAATGAGAGAAAAAAACGTTTGGGAGCTTTCAAAAAGAGTACTTCACAGGAAAAAATGGAGGAACTTCCTTGTAAATTTGGAAAGAATGTGGTTTCAGCTAAGAAGAACCTTTTTGTAGAGATTGTTTAGGGGATGGGACCAGAACATACACAATTTTTATATCAAATTGTTAAGCAGCTGGTGTTATCAAAGTGCCTATACTGACTTATAGAAAGACTGAAAAAAATGGTGAACAGGAGAGGTCCTCATACAATCAGATAAAGTGGATTATGGCCCAAAAGTGAAAAGGTACTGCTTTGGTGCCTTTGGATTGTGATGATCATAAGATGAATGTAATTTGGGATAATGATCATATGACTGATGGAATTTGAGAAAATTACTTTTTTCTTTTTAAGACTTCTAACATTTTTTCTATCAAGCCTCACAGCTTTCTTTTTTGTCTGCTATGATTGAGGCCTTCTGATTACTTCTATACATTTCTCCCCTAATGATTTTGTTACTTACTTATTACTGAAGTAAAGAGAGTGACAGTGATGAAAATATCACGAAAGTTTAAGAGAGTTAGTTCTAAAGTATTGTTTGCTGATCCAAAAATTTGCTTGAACTAACATAACTGTTTGGCCTCCAAAACTGAAATGGAGAGGCAGGTAGAAATAATTTCTTCTTTTCATTAACATTAACATATAAATATGGTTCAAACATGTCTGACAGATTTCCCTTGTTTTGGTCCTGAAATGATTGTTGTAATATAGAGGATAAAACCTAGCTTGTGAGGGTCACTTGAACATTTTTTCAATTGACATTTATTTTTAAAAAAATGGGATAATCTCCTTTTAATGAGTTCAGTATAATATTAAATTTGGGACTGAAGTAGACGCTAAGAATTTCAAAAACAAATAGAAATTATTCAGTCTCCAAAAAGAAGCATATGTGAGCCTATAATTTAAAACGATAAACAACATTTTATGGAAGTTGATTCATCATTAGTAGCCATAAAAATGCAAAATACTGTTTTTTTCTTCACATGAGAGAGTTTATTTTCTGGTATTTCTTTATTTCATAATCTTTATTTGTGTATATTTAAAAATATTGATAATTTAAAGCATTTTGTTTTAATAGTGTTACATTTCATCCTTACATGAATCATAATGAATTATGTTTTGAAAATCAGAGCTTGTTCTTTCTGCTTAAACGTTTCGGTGAGCAGGGGTCTTTTGACGAGTTGTAACAGGTGCCCAATCAATTACTGTGAAAAGAAGTGTCGTGACTGATAATTATTTAAGTGAAGACATTAGTTATATTTACTGTGATATGCTTTCTGTGAAGGTAGATGTTATTGCTAGTGGAATGTTGGTCACCCAGTGAAGGACAAATGCAGAAGATTGTTCTCAAAACACTGGTCCCTGTGACGTGTTCTTACAATGTTGTTAGAAGTGAAGCTGTGGGCTTTAATATCATGACTGCACCATTGTAAAAAGCACTGATCTGTCTTTGCAGAACCAGAACTTCAGGTGTGATTCCTTAGTGCTGTCAGTTACTATGGCTTTACAGGTTCCAGAGTGTGAAATTAGAGTTAGGCTCAACACCTTCTTGCTGATCAAGAATAACCTGATGACAAACCTGAAGTCCTTAGTGTCCTTGAAGATAGCGGCAAAAATTTCCACTCAAGTCATCAGAGACAAAGTCTCATCTGAAAAACTCTGAACAAGTAAAGCATAGTTAGTGACAGTAAAAGATTCTTGGAATTGTGTAGATTTGTACAGAATTCATAAAAAGACAAAAGTGAGAAGAAATGAAATACAGAACAAGTTAGTTGCCGGTTTCCACTTGTAAATAATGTAGGTTTTCTCTTGTATAGGAGATACTTGGTTATAGATTTTGTCTTTATTGTTTAACTTCATCTGATTTCACAAAATGGACAGAAAATTATGAACTGTAGTCGTTATCAAAACAATATTCTTTCTAAGAATTGAACAGCCTATGATACTTAAGATGTATCTAATCCTTTCCATATTTAGAGTAAAATCTTAGTGCTTATGAAGATTTAAATATATAAAAACAAATATCTGCCCACTCAGTTGAAAAATAGTGTTAAACATTGCAATATAAAACTTTAAACCAGGCCATGATTCCAGCTGCATTGCCATACAGGCAGACTGACTTTATTTTTCCTATTTATTGCTGTATTTGTTACAAAACTTTAATATGTAGCATATATTTTCAAGACAATATTCCACTGAGTTTTGGCTTTACTATGTTCAGTCATTATTCTCCCTAGCCCAGTGAAATTGGTCAGCATATTGCAGTTGCCTCATGCGAGTTTTCATTTGTGAAACCATTTTTCTTTGTGTTGCTGATACAAAGTTTTTGTAACAACGGTCATAGAAGTCAACTTTTTCATAGGAACAACTTGTCATCCAGTCACTAGTGCAATAGTTGTTAGTACAATCATTGCATCTCAGTAAGAAAGTCTCACCCCAATCAGTTGCACAAAACTGAGTGTAAAAAACGATTATCTATCACTCTAGGGTGACTGTGAGTCTGTGGCATGTGAGGAAAAGGGCAATGTGCTTGTGTAAATCAATCTGAGTGAACATTTGGAGGGGAAATGGAATTATTATGCAGCATTTATATTATGCTGTTGCTGAAGGCATTGAGTCTTCCTCCATAATTGTAGTTGGAATTCCTGCTGCAGCAATATTTTAAATTTTATGGAATGTATGGATACCTATAATGAACAGGAGAACTTGGAGAAAATTATGGTTTTGGAGCAAGCTGTATGATGTATAGCACAGCAAAAAAAAGTAAATAAAGTTTGTAATTACTAAGTACAATTTAAATACTATTTATTTGTTTCATTGAGTAAAGAAAGAGTAGTGAATTGTTTACAGTTTCTTACAGGGAGCATAAAGAATTTAATTCCATAAGAAAACTGTGCAAACATATGTTGTTATGTGTTGTGGTTGGGTCCTGCTACTCGAAATTAGCTGGATCCATCTGTTGTCTTTCAGCTCATGCATGCTCCTTGTGCACCAGCTTAGGGAGGGTTAATGTGTCCTTCACTGCTGAGAGGAAAGGGGCAGTCTTGGTGGCACATGAGTGGTGCCTTGGTGAGGCCCCCTCTATCCCTCTTTAAACACCTTCTTCCACCCCCATGACTTTGATCATCCTCCATGAATTTGAGAGTGTTGAAAGATGGTGATTTTTGGGGTTGCACAGCTTTGTTTTAAGCTCTGGGTCATCCATTTTCCTGCATTGTCTATGTGCTGAGCCAAAGGAGGGCCAGCACATCTGTGGCTTGTGACAATGATCTCACCCCAAGGTTTTTATTAAAACCCAGCTGAATTAATGGCTTTTCATGACTGAAAAGATGGGCTGAACCTGAACAAAATCCTGCTGTGTTTAATTTTCTTTACTGATTCACTTTTATCTACAGCAGATGAAAGCAAATAGATTATTGCTAATCTAAAATGAACTATTTGTCTGACAGTGGCGGAGCCGGTGGCGTTTTGCTTTTGGTTAGATGACTGTGAGTTAACATTAGGACATTGAAAGCAGCAGCAAATTATCTACATTATCTGTTTCTGATATGCATCAAAATGCATTGTTCATTCTAATGTTATTCAGTGCAACTATGTCCTGAGATACTTCTGCACCAGCCATTCACACCTTTTGGAACTGGGATTTTGAAGCTAGATGTTACATGCAGATAGGTGTTTCTGTTTAATGATTTGGAATTTATTTAGTGAAGGAAGAGTGAACAGAAAAAGGAAGATACTCTTTGCCTCATGTTAACTTGCATTAGAGCTTATCACTGACTGAACTCCACAGTAACCACTGCGAAAATTTCTAAATAATAGAATGATTTCTGTGTTAAACTGTATATATTGACCTTTTCTCTAATTTTTTTTCCATAATTGGCTATATTATCAAGAGAATTCTGAAGAAAACTCCATGATGTCTCTTAATGACTTTTTCAAAAGGCTTTTAATATACAAAAGCTGTATATATTTAGTTCAATTTTTGTACTATACCTACCTTTGCGGTTTCAGAGAGTATGAATGGTCTTGCAGCACTTAATTTCTGTCTGGATTGGCAGGGTAAGATGCAGTAAGTAGGTACCTGCTGAATGTGACTGACATCAATTGTTCTTTTCACACGAGGATCGAGAAGAGACAGACAGACCTTGTACTGCTTATTGCTGTAGAGCAGAAGTGTGGATCTCTCACACACTGACATCTTTAACATTTCAACAGTTCAGATCTTCTCCCAGGAATTCTAATTCTGCTTCAGCAGGCTAGTCCTGACATGGTTTCATGAAATGTGAAAGAAGAGGCAGTAGAGAGAAAAGGAAGGAGTATTAGTCAAAGCTTTAATTTAATGGCCCTCTGAATTTTAATCTCAAAGTAGGACACGTTTCTGAGATCCTTTGTTCTATATTTTAGAACAGTGTTTCTGAATGGAACTGCCTGGGGGATTGAAGAGCACAGAGTATAGTGGGTTGAAGCATCACTGTATTTCTGACTTAAAAAGCATGAGAACAATTTCTCAAACCTGTTGTGTTGTTTAAATCGCAGTCAGCTTTCTGCATGATTTGTCAGAGTAAGAGGTCAGCTGCTAAGAATTACCTGCATTCTTTTCAAAAAAAGGTTGTAGAAACTGAAGAATTTGGGGAATTGCCTAAGTTCAAATGTGCTGATATATGTCAAGTGTGCATTTATTTAAGAAATTACATCATGTTAAAAAAAAATCTATGAGCAATAGGTTTCATCCTGGACGCAGCTCGTCCATCAAATGAGCTGCACATCGAGAAACACGTTCTTTTCCACAATACAAAGCTGAGTACAGTGTATCGCTTTAACTTTTGTGGGTTTTCCTTCATTTCTGTGGCAGAACTTTTCAGCATTTTACAGGGAAGTTTTCTAAATTCTTCCCGCTTATATTTGGTCCAAATTAGCTTGCATCACTCTCTAAGTACATAAATTAAATATAGTCAATTTTTTTTCTTTCTTTAGGATTTCAGAAAGAGACTCTGTGATATTATTCCAATGTCATTTTGTTTTCTGGTTTTGACCTACCTTTTGTTGGAAAATGATTATTTTATCTGGAATATTAAGAGGAAGAAGAAAAAAAAATGTTCAGGCAGGTCTTTGGTATACTAGATTAAATGACCTAAAATTTTCCAAAAGATGATAAATGCGATACCTCATTTTTAGAATTTAGAAAGGAGAAAGCTATGGGACATGAAGCTAGAGTCTTACAGCAAATTCTTTCAGGCCAAGTTTTCGAATATTTGTGTACCCTAGGACGTTTCTAATACTGTAATCTAAGAATGGACGCTTTTGAACCTTACCAAGTATCCCACATCCAGCTTTCTTATATAGCTTTCAGATATAAATAGAAGGAAATTGAGTTTGAGAGGAACTCCAGTAGAAATTAAAACCAAGGCCTAATATAATTTGTAAAAAGATAAGGAGTGAGACATAAAAATTTAAAAATACTAATAAGGATAATAATGGGGTTGTGGAGATGGTAAGATGTCACAAACAAAAGATTAGAAGTGAAAATGATAAATTATTGCAGATATTTTATGAATTTATTATTAATTACCAACTTCTTGGTATTCTTAGCTGTATGCAATTTAGTGCAATTCATGGCTGCTGGTTCCCCCAAGGAACATAAAAGTCAAACTTAATATGGAAAATGCAGTTCATTTTCACCTGACATACAGATGAGTTGCAGCTTCATCGTGGTCCACATGTATTGGGTGAAAAAATAATTCCAGTAGTATGTTCAATTTTCTGTTCTTGTTGTGTAGGTGGTTTATTTTTTTAATGGCTTCTGCTGAAAATGGAAGCTAAGCAAAGGAGATCGTAAAAGAGATGCTGCATGATAAACTTCCTTGAAGTCCAAAGGAATTACAATTTTGAAGCATGCAGTCTTTTACAAAAGACTAAAAATTCCTTCAGTCTCTGCAAATGATCTCACCCCAGCAGTAGAAGCTAGTAAAGCATCTCTGACCTGGAATTCACCTTTTTATTTTTTTCTGTCATCCATATTCCTTAAAATAAAGGGTAAAAGAACACTACAAAACAGCAAAAGAAGAAAGGAAAGTATAAGAAGTAGTCTCTAGATAACCAATTTTTAAAAAGTTACATTTTAGATTTTGAAATATAATTTTTTTGTATCAGTGTGGTTCAGGACCAACTGAGTAGACTATGCAGACTTGTAAATATGAAAGTTTCCTCCCTGAGACTTCTCAGTAATGGTTATAATGGTGGTTTTTTTTGATGTTGTTCATGTGGAATATTTCAGATTACTTAAATTTCAAGGGCTTCTTGTTATTCTGCAAAGATACCATCTCATATCTTTATATTATACATTGGTAACATTTCTTTTTTTATTATATGTTCAAAAATGCAAATAAACTATTACTATTAATTCAAGAAGCCTTATTGAATCTGTTACTTCTGGAAATTAGATAATCCCAAAATAATTTTAGCATCCTAACTTTTTTATACATAGGGTGGAGAAAATTCAACTTCAGTCTCAGTAGATGCGAAGCCTCAGTTCAGTAAGATACTCAAAGTTGTTCCTAACTTTACAAATGAGACTTTCTAAGTGATAGCTTTGCAAAGCTGGAAGGAAGGAAGGAAGGAAGGAAGGAAGGAAGAGAGGGAGGGAGGGAGAGAGAGAGGAAGGGAGGGAGGGAGGGAAGGAAAAGACCTTTGCTAAATTCTTGTCTTAAAAGCACCAGGAGCTATTTTCTATTAAAAAACCTCTTGGAATAGAAGTTGTTTCTTTTCCTCCTCTGTTTTTGTTCAACTACAACCTACCTGACTGATTGTTCTGCAGAAGTGGTATTGGGTGAACACATCTGGGGAACACAACAGCTGCTTCCCCAGGAAGTGGGGAAAGGTGTTCTGAAGCTATATCAGAGCAGGCTTCTAGATGGAGTGGTGGGAGATATGTGCAGGCAGTGAAGGTGGTCTGATAACCTGGAAAGCATAATGTGTTTTTGCAGTGTTTACTACAAGGTTGGTGTCTTGAAGTTTTACAGGCAGCTAGTCCAGGGACAAAGAAATTCCTAAGGCAGCTGAATGTTGTCAAATATACTGAAAGAGATTGAAAAATATTCCACAATGCTGGAACTCTCTCTGGAAATTTTAGCCTGTTATTTAGACTTTGTAATGATGGGATAGTTCTTTGGCCAAACATGGCATCCTCCTGCATACACTGATGCTATTTTTTTAAATTGTTATTATTATTAGAGTAATATTTTTACATTATTTTTCATGCCCATATAGAAAGATCCCACAAAACCAGGACACAGACATTGTCTTCATCCCATTTGAACAGAAGGAGTATGGTCTAGCTGAATGTGATTTGGGAACCCACGAGAGCACATAAACTCCACTGTTCTGTTGAGGAAGGTCTGAAAATACAGATTTTATTTTGCTGCCCTGTTTTCATGAAGGAGAACCAAAAAGTTCATTGGATTGGCAAACCTTAAACCATTTTTGAAGGGTTCGTTGCTGTGCTAGGATCCTCTTTAAAAATCTTATACATAAAATTACTCTCAAGCCTCAAGCAGGACTAGTCTGTTTACAAGCAGTAAGGAAGCACTCTCAGTTATGTATATAATAAATAATTTGTTGAAGAAAAGTTGCTAGATGTTGTGTTTCTTTATTAATAGATGGGTTTTGTAGTAGGATATAATAATTGTCAAACAGTATTTTAAATCCTTTGACAAACCCTTCTTCAAATAAGATGTTCATGTGTGTGTTCATATGACCTCACTTCACTATAACCAGCCAGGCGCATCGGGAGTGGAGGGAGAATCCAGAAAGGGAGATGCCCAGCTCAATAAATGGGAAAGTTAGAAGAAGTATGTGCTTTAGATCACAGGTCATATAAAATGGGATTGCAAGGTTTATTCTTTAAAAAGAAATCCAGATAGGCTATTCACAGGGTATTGCTAGAGAATTTTGAGCAGAACTGATGTTTGCTCAAAACCATAGAGACACTTCCCTTCCTCCTTTAATTTTTTTAAGCTGAACTTAAAATGATCGTCTATAAAGGAAAGTCTTGGGTACTTGGCTGTTTCAGACTTTGTGAAGACAATTATCCCCATCCCTGCAAGGACTGGCATGATCAGTTTCATGACCCCTTCACATTATGAGGGGTTTGCTTTTGAAAATTGAGGAAACACTGCTTTTCAGTAAGTTTATGTACACCCAGATCAAGAAGGTAGCATGCGCTATTTTCTCAAACATTATGCTGCAGTTATGGCAGCAGATTGTTTATCAGTTGGTTTTCCCCTAAGACTGTCTCCTTTAAAAGTCAGAGGAGCAAGTGGAAGACTCTGAGACTGCATATGTTAAGGATGATTTTTTTCTTTTGAACTATTAAAAACTAATCATGAAAGTTTTTTCTCCCGTCTTTTTAACAGATGTTCCCTCTTTCCTCAGTTTCTTCCACCACATTGTAAGAATCCAAAATAACTGTGGACCCTGATGGGTATTTACTACTTGTCAGTCCTTATTGTCTTTCCCAGATCACGCTCATGTTCAAGTGGCAGGTTACAAATTCTCACAGCAGTACTTCCAGACTCTCATGATGTTTTATATGTTGACTTTATGATTGTTAAAACGGCTGCTTGAAAACTGCTGCTATTTTTACAGAAGGCATGCAGTATTCAGAAAAAGAATTAAAAAAATAGGAAATTGGCTAGTTTAAGCAGCAGGAAGCTTAAATATTTCTTGTGGAGAGAACCGTTGTTTTAATCAGAATTTGATGTCTGTTAAACCATGAAGAAATGCGGAAGTTGTGTTGTTGCTAGGAGAGGTAATATCGGCAACACACACACAAAAAAATCTTAATTTTCAAAAGAGAAACATTTCCCAAAGTGTGAAACACTCACTAATATCTTCTTTGACATTCTAGTTTTCACCTACTTTTAAATCAGTCTCAGTCATCTATGATTTATGAAGAATTATTTTAAAATATTATCACGTATCACAGGCAAGCATTAGAAGACACTTTTGGAGTTAGAACCATCAGAAAAGATTCCCTCTCGATGTCAGTATATTATACTTCACAATCTCTTTTCCTGATAAAGTTTCAAGCTCAGATAAAGATGCATGACCCCAGGATTTCTTAGGCTAATTTTTACTTGGGCATGTTTATTAAGTGGCAAAAGAACATATATTTTGGGTTCTCTGAGTAGCAGTGTCCTTGAAATTAAGTTTACAGAACTTCTGCTAAGCCATCATTTCCCATTGTCATATATATGTCTCAGATTTAACTTGTATGCCGTTTGCTCTTGGTGTGTCCTTGTAGTTTACCCTGACGGCATTGCTGTCACTTACCCTGAAAGCAAGAGGCCAGTCTTTTCCCTGGGCTATGTGATCATCAACAGATTCTAAAAATAGTATTTTGTTCTACTGCATGATCTTAATTTAGCAGGGCTTCCTGCCTTAATCATTCCTTTGTGACAGGTTTGCCAAATCTCAGATCCTCAAACATGCTGTACAGCCCCACAACAGCCATATTCATTTCCTCCATCAGTGTCTTGTGCTAACATTGACTTAATTTCCCTTAATTCACTGTGTCACTGGACTTCTGTACAGAGCTTGTTCTCTTTACGTATCTCTCTTTCACTTTAATATTTCTAAAATGATAAAGAATGCTTTTAAGCAATTGTGATTTAGATGGTACCCAAAACGGCATTGAAGTAATTTGTTTTCAGTAGGCATGTCACAAGCAATGAACTTTGATAGTTCTGGTAATCTTGTGTACAGTTTTTTAAAATAAAGCCCAGTTACCATAGCCATGTGACTGAAAACACAGAGGAATTATTTCTTAATGTCTCTCTGACCCTCTTTCCTTAATATTATTGCTTATAGTCAGCTTATCCCTAAGATTTACATATACTTCTCTTTTTCCGGTTTCTATCTTTTTTTTACCCAAGTCTGCTGGGAGGAAGGAGAGAGGGGGAGAAGACAACAATATGTAAAGAAATTAGTTTCTTCCATATACCTAAAGTACTTTTCTTCAGTTTACCAGTCATAACTAGCACATGGAATACTATTGATGAAAAAAAGTAGCAAAATTTATCTTAGCACATAATAATGTGTAATGGTGAAATGAAATGAGGTTTTAATATGTTTCCATTTTCCCCTCTTTCACATTTTTTCTTTCCTTGCTCTTATTAACTATCTCTTCACTTTTCTACCATGTTTTTCTCTTCCTGTTTGATGCTTTTTCCTTTTTCATCAATCTCGTTGGACTGGCACTGTGTTGCTGTGTTACTTTTATTAAGCAAGTCGCACTCTCTTTTTCTCTCAAATTTTGTTCCCCGTTTCATTACCTTGGGGGAAAAAGTATGCTGAAAAAGAGCCTTATACCTTCTTCTAGTTCCCCACAGGATAAGGGGATGGAGTCTTTAAACTATAACCTTTCCATTCCCTGAAATAGATTTTAAAGTGAGGAAAGTAATTGTGACCTGAAGTCTGTCCTCTCCCCTACTCTCTTGCCTGAAAGACTTGGAAAGTAAAAAGGAAGAGCAAAACTCCTGCTTTGCTTTAGTGACTGTGTCTGAAGTGGAGAAGTCCTTTGCTACTGTTTAGTGCACCAATATAGATATTCGTCTACTGTACCAGTGACTTTTGGTGATATAATTGGAATTTTTGAAATTTGAGTCCCATTTGATTCAAGAATTATGTTTAAAGTCTTTCAGTTAAGTTAAACATTGGAATTGAATTAAACTTGAATTAAACAAAGGTATGCAAATTTAAGTCATGACTGTGTATGCAGTTTGAGTGAGTTTCAGCTGCCCATTCACAATCTAAATTTTCTACTGGAACCAACTTTTAAAAAAGAGTTCATGTAAAAAGTTACCCATAATGAGGTATCTTCTGGTACTCTCAGAGGCAGACACTTCAGAGCTGTAATTTGAACTAGTGTACTGGCTGTAATGTTCTGCCACTTTTTGTGAGTTTCCAAAATAAGAAGTTCCTAGGTCATGTTTATCATTATCAATGAAACAGAGTTCTGACATTAAGGTAATTGCATAAAACAGCCTACATCCCTGTTTTTTTAACTGCTTTTTCCTATGGAGTAGGGTGGCTGTGAGAAAACTGGCTATTAAAAATCACCCTTTTGCTAATTCCTGCGTTATGTGGTCTGTTGTTTTGGAGCGTATTACTTGTAATGGACTAAATGCCTATGAGAGTCCATACAAGCCTCTTATCAACAGAGACAATGAATTTGCTAACATTGCATAATTTTTGTATTCTATACAGAAGAAAACAGGTGTAACCCTACCATGTCTGTGGAATTTGGGTCTGATTTTGGGTGCATTTCCCTGCAATCAAGTTTTCTATGGTGTCTACAAACCCTCAAAGTAATGTCCCAAAGGTTGTCTTCTTCTTCCTCATCCCTCAACTTGCCCATGGTGCAAAGGTTTCCTCAGTTTGAGCTACCCTGACTCCTTTCTTCTGATCTACCAACTTTTAGATTCCCTTCCACATTCTTTTCGCTTTACTCTTGGTAGCACCTTTTCATCGTGACTTCAGCATCTTCCAGTCTGCTTGACTGTACAGTTCACATTCTCATTATCTTTTTTCATCTACATTTAGTGGCATGTGAAAGACAATCAGAGGAGGAATTAGCGATATTAGTCTCACTCTATTACAATTGCCTTGCATCATGAATGTATAAGGTTTTACGAAGAAAAATCCTTTTGACTTTCTATGTTTGCCATCTTGGCTTTCAGTGAGCTGAAGAATGCATTAAGTAAAATCTAATCTGAACAGTAGATAATTATACAGAAAATGTGATAACCAAAGTGAGTAACTGCAATGCGACCGATTAAATAGGGACGCTACTTACAGCTATCCACTCATGCCTGCCCTGCACAGGTTTCATTGTGTGGCAGCTCAGTGATCCTGGATCAGCAGTTTACCACTAGCCAGTGTTTGTCCGAATCAACCTCTCTTTCTAAAAGTGGAGCACACTGAAGTCGGTGGGCTTTTTCTGACTTGGTATGATGGCCCTATAGCAGGATTAACACCCTGCGGGATAGGGACGTGTGGACAGCTGGCATGACCATTTCACAATCCCATTCCAATCCACTTCCATAGAAGAGGATTTTCAGTGAGGGGTGCTGCTCTCACAGGGATATTTTCTAATTAGCTGTAAAGTATTTCTCACTGGATACTTAACTTTGTTTGTTTTCATTTTACAGTGCTTTAAGTGCTGTGTTTTCCTATGTGGCATATTTTGCATATCTCGAGTTCCCTTTTTATACAGTTTGACAATGTACTACTGCAGGAACAGTTTGACAGTAAATAAAGTTGACTTGATGATATTACAACAGCATTGCTACAAATTCCTGCATTCTGGGTTCCAGAGTAGCTAAAGAGGCTTTTGCTGCAATCATGTAAAAACTCAAGTGGAAGATCTAATTATGTTGATTAATTTTGAGCCAAGTTGTTGGTGTTTGTTTTCTATGAGTACTGAATTCTTCTATATAGAAGCATCTGCTCTGAAAAAAAAAAAAAATGGGAAATGTGGTGAAGACTATGCAAACAATGATTATGGTATCTCTCTTGGCTAGAATTTCCTAGTTCATACACTGTATTATTCTTCCTTCTTTTGCTGGCAGCTCTTGGAAATAGGTTACTGTTTGGGGGTTTTGGTTTTTCGTTTTGATTGTTTGCTTGGGTTTTTTACCTTTACCTGAGGAGGTGTTTTGTTACTGGTAGCCTTTATAAATTACATTGCAGATAAGGCAAGACTGTAGCAGCAACTGCAATAACCTTGGTCTCTCTCTCTGTTGTAACTATGACATCCCAGAGATGACAAAACAGGTGCATAGTTTTTAATAGTGACCACTGGAATTGTGTGCATGCCTGTTGTGATAGGAATTCTCAGACAGGAATATTGCTGTTGATTGCAGGACCTGGTACTAGAAACTAAGTTGCAGTTCAGACTTAATTGTAAATCTGTGAAATGGTAAGTTAATCACATTGATTTAAATATTTATATGAATTGATTTTTTTGTTATTGTCTTGATTATTTATGGAAAATCTGTAAGTTCATATTTTATAGAAGGAAGGAAGGAGAAAATAGCAGTGAAGAAAATCAGTGGCATTCAAGGATCAGTGACCTAACTTAGTAAAAAACAACAGTTTGTCTAAGCAGTAGTGCAACACAGGGATGCCTTAGTCCACTTTAAATAAGAAATCTGTGGTCTTGCTCTTATGAGGTCAAATTTTTTTGTTCTCTTGTGTTCTACCTAGGTGATTCTGATACCTGAGTGTAGTCATTTGAGTTCAATGTCTCTGCAAAGAATGTTGTTTACAAAAAGAAGTACCTGGTTTTTTCTGTTTTTCCAGGTTGCACTGACTCAGTTTTCTCCCATAGATTCTCAAACTGCCTCTCTGCCCATCTTTGGTAGCTTCCAGTCATATTCCCCAAACCTTTTTACCTCTGATAGCCCAATTCTATTTCAGCAAAGAAACTGACTGCAGTTGCAAAACTGGTGATGGTGGCAATTTCTAAGTAGAAAGCAAACTCCAAATAACAATATGAAAATATGCACTGGAAGATAAATTATGCCAGTTATTTTAGTGGGCTGCTGTGATTTCTGTTACCATCTCATTGGGTCCTTCCTAATGCCTTTACAAATGTGTTACATCGTGATACATAAATTGTTAATGTAATATAGATAGCTTTTGATATTGTGAATGTAAAATAGGAATATTCTTTTGTGTGGTAGGAATTATTTCATAAAACCTAATGATAAAACAGACTGAAAATGTTTTGACCTTGGTCAAATAATTTCAATCCCATCAAAATAAGGAAAGGTCATAATCAAATATTGGTTTGGTAATGCAATTTCAAATGAAATTTGGATATTTATTTTGTCCTGGGGCAATTAAATATGACTTATTCATATTGTCTTCATTGAATTCATTGAAGTTAATGAAACATCTGAATTTCTCTGAGAATAGATTTTGTCATTTCTTTGAGTTATTCTTACCTTTTTAGTTCAAGCTCTATCAAGACAAACTGGACTTTGTGATTCAAACTGTATCAAATGAGCAGAAATGATGTTATATCTATTGGAAAATCCTGGTTTGCGTTTTCTGTGGTATATGGGAAAAATTTTAGTCAATTGAAAAAATTGAAATAGGTGCTTCTTTGTGCTCTTATAAACTGGGCATAAAACATATTCATATTACTGTGATTCAATGAAGATCATCTGTACTGAATCTGATATCATGTCCTTTCTTCATTTAATCTGGTTTCAATTTTCATTATTCATTGCGCATTATTGTTTTGATTTTTTTTAAGCAGGATATACAGATTTTTAAAATTTCACTGTGAATGACTGTTTTTTCATCGAGATTTTCTTCGGTTAACTCTGGACCTGACACATGTTTATTTATGCAGGTATAGATATATGTATCAGGTGTTTATAAAGGATATAAAAATCCCAAATAAATATTTCCTGAGTGTTTACAACCATTAATTTATTTTCTAACTTCCTCTAGGACACTGGTACCATGTTTTTCGCTTGTTTCTTTTAATTGAAGTGAAATCAAAAGATGCAGTGTAATGTGAAAAGTCTCACTGAATTATTAGCATTAGGCATAATGCCAGGGGCATGAAATTTAAATTTGAGTGTGAAACAATTGCCTTGTCAGAGGAATTCCGGTATGTCTTCTACACAAAAATTTCGAGTTGAGAGATATTGGAGAGAGAATCCGGACTGCAGTGCCGAAAAGTCAGAGAAGAATTTCTATTTATCTCTGACAAAAGGCCCTGCTATTTAAGTAAAATTGAGAAATTATCTAAATCGTGTCACAGTTCATGCAGCCTCCAGAGCAGTGAAGAATAAGGAGACATTTAGTGCAAGCTTGGGCTCTGACATGTGCACTACCCTCTTTGAAATCAAGTACATGATTACGTTTAGACACGTCTACTGAATCACCAAAGGGTAACACTGGAAAAGTGAGCAACTAGACAAAAGATTTATTTTTTTTTTCTAACAGCATTCCAGAATTTGACCCAGAGCCAAACTTTTATGCTCCAGTTTGCCATTGTGCATTTCACATTAAGACATGCAGCAGCAGCCCATTGCCATTTAGTATCACTGTTTTCAGACTATTCTCCTCTAATACTGCTTTTTCCTTCTGAAAGATTTTGTATTGTGTTGTTCTGTTCTTGTTTTTTTTTTCATTTTGCTGTTTGCAATAGTTTTCTTTTGCCAAGCCAGAACAGACTGGGCTACTGGTTAGGTCATTTTGTGGGTGTTTGTTCTGAGGGACACTAGATAATTGTTAATGCAAACAGCACTGAATAAACAAACAGAAGCCCAAGATGCATTAATTCAGTTAATACTGCCTTGTGGATCACTGACTATTGAAAAATTGTTGTTTATAGAGTGAATCATTAGTTCAGCTTGCATATTAAATATGCATACCACTAAAATAATAAATTATGACTGGCAGATAAATACCATGCTTGTTTTAACCAAGGTAAAATGAAGGAAACATTAAAAACCGTGTTAGCTACTAATTGCCAGCTTCAATTCTTTTGAAGCATGAGCTTTGCTTAGAGCTGGACACTTTGTTAAAAAGCTTTGTCAGGTAATTATTTTCCTCCCTGCCAAAGAACTGCACAGGTTTGCTGATTCCAAGGTTCGTCTCAGTCCTTGCACTGTCAAGTAGATTGAGGTACATACAGCTTAGGGTCCTCCACCTTTGTGAGCATCCTTCTACTTAAACTAATTTGTTAAAACTGTAATTCTGTGTGATGGATATACAGATCCCCCTTCATGTATTGAACTTTGAGAAGAGGTATGAGGAAGTGAGTCTAGAGACTTGTCTAGAGACTGTCTGTTGATTACTCGCTGAGAAATTTTTTGGCAAATGAGTCCGATATGTAAATTATTAAAAATCATTATGTTAACTGAGCATAAGTAACTCAGTATTCAAACAAAACATAATTCAAGTGTGCTGGAGAGCAATAACTGAATGAGGGTTTATTAATTTGCAGTTACTCAGCTGCTCCTTTGATTTACTGTGGTGTCTGCATGCCTCTGACCACTCTTCCAGTATCAAACACCTTGTCGCAAGCTTGATGGAATGAATATGCCTTCATGGAATTTGGATCTGAAATAATGTTTCTCTTTTTCCAGAAATATTTTTGTTTCCTGTAATGCACAAAGGACTAGCTATGCTATATGTAAGGATAATTTCTATATCTACATTCCTTGTTTATAATAGAGAAAGTTTGCAGTTTAGTTTTAATTATTACTTAAAAAAAAAAGGCCTTGCAGAGTTACAAATATATGTTTAATTTCCTAACACACACGATAAGGACAGACATTATTTTCTTTAAACATTTTCACAATGTAGAGCCAATATGTTGGCAAGAATGAAGGCAGAAGGACTTGGAAGGGCAAACATTGATAGTGAACTATTATCGTAAGTAGTTGCTGATCTGGGATTTTTGCCTTTGATATATGGTTTTAGTCTCTTTCCCCATTAGTAGTTCAGACATTTCTTAGACAGTAAGAATTTCTTGTGATTTGTCTCCATCAAGTAAAACATATACAAGCTGCAGTGATATCATATGCTGAATGAAACTGCATTTGATAATGCGTAATTTCTCCATAAACTTGTTATTTATGCATACACTATTGTATTCTTTGCAGCAGTAACACTGAGAATGAAGTGTTTCCTACTTCTACTTCAGTAGTATTTCATTTGGCTTGTGGTATTTCCTACGCTTCACAAAGTGTCTCTTCTTGCTGTTGTGTGCACAAGAAATTTTCTTTTTGTTTGCTATCTTACTTCATTAAGTATACTGGAGTATTCAGTCATGGAAGTACTTTGTGAAAGTAAATCTATTATACCACTGGAATACAACCTGATTTATTATAAGAAGATCAGAGCATAGCTCAAGTGTTCAGAGCATTATCCTAAATGAAGCTTTGTCTCTGAGGGCTGCCCTGGCCTTCATCTTTGCCGTTACGTTTTAGCCATTGATTTCCCTTTAGAACACAAATGACATAATAAAACTGCTTGGTAAATGTTTCTTCAGCATTGAATAGCTGCTTCTCCTGCCAGGGGGGTGTCAATGTCTCTTCCCAACCTGTCTGTCACACACTGTTCCTTTTACATCCATCAGCAGAGGTGAGCTAAATAGGTCTGATAACTCAGTTTTGGAGGAGATGCAGGTTGCAAGTCAAGTTGAAAGGACACCAAGTAACTTTTCAAACCTTGCTTGTTTACTTATCTTTGATTGCAGTGGTTCCCAGCCCCTTTAGAGAAAGCCACACTGCTTTTGGAGCCTTCCTTTCTCTTTGAGTGATACATGCTGTTCATGCCTCCCTCTGTGCCTGCAAACCAGGCTTTGTCCTGGAGCTGCTTCCTCTGCACCTCCTCAATTCAAAGCCACAGGCAGCTCCTTTCTCACATTCTGAAGCACAGTTTGTCCCAGAGCAACCTAATGATGGGGAGGGGCAAAAAAAAAAAAAAAAAAAAAAATCAAATATTCAGGCTGAAGGAAGCTCCTAGGAGAGCTGGAAAGTTGCTCAGGTGCAAGTGGCTGTGATTTGGAGATGGGGTTGCAGAGATTAGCCAGAAGCTTATCACGGATATCTGTAAGCAGTGGGTTTCACAGTTTATCATTTTAGAAATGTTTTATTTCTGAAATTACTTAGGCTTTTATTTTCTGCCTTTTTCATGTATTACAGGAGAAGACAATTAGTAATCATTGAGGCTTTTAGCAGTATAAGATAGAACATTTGTGCATGATGCATGATACGTATTCCTGTAATTTAATTATCTAGAGTGCTTATTTGGGGTATAAATGCTGGAAACAATGACATTTCTGAGATGATTTATGAGGTACTGCACTTTGTAATCAAA
Source organism: Oreocharis arfaki (assembly GCA_013398015.1). Taxonomy (NCBI): domain Eukaryota; kingdom Metazoa; phylum Chordata; class Aves; order Passeriformes; family Paramythiidae; genus Oreocharis; species Oreocharis arfaki. The sequence continues at coordinate 453,477 of VZRR01010950.1, forward strand.
CCTTCTGTGTGCTGTTTGTAAAATATCAAGTGTTATAAAATTGCTGATAGTCGGAAAAAGAACATTGATAATAGGCTTACATTCTCTGTGCAGCTGCAGATGAGAATTCATAGGAAATAGAGGGGAGCAGAAGCAGTGGCAGCTATATTGCAGAGATTAGTAACTGAGATGTTGCCTGCCTGAGAAACACATAAAGTCTCTTCTACGAATTTGTTTTTGTGTTGACTGTTATATAGATCTAGCTTTACATTTTAGACAATATTTTATAGTTAAAAGTTCTTTTTTTTTCTATGTGATAACACAAGTATTTCTGAAATAAGTAAATAAATGCATTATATATAAAAACCAAGAAGAAAAAAGGAATAATACTGAGTTGTGGAAATTACCATGGTTAGACAAGGTTTAGATCAAGAGTAGCTAAAAGAGGATGAAAGTGGAATTGTCATCGACTGTGGAAACAAAATTGCCTAAAACCAAACTTTGCGGAACTTTTATTAATAAGGCAGAACATAACACAAGCGAGTAAACTTTTGACTGCAGTAGGAATTAGTGACCTGCCATAATCAGGGCCCAATAAAAGACAGCACTGAGCATTGCTTCAGTTTATATTTCAAAGATACACGCTCTTGTAGTTCCAGAAGGCTAAGAAGTCCTCAGAATATTTGGCTAAGGTGAGTAAAGTCTCTTTTCCACTTCAGCTTACTCAGCTGAAAAAAGGGTTCATAAAGATTACAAGGAAACATACTTTGTAACACAATGACTGACCCACCAGAGAGAAAATCTTTGAAACAGTGATAGTGACCTTGATTTTATGAGCATTTTGAGAGCAGAATTGCAGATACAGTTCTTTATTGGATCTTAGTGCTCTCGTAAAGCTGATAAGGAAGGAATGATGATGGGTCCTTTTTAAAATTTCCGAATTTTAAGCTAGCCAGTCTAGGCTATCTCTGCTAGAAATTAGTCTAGAGCGCAGGCTGTGAACCAGGCAGAGCTCAATAAATAGGGAACTTTAACCTCATATGTGTGCTGTTTAATAAAATTGCGTTCAGGGCAGCAAAATAAATCAAAAGACTTAATGAAGAGATTTTATTATTATTAAGAGGTTTAATTGTAAGTATTAGGACTTAAATTGTTGTACTATATGAAGGATTTTAAATTTCATTTTAAACTTAGGCTAATGGTGCAAATTTTGTGTTGGAACTTTGAGTGCTATACCTATACAAATAATTGCAAACATATAATTAATACAAAATAGCAATAAAATACTTGATGGAGAGAATTTTGTTACAGGATTGTTTTTTTTTCCAGCCATTGAATGAAACTTCTGTTTTGCCCAGGACTGTTTTTGTTTTTCCTGAAAACGTTGCTGACTGATGCATGAGTGTTTCTATTGCAGACCCTGCAGCAGGACACTGTTATTAGCCTCTGCTAACATCCTGTTCCAGGGGCTTTATCAAATAAATAAATGAATGCATAAGTGTGCATTGCGATGAATACACTTTAGGTAAAGGCCAGGAGAAGTAATAATCACAGGATTTGGTGTGACATTTTGCCAGCACTCACACATATTCCTGACTTTTCTAACATTTGTTTTTCAACTCATAAATATTTCTGCAAAATAAGCACACTGTTAAATGACAGCGGCTTCCGTGGAGAGATTAGGTACATTAATAAAATGTGAGACAAAGACTACTGGTGTGTGATGGTTTTTAATTAGGGGAGAAAAGAAAAAAAAGTCTTTTTAAAAGAGAGTGTTCTGAAAACCATCACTGAATTGTCTCTATTTTTGTTACTTTTGAGTATACTCTTACTTTTGAAACAAAAATTGGAAAACCTGAAAAAAGGGAAATTTATGCTTACTATCAGAAAAGTATGTTTGAATGTCCTGTGAAAGAGAGGAGGTGGTGGGAACCTAAGCATTCCTTTGATTATATTCAATGAAACCAGGTTGTGTACTTTATAAGACCTAGGAGCAACTTCTGACATCTTCCTAATCCTGTTGGAACTTTGATCATTTCTTCTTTTAAGCAATGGCTGTAACTGGACCTAGCAAAGAAAAGTGCCGTTGCTCATCTCGGGCAGATGTCTTTTATGTTTTGCCATATCTTTTTCATTCTAATGAAATTTTTCTCTCCATTTTAGGCAAATATCACTTGCTGTGTCATAGCACATGGATTTCAGGACCGCCTGTGAAGAGGTAGGATCAGATTTTTTTTTTTTCAAACAATGATAGAACGAAAATCAACGAACTTTTTACATATAATCCTTTTTATATGCAAGACACTTCTTTTTTTCCCCTTTTTTTTTTCTTCCCCTGAAATTTTAGGAATTATATAATCAAATGTAAACTATTCAGCTGGTCACTTCATGGTGGCAGATGGACTTTGTAGTAGAAGATGAAAGAATTTGCACAAGTGTATTCATCACTAGACCTCACCACTGTTCCTATTTACCTCTTTAGGCACGATGAGTTGCAGGTAGCTATGTTTTGTGTGAGCTTTGCTCTTCTTGAAGTGTTTATATCTGAAAGCCTTTACATGAAGAAAAACATCAGTGGACTCAGGAATCTGTTTGGTGCTGCTCAGCAGAATCAAAGGGGAAATGCAGAAGGATGGGAGAAAGGTGGGGGAAAGGGAAGCTGTGAGGATGACCAAAATGAAAAGCATTTAGTGAGGTAAGAGAGTAATTTTTGCTTAGAATTGGTTTCATAATGTCAATGCAAGGTACTTCAGTCCCCCTCCACTAGAGATGAGGGAAGTGCTTTCTGTGTTAGTACTAATTTGCCTTAAAGAAAGCAAATAAATGTATCTGCAGACATTAGCAAGGGCATCTTATTTACTTAGTGGTTGTCTATGAACGATTGTTTTAATGTGATTTTAACAACTTTAGCAATTGAGACACAGTGAGAACCATTTACAGCAAATTATATAATGATGTTAATGCATTATTATAATTAAAAAATCATGAAAATTACATGTACACTGAAAACCACAAACAGCATTTACAAAGTTAGGTCTGGAAACAAGAAAACTGGCTAGAACTTTAAGTATGAACATGATCCTGTGAAAAAATAGAAATGAAGGGATGGGAACAGCATTAAAAGCAAGAACAAACTGCAGTTAAAACCAATTGTGACTTGAGAATCAGTTGGAATAAATTAGGGGAGAAGAGAAAATAAGCAGACTAAAGAACATTAAATCATGACAGCATTCTGAAAGGAGTAGTAGGGTCAAAAGCTAATATTAAAGTGAAACTTGCCTTTGGGAAATAATACTGTGATGTTTTTCCAGGCTGGTGTGTGTCAGGCTCTAATACCTCAGAATATAAACGGTGGAAATTCTATAGCAGTATATCCCAGATTATTTGCATAAAATTACTAATTTTGAGGTTTGGCTTTTTTGGATAGAATATTTTCAATTGGAAGGAGCCTGCAGTGATCATCTAGTCCAACTTCTTAACTGCTTCATGGCTGACCAAGAGTTAAAGCATGTTATTCAGGGCATTTTAGTTTTGGTTTTATTGATAACATCTCTTTTTAAATTCATTTATTCAGGAAAAGAGGAAGATACATATTATTTTCATAGTTTTTTATGCTCTTATTCTTTAAACTCTATAGACTATTCAGTGGCAATTAACTTCACTCTGTATCTAGTTTCTGATGAGGCCATTGATTTCAAATTCAGGTCTTTAAAAATCAGCTGATTTGTTGAAGCTTCCATGGTAGACAAGGGAAGGAGAGGATGATTCCATCCATCCTAAAGAAACTCCATAATCTGGAGACCCCAAAGAAGATCCTTTAACTAGCATTTAAATAAAATTAAATGAGGTGGATTCAACCCCAGTTTATATGCTTTGTGTAAAATGGGGTGTTTGCCACAGAATCAGTGGCATCACTTCCAAGACTATGGTCTATCTCTTTCCTCCTCAAAAGACATTATTAAAATATAGATTTTCAACCTACTTTCATCAAATGCCTGTGTCTAAATAAATGACCAGCAGCTTTATGCTTGCACATAGTGTAATTTTAAACTAAAACCTTAACACTATCATTGCAATGCATCATCTGCTTTGATTTTTGTCTGGGGGAAAATACAGTGAGCTGGATCTGAAAGCCCAGGAGAAGGGAGGCTGCTGCAGCTCCATATGCCCAGGTCCAGACAATTGTGAGGGTCAAGATGCACACGGGGGCGGGGCTCAAATATACACTGCATGTATCCATATATATATATTTATGTGCATGATGGCCACACAGATCCCATACCAACACACAGAGCACTCACAGATAGCACCAACACCCTCATCCTGTTCCCTTCTCTGGCTGTGCAGGATTGAGGTTCACTCATGAGGGGATATGGATATGGATATGGATATGTTTATGTATCTAAGTTGTGGGTGCCTCCAGCGGTGCGTCTTAGACAGTTTGCCCTGTGTGCCCAGCAGCTATCCCTAAATCCCAGTCTCCATGCGTTGGGCTCGGGTCATGGCTGGACAAACACACTGACCATAAATCTGCATGTGACCAGTCCCTCTTTTTCCTCCTTAGCCCTCTATTTTCATGTACTCATGCCCCCCACAAAACACTGAATCCCTTCCCCTGCCCTCGGTTCCTCCCCTAAACATCCCATAACAGGTCCTGTGCAATCCGAAACTGCATCCCACTGTGTGTCCCGTGCTCCCAGGCACTGACCTCCACTCACTCCAAGAGGTGCTATGGCATTTTCTTACCATAATGAGTTTCACACTCAGGCACTGGAGCTGAAGCTGTCCCAGGACAGCCTGGCAGGGAACCCAGACCAGCTGTCCTTTCCTGAGTCCATAATTTGGGTTCCCACCTGCCATTGTGGTCCTGTGGTCCTTTGAGCTTGTGGTAGTGGACCTTCAATAGGCTGATGGAACTGGGCAGGGTCTTATATGGACTTTGCATCTCACCCATCCAAGTGTTAATTTATTAATTACTTACTGAAATATTTCACTTGAGGTCAGTATAAGGTGTAATAATCTATTCTGTCAGGTATTTCAAGTCCCAATATACACCTTTCAGCTACTGCTTTTAATAAAATTTTCTTAATACCTTAAAATTTGCCATATTTATCACCAAAACTTCATCTGGTGCTTGTGCTTTTTAGGAAAGTGATGGTAGCGGCTAAGGAAAAGACCATTGTGGCACTACACCCTTAATTAGCTTGTGATTCTATTCCATCTTGGCACATCTTTGGCACTGGTTTAGTCACTTCAAGCCACAAACATTTTGCTGATATTTTATGTGTTTCACCTATTGACACGAAAGATAAAGTAGCTGTAGACTTTGCTCCAGGTATTTTTGTTTAATTGGTTCTCTAGTCAGTGCATTTAAAATTTTCAGGCCTCCATCCCTTATTGTATCAAATTCTCAGTCATATTACATATGTGGGAAAAATATCTCTAGTCTTCTATGCCAGAATAATTACTAAGAAGTTTTTGATAATGGCAATAAAAGCTTTTGTGAAGCATCTTGACTGTTCTTCCTCTTCCCCTTTTCATTTCCTTTCATCTGCATATCCCAGTGCTATAGCCACTACACTGCAGAAGAACTGAGATTGCTCTCCCAAACTAGGGAATGCAGCTCAAGTTCTTATTGGTACTTCCATCCTTACTAATGGCAGTAAATGGTTTGAGCTGAGTTTGAATTAGCATAAAACCAAAATTTTCCACATAGATGTACTGAGGCTGAATGATGTTTTTCATGGTGTCCATGACATACTCAGTTTTTTTTTCCTTAGATGACTTTTCATTCTGGGTAACTGCTGCTCTTGTGCACTGGAGGTCTCTGAGGGAACTTTAGTTCTTTCATAGTACTGATGCTTTCATGCATCCCTAATTTCTTCTAGTGTCTACTAGTGGGATTTGGTTTGAGGTTTGGACACTGAAATCATGTTGTCTCCTTGTAGGTACCTGCATGTGCACTTTGTGCCTGAGTTCCTACTGCAGATCTGATTGGAGTAGTCAGAGTTATTATCATGAGGGGTTAAACACATATATGTAGACAGGTAGAGTTTTTTTTCAGTCCCAAAGTGATTTCTATGATACTAATGATTATTTTCTCCCTCAAGCATCTTATCTTTAGGCTGTGCTGCCTGTCAAGGCATCTTAAAGTAGTTTTATTCTGCAAGAAAATACCTTCTATGCTAGACAATTCAAATGGCACTACAAAAAGAGGTGATCTTACACACATACACACATTTTTTTTAAGAGAAACTACCTTGTATCTGAAGACAGGATTTTTAATTTTTTTTTTTTTGTCTGGCTTCTCTGCTTGCCACTTTGGGAAGTTTTTCACTGTTTCGTATTTAATTATTCAGTATTCCATACTCTTTTCCCTCACTGATCAGCAAATGTATCCATTTTGTTGGTTCTTCTATTTAACAATTTCTAAACCATAAGACTATCCAGCTCCTCTTTTACCCTTTATCCTGAGCTTTCTGAACTTTACAAGAGCATAAATCATAGAGTTACTGGGTTCTTAAAACGCTTTACTGTACTCACTTGACCTTATTCTATATTCTGAAAACTATCTCTTGGAAGATAACCTCAGTCTCTGACATAATACTGTCCTCTGCAGTGAAAGTATCCTTCTGTTGAAATGGAAGACTTGGGATGATTATAATGCATTAGAACATTTTCCCCTGCGATTTTTTTTTTGTTGTTCTTATTTTCCATGTACTTTATGAACAAACTGCATGAGCAGCTTTCTAACTTTTCTAACTTTTGAAATCTTGTTCTTTACTTCTAATAGCTTCGCTTCCCCCCGCCCCCGCTAATATAACATCAAACTTTTTTGAGTTAATAAACACCCTGTTCATTTTCATGCCTGCACTCTACTTGTTTGTTTTCACAGTAGTGTCTATTGTTTCTTTGAAGGATTAATTTGAATTGGTAAACTGTTTGTCCTCTGCTTTATGAATCCTATAAATATTCTTGTAAACTTCACAAACTTTATGATTTGATACGTTCTTTTATTCAAAGGTGTAGTGACCTCTATTTCAACATCCATCCAGTTGTGGGGGGGAATGTCTGCAATGAAACGTGGTTTAAATTTTAAGTCATATTTAACTTCCTCATGAATTTCTTCCCTAAATCTTGTTACATGCTTTTGTGGTCTGTTTCTAGTCACCTCTGTGCCATTTTCTGGTTTACGCATTTCAGGCTAAGCTGCTGTTTTCCTTTGTTTATAAATCCTGTTAAATAGCAATACTGAGATTTCTAATACTGTGGGTTTCTGGGATTTTTCTTAGATGAAGCTTCAACTCATGCTTTAATCTCGAAATCACAAGATGGAGAAATGACTGGTAATTTACAATGTCTGTTAGAATGTTACCTAATAATAGGTGAAGTAAATTTGAAGAAACATACATGTTCTCACAACAGCCTTCAGTTTTATGTTATCTTACCTCTTAGGCTCAACTCCATAGTCACAGTGAACTCATTGGCAATTTAGACATCAAAGTGGCATCCTTACAGTGTCAGAAAAAGAAAATTTTTGCTCTAAAAAAGTATCTTAGCTTAGTAAGAAGCTCTCATATATACATATTTATATAAATACATATTTTTTCCAAATTTCTACTTTACATTTTGTGTTGCAGACTGTATGAAACAAGAACTTTCTTTATAAGACTTCATTCTTTCAATAAAATCACCTAGAAAAAATACCACAACAAATACTTACCTGGCAAATACCTGACAAATCAAATTAATATAAGTTCAACTCCAAATTCAGAATTTTTCTGCAGTCCGTTCAGACTGGAGTGTACAATTCATATGCAGGAATGGACTTGCTGTCCTTTGGATTGGAAAATGTTGGTATCTGATTGAAGAGGCTCTGAATGACAAGCTGAACAGATCCCTGTGTGTCTGGGCTGCAATCTTTGACAATATAAGTGCTTTTCACTTAAGCTAGCAATACCTCTACAGAATATGTAGCTGGACTGTTTAAAAAACATCCTTTATATGGTTCTGACACATATTCCTGCCTCTTGAATCCATTGCCATTACCTCCTTAAACCTCTGATTCAGTTTCCTTTTTTAGAATTATACTTACGATTATAAAGCATTGACAGGCATATCTCCAAATACTCAGAGGTCAGCCTCAGTTCAAATAAGCATCCAAAAGGGTAGATATTAATCTGAAGGAGCTAAGTACACATTTAAGGCAGTTTTGCAACCCATTCTCCTTACTGCTATAATGTTCTTGATAGTAGAAATAAATTTCAGGGCTTAAAACCAAATTGCGGAGGCTTACTTTATTTTAGGACATAACAGCCAAAGTGGAAACTAAAAATCCAGGTCACCTTGCATAGAAAATGTGCTGAGATTTTTTTTCCCTGTTCCTTTCTTCCACTTGTTCATGGACTTAACTATTCTGGGATATCTGTTGAAGTCTTCCTGCTGATATGAAAATAGGAGAAGCAAAGGTAAACAAATTGGTTTATTACTGTAGGGCCAAAGACATAGATAAAGTAGCATAGAGGAAAAGATAAAGCCATGTCTTGAAAACTAATGACAAGTGTTTAAAATTGCCTGAAATAACTGAAAAAGTCTCTTCCAGAACGAAACATGGGAAATGTTTTAGAATTTCTTTTTCCTTGTCATAAATGATGAGAAAAAACCAAAGAAATAAAATGAAAAAAAAAAATCTTCAGCAGAAAATCTGACAGCAGACTTGTTTGGGCCAGATAAACTTTAAAAAAAAATTTCTGTAGGAAATTGACTTTTTAATCAACAGGTAACTTTAATGATGTTTCTCCTGCAGTATTTATTTTGGTATGTGTTTGGTAGATACTCTGCTGCTATCGTAAATGTATAAACTGTAGTTTTCACATGTATTCACCTGGTTTTCCTCTGAAATTAATTATTGAATATTTGTGAAGGCTATTTAACAAATGTGAAATGTTGGGTTTGGTATGTAAGCACTTCTAAATTCCTTTTAGGAAAGGAATCTTTAGGCCAGATCTCTTACACAGCCTGTGTGGACAATGTGCTGTAAGTCAGGGTATAATTTTTAAGTGGCCTTTTTTCACTGCCTTGTTGCTAATAATGATCAGAGCGTGGCCATATTCTTAGGAGAAGCAGTCTGCCTTAAGGACTCTGCCAGGCTATGCTGTTTTCTGATAGTGACCTGAAGCAGAAAGTTCACCACAGACTGGTGCGGCAAAGCAAAGGGAGATCAGTTTTCAGCTGCTCTTGTAATTATATTAGTTCAGGAACTGTAAGCAGTTCCAAGGACATCAGCTCTTGCCACATCAGTGTTCTTACCTAACTCCGCCTAAAACGGTGTCGCATGAAATGACAGAGACAGCCTTGTGCAGGTGCAGCATTCACTGCAGCTGTTACTTAGGTACCATTACCTTCTTTCATCATTGCTTTTGCTGGAAGACTCAGGTTCTTCTCCCATATGGAAACTCTTTCTTTTTCACCTCCCTACAATGCTTCCATCTGCATTCCTTAACACTCCTCCTCTGCTTCATAAAAATTTGCAACTTCAAACACTCCGTTTTCTTCCTATCTTTGCAACAGGAGCCCAGCTCCTTAAATAAGGTGGTGTTCTTGGTGATTTGGGCTCAGTCAAGGTGTATTGGCTTGACAAACTGTTATCAGCTGAATTCTGCTTCTCTGTGTGTGTCTGTTGTGAGATGTTGCACTGCAGTGCAACGCATTTGAGCACGAGGGGATGCCTTGCATGGCCCAGCAGCTCAGCTGATGTGCTGCATGTTTTACATTATTGCTGTAAGACAGGAGTAAAGCTCAGCCCTCTGTCAATGACATGGAGAAGGTATGAAGGGAAAAATGTTAGCCCAGCCTCACAGGGAATCTCTTAAAAATTGGTATCAGGAGCAAAAGCTAACATCAGCCATAGCTCTGCATTCCCACACATCCCACACACACACACACATGCACACCATAAAGGCTTTTGAAATGTAAGAGAGAGCAGGGCTATAGGCTAGACATATGGTGAGAATAATTTTTCTGGGAGCAAGTGAATAAAAACTGTTGATCTCCATGGCAATTTATGTGAAAGTGTAAATACAGGTTGTCTTCCCTAATTTCCACCTCTGGAACAGGAACTCAGATCTTTATTTGACTTGGTTTATGGAATACTTTGAAGGGGGTGGGTGAGAGCAGCAAGAAAGTAGTTTCAACAGACGAAAATGAAACAATTAAATTCCAAAAACGAAACAAATTCCAGTCTTTGTCCTCAAGGCCTTCTTTTGAAGTTACCTAATGAAACTCAACTACATTCTTCTCCTTTACATGGTTGTTAATGCTGCTCTCAGCTAGGAGAGGGAAAGAGGTAGTATAATTGAAGACTTAATTGTAAACTAGCTTTCATAAAACCCAAGAACAATGAAGTGGTTCATTACGTTTTAGACTGCCTGATGTAAATAAGGTCCCTGAGTGTGTGTGATCAATCGTTCCAAGGGCCAAAATATTTTGCTGTTCCCAAGCTTGTTTTGCTTGTTTAGGCTGAATAAGCTCAGCTCACATGCATTTAGAAACTGACTTGAATTTTAATTTTATTCTAATGTCTAATTGTGCCTGCTGTGGTTGCTTCTAATTCCTATAAAGTAGCCCCTCACCTTTTGCAGAAAGACTCTGGTGATTTTGTAAGGTTATTGACCAAATCAGAAATGTGCAATCAAGTAAGGCAGAGTTACTACACGCAGTGTATGAGAGGCAGAATTTATTCTATTGCCAGTTATCCAGGGAGGAGGAAAGGCATGTTGCAAACTTTGCTGCAGATGAAAGGCATTTTTTAGGTGTTGGCCCTTTTCTTTGACTGTAGTTATTTACAGTCCGCATTGTTCAAGTTCCATTGTCACTGCTTACTTCACAGCTCCAAGGAGAGAGGAGGCATCTTAGTGTGTAAAGAAGTTCCAAGGACATAACCTCTCTTTATTTTAATATAGTAACATTTTATGTATATGAGAGAGATTTTTTCAGTGGTACTTGAAAACCTGACTCCTAAACAGACCAATCTGTTTATTTGGTCTTGCACGTCAATCAGTTTCTCTCTCATCCTGTTAAAAAAAACCAAAAAACCACACCGTAATATTAGAAAAATGGTGCAGGGTGACTGTTTGGTGACCAGAGGTTCAACTGACCTCAGTGTGAGTTCAATGCATGGAGCTCTTCATTTTTTTCTTCTTCTTACTTATTTTGAAAAGAAAAAAGGCAACGTCAGAGCCACTTTCAAAGTCATGGCTGAGTTATACACATTTGCTCCCGGCATCCAAGAAAAAACAATTTCCAAAGTTTGCATGTTGAGTATGGAGCAGAAGTGACAGAACAGTTTGTCAGTGGAGAGCATTATATAGAGTTATTTAAAGATTGTCCTCGACCTTTCCACCTCTTTTAAAGCCTCATGAGAGAGATTTTGCCAGTGGCCTACTGTCAGTTCCATATTTGTGCTTGTTCTCTCCGTGCTGTGGATGTAAGAGCACATTATGGGGAGATCTTCCAAACCCTCTTTTAAACTCTTGTCTGAGAAAGAGCCCTCAGATTCAGCCAGGTCAACCTTGGCACTTAAAGTTCAGAAAAGTACTTTTCTTTCCTTGATCTCCTCTTAAGCCAACTTTTTACAGATGGTGGATTGAAATCTGACCTCTATGAAGACCGTGAAAGTGTTATTATTATCAGTGACGAGTCCAAAGTTTTAAATACTTTTTATATGTGAATTTTCTTCTGATATACGAATGTTTATGTATCTATATCTATATCTATATCTATCTATATCTGTATGTATTTATTTATGCAAATACTTATACTGGGAAAGTACTTGTAAGGCTAAGATTTTAGATTTTTTGTAAGCAGATTTCTCGTAATAAAAAAAAATGCTCCACCAATAGGAATTTTGTCCATTAATGAAGTGTTGCAAAGAGTCCTATTTTCAACATAACCTTCAGGGAAAATTAAATACTGATGGTACTTTCATGTGCCAACTTTTTCAGTGCTCACTCTCTCATGTATAATGCCCCAAAAGACAGTACAAGTAGGTACTATCACAAAGGCACTGTTAATTGCTGCAAAATCATTTATTATATTTTGAAGAATCCTACAGAATTCCTGAACTTTAATCATAAATGTAAAATACAGAAATGGAACAAGAACTAAGTTACTACAGGGAGTTGCAGTCTTTGATTTATTTTCTCTTATTCTTAGCTCAGCATCCTCATTTGAGAAGGAACGTAGAAAAGTTACGACTGGGTTCATGTAGCTGCTAGTACTCACATCTGGCTAGTTTGGAGGTGTCCTTGTACGTGTTTCTGTGTAAAAAATGGTGTAATATGTGGAGGATCAGCTTTTATTTCATATCCAAGTAGGGTGTTATCATTTCATGAAAAGATGAAAAGTAAGAGCACAGCTGATTTGAAGCAATTTGAAAGGAGTTTCACAAAATCATCATGGGTGAAATAGCACCTTATTATTGCAAAATCTGCCTTTACTATTTACTACTGTAACATTTGTTCTCTTGTAAACACAGTAAATACAGTGATCCTGAAAGTAATTTTGGGTATTTGTTAACATATTTATGGTGACTGTACCTATCTATCGAGTATTCTGATTCAAAATACCACTGCTAACAATGCTAAGTGCTAACTGAAAAAAACCCTTTTTTTTTTCTTTATTCCTTCCTTTGAAGACAAAGACAGGGGTTTGTTTGCTGCAGGATGGTAACCAGGAGCCTTTCAAAGTGCGACTGCACTTAGCCAAAGATATTTTGACGATCCAGGAGCAGGATGTGATCTGTGTGTCTGGTGAGCCTTTCTATTCTGGTGTAAGTAGTTTTTATTTCCTCTTTAAGATGTTCTTTACAAAGAAAAAGTGCTGTATGTATGTGTGTGTGGGTGCATACACACATCTGTATGTATTTACTTCCATGGATTGGTATTTCATTTTATACTGCTAACACTAACTGTATTTAATATATTTTTATTGTGATTAAATATTAGTAATACTCATCTAAGAAGCAGCAGTAAGAAAACAAGCTATATGCATGACTGCAGTGCTGTTTCTCTTCACTCACCCTTGGGTATTGGAGCGGTTGAATGCGGGAGGAATGACACCAGCAGTGGTTTTTGCAGGGAGTACAGACACCTCAGTGTGCTTGTACATCTGAGTACTGTCTGTGGAATTGATAAGATACTTAGGGCAGGGCTTTGCTGGTAGAGGAGTTATCTTTTATCCTCTGTTGCTTGGGTTCATTCCTATGGTAGCACAGAACTAGACTTCAGGAATACTGTGAGGGTCACTTGTTTTAACAGCGTATCATGTTAACAGAGATGGAACTGTGTAATAGTGGGGTTTATCTATTACTGTTTTTACATGATGTGTCAGGTTCCTTATTTAAGCATCATATTAAATTTTGTGCATGAGAAACTACAATACAATTATTTGGGATATCTGTAAAATTTTATATAGAATAATATTGTAGGGTTAAAAACCATTGTAATGCAAAGTTTTTATTTAATATTAGGAGATAGGTACAAAAATAATAGAAAACACTTAGTATTCATTTCTATAGACATATTTATAGATACTGTAATTAAATTTTGTAGAGATATTTTTAAGATTTATGTGAAACTATCATAAACATTCTGGTTTCCCTTTGAGCTAAATAAAATTATCATAGAATTTTGTGTTAAATCTTGTGAGCCATAGTAGTGTGATATCTGTTTATGCAAATTTTTTGTGAATGCTGTTATGTCTGTTTTATTATTAAATTGCTGCAATTGCCACATATTTGCATCTCTAGAAACAAGTACAATAAAAAGATACAAAGCACAAACCAAAAATAAATTCATAGAATGTTAGCAGTGCAAAAAGTGTAAAAAATTAATGAAAAAATGTATCAAATTATCCATCTCATGATTATGAATATCTGAAGGTGAATTCTTTGGAGCTTTTCTCTGAAACAAGAGGAACACACTGCCTACAGTCTCCATAGAGCCTAGGTTTATTTGAATGACAAATCTGACATTAGCTTCTGACCGTTTCGTGCTGAACAAATGCTATTTACTAATACAGGTCTGTGTCCTTTATGCAGAATATAGATACTCCTTTTACCAGTCAGACTCCACTGTTCCTCAAGAGATAGGACATCCAGCAGCCAGGATAGAAATAAGTTATGAGTTCAAGCTCAAACTGTAGTTCTTCAATTAGCAGCATACACTGTGGCACCATTATTCCACCAACACAATTCTGGCATTATTTATTCAAAGATTTTATCACTCAGAAATACGACTTTCATTATTCTGCACTAATATCTGTAATATCCTGCTGAACTTGTTATTTAAATATCTTCACGAAATGCATATTAATTTTTTTTTCTGTTTTCACAGTAAGACTTTGTCTTACAGTTTTCCTCTCCTTAGTTTCGCAAAGGCTCTGTGGAAAATAATGGATTATTTTCTTCCCCAGTTAAAGTCCCTCATATTATTTGCATATTCAATGCATAACTCATTAACTGATCGATGTTACTGTGTTGATGAGGAGTTGCTTTTTCCTGGAAGTTTCATTGTTAGACTAGTGACTTTTGAGCACTTTACTCTGATTTCCTTTGGGATTAAGACTAGGTTTTGTAGCACTAGGTTCATTCCAGCTAAGGATGACTGGCATTTCACAGGCATTTAGCTGTCCTTTTGTCACAGCTAATTTTAATAATCTGAAATCATGTGCTTTGATTGTATGCTATAATACTATAATCAGACAAGTACCACAGGTGTCCTTTTTTTTTTTTTCCTCATTTTTATTCCTGATTTATTAGGTTTAATTTTTTTTCTTATATTTTTTTGTTTGATTTTGTTTTGTTCTTTCTATCATTCTAGATGACTGACTGCGTTTATCTTTCTTTTACCTGAATTCTACAAAACAAGGGTTTTCATTAGCAACTGACACTGAATGCCTCAGAGAATAAACTCTTAAAGCATAAAAATAAAATTTGTAACTGAGGAACAATAGTATTGTTCAATTTTACAGACAGGTAGCTACAGTAAAAGTAATTTTTAATCTGCTTAAATAAATAATCTTCAGATAATTTCATTATGAGGTTTTGCTTTGTCACTGCTGCAGTGGTACGGAACGAAAGGCTATTACTGTGTTTCTGGTTCAGAACAGTATCTCTTCTGTTTGTTGAGTCTGAATCAATTTGCATGCTCCTCTGTGTAGGATAGACTTTAAACAGGCACTTAACGTTCCAGCAGAATCCAGATCTGCATCCTGCGGAATAATCTAAATAAAGTCGATGGCTCCTTAGGAATGAAGTGCTGTTTAATGTGAGTGTATGGGATAAGGACCTAGTTCTTAATTTAGAACACTTCCTTTTGGTGTTAAACAGTTCTAGTTCCCAAAAGTAAAGAGGTGCAAAGAAACCTTGTTTCTTCTTTTGTTGTATACAGTTTGAAGTAAGAAAATAAAATGCATGAAAGATTATGAGCAAAATAAACAGTGTTCTACACAAAAAAAACCCCAAAAGCATCTGTTTTTTGGGTGGGCTGGAAAAAATGATTGCGTTAGTGAGGGTCCTGCAGCGATTGTACCTGCAACAATTCCATACAGCATCAACCATCATTCAAATGATCCTGGAGTACATCTAAATTTGAGCATCAGTTGCATCAATAAGTATTAAGGAGATTATTGTGTGTGCAATAAGAAAGACTTGCTTTCCAAGAGAAAGAAATGTAGCGGGTTCGGCGTTATGCTGCTAGCAGATATCCAATGTAGATTTGAGCTCCAGTGCAAATGACCAAAAGTGGGATGAGAACATTTTGTGAAACTCAAAGTATGGAAGACAGTGTTGTTACTAACCCAGATTAAATCCTTGCCTGTAGAGAGGCTCTGTATTATGGGAATTGTATGCCCTAGCTGGAATAGCTTGGGTAGGCAGATAAGACCAAGGTAAGGTACACCTTTTTCTCCCAGGGCAGCTAGGAAATGCCATGAAAAGAGCTGAATTAAGCTACGTAGGAACTTTGTCACTATTGATGAAAGAATTACAGAATATCTTTATATATGCTTTTAAGCATATTTCTTTAATTTCTTGAAATTATGCTCACAAAAGTTTGCTGTATGATGTTCCATATAACAATGTACAGTGAGGCAACTCCTGGTCTTTCTAGACATACATGTCAGTAGCCTGGGCTAACCAGGATAGTCTAATGCTGAACTTGGTAAAAATTGTGATGGGAGAGGAGATAGCCTAAGATATGGTGTGTCTAATCTGAAGAAGATTTATTTCTCGGAAAGGTTTTAATATTTGCCATTCCAGAATCAATATCTTTATTTTAGATTTAATCCTCACAATTTCTGTCGCCTTTCATAAACATCTGAAATTCAAGGAAAAGGATTATTGTGCTTTAGGAAGATAGTTTATCTGTCTAGGAAGCTGTGGATTTTTTCTTCTTTTCTTTAATAAATTTTGTTTACTAATTGTACTCAGAAATTTTTTTACGCGTAAAGTCTGTGTGCATGTGAGATCCATAGATTAAGGGTATGACAATGTACCATCTGACAGGATGGATGATTTTAATCAGCTACTATTTTTTCTAAAAGAATGAAAATAAACTGTGAGCAGCTGGCAAATTGTTGGCTACCAGGATATTTTGCATTTTTACGAAATTGTCTTAAACGTTCTTTTAAAGGGTCATAGATTTTACAAAATGCTGCTTACTCACCTGATGATAACATACAGACGAGTCACATTTCTTTCAAGCAATTTATTTCTATGCTGCTGTGTAGTAAATGCATTAATTAATTAAACATTAATAATTTCTTTTAGTGGTTTGATTTTTTTAATTAAGGGTCTTTGGGGGAAATTTGCATGAAGGTCAGTCATAATTCGGTACTAATAAAAAATGTATGCATGTTTTTTTGTGAATTGATAGAGCAACGGCTTTCAGAGTATCACGGCATTTGTACAATTATTTAGCTTAGATTGATACAATTGTATCTAAATGTAGCCTATAGACTGCAGTTGGTTTTTTGATAGAGAAACAACTCGCAATAAACACCTTTTCCAAGGCCAGAAAGTAACACTGTCTTAAATTGTTGCACTGTAGCCAGATCAGTTGTCTGATATTGTTGATCACACACTCTTTTTTTTTTCTGTAAGCATAAGAACATGTGATATTTCACTTTTAAAATTGTCCTTATGCTATTGTGAAATCAACTGCTGAAAGATTCATAAATATATACAAAGCCCATTAAGTATTAAAAAAATAGTTGTTAGGTTTTTCTATTTTTTTTAAAAGTCTTTTAAGTTACAAACTTTACACAATAGAATGTTCTTCTTGTTTTTTTATTTCAATAATACAGTTATTATTAATTTTTAAGAATAAATTTAAATTCAGGACACATCACTTAATGATGACATGCCTGAGAAGTCAGATGAAGTTATTACATTTTCCTTGCTGGAATATTTAAATTTTTGAGACTTCCTGATAGTTCATTTTATATCTGTTACATTGAATCATTCTCTTTTCAAAACTATGAATTTTCTTGTCATATATTTTAGTGTTGGTGAAAAAAACTCAATTAACATTAGCAATTTTAATGAATAGAACTAGAAGAAAAAAATTAAAAGCTTGAAATGGTAAATAATAGTTTTGACTTATTTTCTCTATTGTCTTTATTTACAATTTTGATTCTGATGTGTGGTTGAATATTATAAACAATGTCTGTCTTGGAGTGAATTGCAAATATGTGCACAGATAGGTCACCTTTCAAGCACTTTCCATTCTTGTTACCTTCACAAAGCTACCAGTAAGAATCTTTGGGGTTTTTTATCTTGTTGCTATCTGTCAGCTATTCAGTGGAGTGAATCAATTTTTCCACAGAAGTCGTCAAGTATCTATCAGATAGGGGTAACTTTCTTTCCCCTGCCAATCTGGACAGCTTTGAAGTGACAACCTGACAGATGTAAATATGATTATTTAGGGAAAGCCTAAGGCAGCTTATTTTTCTGCAGCTGCTTAAAAGTAAAAAGCATAGCAATCAGCTGAGGTTAAGAATGCCATTTGTAATGCCAGATTTGAAAGAAAATAATAACTTTTCCTCATTGGAAGAAGGCTTTTCCTCCACAAGAAAAAAAGAATATTGTAAATAAGAAAAAACTCAGAGAACCCAAAACATTGATCAACGGCAGTCTGTGATGTGAGGCAGTAGCTGGAGACTACTGAGTGTGTTTGTTACTAAACCTAGTGGGAGTTCAGATCCTGACCATAGTTTACAGGTTTATTTCTCTTTTATTTCTATATTAAGAAATGCAGTACTTCTGAAATAAATAAATTGTTTGAGTAGAAATTTTATAAGTAGATATTTGGGTGAATGTTTCAGCTTTCAAGCATAGGCTGTAGGACCGGGAACATTTTGAAGTAAGAACAAACGAAGGGTTGAGTGCTTCTTTTCATTCCAGTCACTGTTAACAGTCTACATGACCCCGCTGTGTTTGCCATCCTCAGTCTCCAGCACAGCTGCAGAGGAAGGGGGATTTCCAGTTGACCAGGCATGTTGCAGCCCTCCCTTACTGGAAACCTTCTCCAGTTGCACAAGGAACTGAAATAATGAGACAAGCTCCAAATGCCACATGATGGAAGTTGTTAGCAGATGAGCAAGTCTGCTGGCAAACCTTGTTAACACTATTAATTCAAATTGGAAATGTGACTGACCTGTGTCCTGTGTCCTTTACACTCAGAATGACTATAAAGCTTGCTCATGTAAATTAATCCAAAGAAATGTCACTAAGAAAGAGCAAAGCATTACCAAAAAGAGGATATAAAACCTTGAAAATGTATGCAATAACTAAATTAAATTTTAAAAAAATCTCATTATACTTTCTTATTTCGAAATGTAGTAGGATTACTAATAGCTGATAAACTATATGAGAGTATGGCCTTGAATATATTATGACATCAAATGTTGACAGGTTGATCTGTGAAATTGCTGCCATGTATTGATTTTATCTTTATACTATTACATTTTAAAATTTGTGTTCTAGCATTTTTCTCCTTTATTTCCCCCTACATTTTCCATGTCAGGGTGCTATTGTAGATTCCTCTCCATGTCTGTTACTTTTTTCCCACCTACTGTTTTGTGCTGAAAACCTTTCAGCTTTGTATCATTTTCTTCCATATGTATAATACCTTGTTCTCTGTTCCATCCTCTGAAAAGAGAGGTCTTGTTTTCTGTCTGTACCTAGACAAACTAATTCTTCATACCTTTACTCTTGTAAGATGAATATCCAGACTCGCCAGATGAAAAACTACACACTGGGAAAAAGGTTGAGAAATGGTATATTTAAGTTTCACATGCTGTTAGTTCAGTTTTGTGAAGATTTTTGAAGTTTCTTCATCCTTTCATTCAACGTTTACTTGACTTCTTTCACAGACACACATTATTAGATTATTGGATCACATTAGATGACTTCTTTATATTATGCAGGATAAGTGGTTTGAAAGGATTAATAACTAATAATTATTTTTAAGTCAGTTAAGCAATTATAAACTTCCGTTTACATCATATACCAGTCAGTGTGAAATACTGGAATTTTTACTGTGCTCCAAGATGTAACTTAAAAATAACATTAACTCTTGACTAAATATAAATAGTTAATGATTACACAGGATTCTGTGTTTTCTTTCCTCGCTGTTTACTGTTGCTCTGTACTCACATGGTCATTCTTCACTTCTGATCTCGGTCATGATGACGTTTGTGTTCCCCAGAAGATCATATGGATTTTAAGAAGAAATTTTGATAGCTCTTTAATGAAAGCCTCAAAAACATTGTTTCTGTTTCACTGCATAGCTCTGAGGAAGAAATTTTTTTTTCTGGCAAAACTCTTAGCTGTCCTTTCCAGTCAATGAACATATGTGTAGACAAGGAATTTTCTGAGTTAGAGGCATGGAAAATGCTGACAGCATGGCAGCAGCTTTGTGTTTTTCAATAAAATGAAAACTTGTCTTGTTCTGTTCCAGGAAACAGCAAGAACACTGCTCTGAATCTTCCTTTTAAGGGTCCTAGGAGCTCTAACCTTCCCTCTGTTCTATATGATGTAGATAACAAATGTGAAAATGGAATTACAAGCTCACAGAACATTTCATGTAGTCTTGATAGTGAACAAAGTATCTTTATGTCTGAACCAAGTTTTATTTCGTAAACTTGGAGATGAAGTTGATTTTGGAACTTGCAAAACTACTGCAAATTCAATCATAGAATACCATGTGGCACAAAAAGAGGGGAAAGCATAAAAATATTGATAGAGAATCAATGGAACCATCAGTATTTTTAACCTGAACAACACAAATGGTCAATCAGGATACTTAGAGCACTTCTTCACTTTTACGAAATTTGTTGCCTTCCAGAGCTCTTGCTGTGTTTTATTAATGAATAGTTTTAAATCATTTTAAGAACTTAAAGCTATTAGACCAGAGAAAAGCATTTTATTATTGTTATTGTTCATTTGAAATATTAATTAAAGGCATCAGAACAAAAAAACTTGCTTCAGTTTGCTGGGTAAACTTCTTTCATGCATTAATCATTATAATAAAAATATTTTACATTGCAATATAGCCCTTTGCAGACAAAGTATATTCTGTTCACTTGGATGTAAAATGGCATTGAAAATTAAGCTTTGTTTGGGGTTTTTGAGGGTTGTATGAAATAAGTCATGTGCAAATCACAAAGTAAAACTTACTTGGACAAAGGAGTTTTCTGGCAAAACATTTCAAAGTAGGTATCTACCATCAAAATACTTATTCAAGTTACTTTGCAAGTCAAAAGGGAGGGATTCATCTTTCCCAAGTTAAATTTGATATTCTGCCTCTATACTAGACGAAGTTGTTTAACACCTAATTTGGACACCTGCTTTGACCCGCCAGGATTGAATGTGCTTATTTTTCTTCATTGATTACAAAAGTAAACTTGCCTTGACCAATGGCTGGTTAGAACTGGGGCTTGATCCTAATCCAAAATTCAGGTATATGAATTGTCTGATGCTTTTGACTTCTGGAAGAGCTATTTTACTATAAGGTTTATGAGGGGTTTGAAATTGTAGACTAGGGGATTATCGATGGTTTACTAAAGAAATATACAACCTGTATGTAATTCTGATTTGTATTTTTGAAGGTCATTTGCATATTTGTTATTGTTAGCTAACTTGATGTAAAGAAAATTTAACTCTGCAATTAAGCAAAGTGTTATTTCTTTATTGTGAGACTGAGAGGTGTGTTGAATTAGCCTAGGTTAAATACAATGCAATGCCTTCGTTGCATGTAACACATCACTCAAGTGAATCTAGTTTGCAGTATGTTACTGAAGTGAAATTCAGCTCAGTAACTGTCTAGCCCCAAAATATTTAATATCAGCTTTCAATGGAGATAGAAAAGTAACTAGAAAAAATACTAGACAAAACCCTAAGTTATGTTGTGCTGAAAAAGTGTCTTGAAATTTTTCTGGTTTCTTTCCTTCTACCCAGTTTTGCCTGTTTAGTAATCTACCATGCATTTCTCTCACTTAAAAAAGTAGTGCTAATCTCCAGTGTGAAATGTTTCCAGTTTTCTCTCAGACAGCACTGGCAAACCCACAAAGGACCCCGGATCAGGTGTTTTCAGGACTCGCTTGAGTCTGCCTTTGCTTGAGTGAAAACCTGTATTTTATTGACCCTTTTTTATGGGTACTTATGTACGTGTAGGGCTAAGAAAGACAACAAGGACAGAAATATTCCACAGGATAGTTTTTCTATTAGGTTTTTTAAAACTGCAGCTTCAGATTAGGATATGTTCAAATGCCAGTATTTACAGTGACTACTAACATATAATGAACTATAAATTTTAATGAAGTTGCATGTTTTTCACTGAGAATATTAGTTTGTTTGAAATTTAATCCATAAGTGTGCTGTTCTTTTTTCCATCCGTAGCTGATGCAACACTAGCCAGTTCAAGCCAGTTTAGTGAAAGGTTGCTATTTTTCAATGTCATCTTAGCACAAGTGTGTTCTATTTGGTTTGGGCATGTACAAAAAAAAATACCAGAATATATTGACTAGAGTGTACAAGTCAAGTTTCTGCTCTCAACTCCGTGTTCAGCACAAGCTGGAGGTGGAAACAAGATGAAGTTAACAGGAAAAATACTGCTCCCAGCGGAGCCACAGCTGAGTGTTTTGTGTTCATTTAAGTAAATTCAGCTTAGACCACACGTCAGACTGTGGCCTATATTGGTTTATCCTGAATATATTGTCAGCATTATTAGCTGCATCTGAAAGTGTGGCAGACAAAAGGTTTTCCAAGTACAGGTTTTGTAAGTGGCCTGAACCGAATCTGTGGGAACGGCATTTTGAAACTTCCTTTTTAGAAGTTTGTGTTAAAAACAAAAATTGAAATGTTTGGCTGCTTAACAGCAAAATATGTATCTTTTCCTTAGAATAAATATTTGCGAGCATTTTATGCTTTGCAAGCACTAGCCCAAATGAATAAATGGTAAGTCTCATTTTAGGCAATCCATTTTGTCTTTCGGTCCAAAACATTGGACGAGTTTACACTTGCTTTTTCCACAGTTATACAGCTCATATTTGTCACAAACATGAAAAAAGAAACTAGGTGACTTGATTTTCACCAAAATTCAGCAATAACAGTTTTCCAAAACTTTTATGTGGTAGCTCCTTTATTTTCCTTTCTGTAAATGAAGTAGGGAAGAAAAAATACGTCTGTATATATTTCATCTTCTCTGTCACTGCTACATTCCTGATGATTTATTCAAATCTGAATGTCACTGGTAATCTATGCTGATTCTCCTGAAATAGATATAGTTAAGCATAACATATATAGTTAAAACTTATATGCAGACTTATGGCATGCAATAGATGTTAAATAAATATATAAGTGTAATTAAATAAGTATAAAGTCTAGACCACATGTAGAGGACATTCAGAAATCTATAAAATCAGTATATTTGGTTCTGGATATATGGTATATCTGCTAATAAGTTGTTTTACCTCTACCTAAATGTATTAATTCTGAATTATCTTTAGTTATAAAGTCAACACACAGGTTAGGCAAAAAAGAAAAAAGTCTTTTTTGTAAATGTTCATATCTGAGGCACATAGTAGCCTGTAGTTTTTGCAACACAAATTTTAGGACAAGCAATAAAAGGATAAAGATGGGCTGCTTTTAATAATTGTACATTACGTGTTATGATTTTTAAACCATAACTCTGAGATCAACAGTGGCTGTTTTTGTATTAGCTTTTGGTGGGTTTTGTTTTTGGTTTTGTTTTTTTTAATTTGGATCATTGCTGTGCTTTGGAATGAATTTATGCGACGTGTGCACTTGTTGTGCTTTGGTTCACATCAGTGAGTGGTCTTGGCATGCACAAGTTGCTTTCCTTTCAGAGGGCACTAAATTGGAAAACGCGCTTCAGGAGTGCAGTGTATGTACTTCAGCTTGTAGTGATCAACCTGCATGTGGGACCAATTTGGGACTAGTCAAGGCCTTAACCTCTGAAATGTGTGTGCTGTACCATGATTGTCCAACTCTACAGTTCTGTTCTTAGTGCATTGCAGTAATGGCTAGGATCGTGTGAATTGAACAAATGATTTTTTTGGGGTTTTTTTGAGACAGGATCTCTTCCAGATTTTGTCTTTTTCCTCTGCAACATAGGTTTCATGGGATTTTCAGTTCAGGAACTGAGAACTTCATTAAAGCAACAAAAATTATTGAAGTATGAATATGGTTGTTCTGGCAGAAGACATTCAACCTTGCAAAACTTGATTTATTTTTTTCCAGGAAAGAACAGTAACAATTAGAAGACAGACTGTAGGAGGATTTGGATTAAGTATAAAGGTAAGATGATTTTTTGGTCCATTATTCCATATTACACAAAGTATGTCTTTGTATATAGTCAATGTTACTGTTGATGAGTACAAACTCTATTTTAGAGGACTAGAAACAAGAGAGGAAACATATTCTTGCATGTTAGATACTATCACAGTAGGCAACCAGAACTGTGCTACCCTACGGAGTGGCAGACAATCATTCCCCTAAAATTCAAGCTGACCAACTCTGTAATAAGGTTAGATATAAAGGTTGAGAAGTGTTTTCAACTGTGTAGGCTGTACTTGTATTCAACTGCTCTCTAATTTAAATGGTTATTAATGAATACTAAATTACAGTGGCATGCACACGGAGCAGCCAATAAATTCATCATCAATTCTCCTACAAAGCATATCACATTAATTCACTGCAATTCATTAGTGGGGGAGAAAGTGTTATTGCTTATTGTTTATTTTGCTGTAGATCAAGCACAGAGAGCAATTTATCATGTTACCATGTTTTTGCTTTCTTCAGTAAGATTTAAGAACATATAGAAGTGTAGGTGATCCTTTTTAGGAGAGGGAGGAAGGGTTAATAATTTTTGTTATTGTAGTCTATGATTCTGAAAACCTTACCTTAGCTTTGAATCTGAGTGTAGACAACACAAGATTAAGTTCATCTTCTAAACTCAGCAGTTCTCTGTCTCAAGATAGCAATGGAAAAAATGAAGTGTACTTCACATGAATGCAAAGAGGCCTAAATTATGCATATAAACTGAAAGTATAGATTTTCCTGTGAACATCTGCTAGTACTGACCTTATAAGTGACTCATAAGAAGGATTAATGTGCATTTGTGTTGTCATTGATAAGAATATTGCTGAATAGGAATATTAATTTTTAAAAATGTCTAGGTGTGCTTGCTGTAATCTTGTTGACCCGTTATGACCTCTATTCAAGGAAAACTAATTGCTATTTTGTCACCAAAGTTTCTCATCAGATTGATCAACAACACTCAATTTTTTTTCCTTCAGTATCATTGTAGCTCACAGGTCGCTGAATAATGATGAAGTAATGAATGTCAGTGTAAAATCAAGTATTATGGGTAGATAAGGTTTTATTTAGATGGTGCTAAAAAAGTACTGCTTGCAGTGAGGAATTTAGATGATTGAAAAACGAATCTCAAGTCAATAAACTTGATTTTTAGGTATACTTTACAATGAGTTATCATTTAGAATTAACATTGTTGACAATTTCAAGATCACATTATTTAGTATTATGTACATTGCATAAAACAAAATATCATTGAGAAATGTAAATTAAATAGTGAATGTGCAATGGTCCTTCTTAAATTAGTAGAGCAAGATATTCTTAACGTTTTAGAGTAAGATATCAATTTTCTAGGATTATTTTATATCATAGATATTTTGATCAAAATCAACCTGAGTAATGGAAAGGTGAAGATACATAGAATCAGATATGAATTGACAATTCTTAATTTTTGAAATAACTAGCAATTAGATGATAAAATAACTTCAAGAATGTCATTAAAGAGAAAATAAATCTCTTTAAAAGAAAGGAAACTCAAACTTGCTTGGATGGTGTAGATTAGATAATGAAAATGAGTTGAATTCTATAGTTGAGGATGTTCTGTCGATGTGTATCAGGTAGTATGATTTATTAGTTTAAAACTACTTAATTTTTAAAAAAATCAACGTATGTGGGAATTTTTTTGCTAGGTCACTTTATTAGTAATTCTACATTCTCACAAAGAAAGATGGACAAGCAATCGGATAGCCAACACAATCTTGAAAAATAATTAATAAAATCTATTATTGTAATAATTTTAAGCTAGTTGTAAGAAACAGCTTAGAACTGGAACTTATATTAATTTTCCTTTTTTAGTTTAGTAGGCAAACTTTATGAAGACTCACTGAAATGGGCTTTTTATTTATGGCATGATCTGACATATCAGTTCCAAATGCTCTGAAAAGTGCCAGTTTTCAGTTTAAAATGTGTCATTTAATCACAGTATGCTTCTTCTTGCAGATGAATAAAAAATTGCTGTTTTGTTTTGTAAAATTCCTGAACTTGAACGAAGAACTTATATTTGTTATTAATATTCAGTAGAAGTGCAATTATTTTGAAATTGTGCCAGAAAGTAGAGGTCTACAAGTAACCCTGAAAGAGTGAGAAAGACTGAGGCGTCTCCCCCTTGTCTCAGTAATTTCCACAGCCACATGTACTACCATAGTTTCTGTTATCTTACTACTCCAAGACTAATTAAAGATAGGGGTTGTTTGAGGACTTGCTTTCTGCCTGTGGTGTATATCAGAGGATGCAATTTGTCTGAGGTGTTAATTACAGCAGTATAGTGATTAATAACCCTCACTTTAGAATACTTGCTTGTGCTTTGTTATGAATTTTCCTAGTTTTGGCAATTAGGTGTGGGGCATTATCATGTCTCTTTTTTCTGCTAACTTAAAACACCCATTTGCTGTCAGAAATCTCACATGATAGTCACCTTTAAACTTTCTCTTGAGTCAATTTTGAAAATGTCCTATCCCATTGCAAGTATTTTGGACCATTGGAATTATCTTTTTTGCTTATGAGCAGAGGACAAACTGATTATAATTTCAAAATTAAACTAATTTGTTTTTTTTACTTGTCTATGAGGGAAACGGTCTTCTCTTGTAACCTGGGTGTTCCAACTGTGTTTGTAAAAATCAGAAATTCTGCTGATTGCATAAAAAAACCTTCTTGTAGGATTCACTTTTTTCCAAGTCCTAAACTTCAGCTCTTTTAAGAGTAGATTATAATCTACTCTTTAAGGTTTGAAAACCTTGTGTTTTACTGTACGTTTTAACTGAAGTTAGTGGTGAAACTGTGCTTGAATTTGAAGCAGACCGGGTCTGGTTTACACTCTTCTGAAGGAATTATCTTCTCTTTTCTGAAGCCTCCTGTTAAATGTTTGTGTGTGAAGGAATAGCCATGGACATAGATGTAGAATTTGGTAGGTGTAGTGTAGTATTTTAGTCATTTATCACGTCTCTGACAAGTTTGAGATGCAGAGTTTTGACAAAAGATGCTGCTAAGTGTATGATTTTAGAAAGAATATACTGTTTTTTCAATAATTGGATTGTAGTGTTCCTGAAGAAATAGGCAACAAAATTGATAGTTCATTAAACAAATTGAAGTTTGCAGTTACAGTCTGACTCCTGGCTACCGGGTCTCAGTACACTGCCATTTTCCTGCCTCTGTTTTGATCATTCTTTTAAAATGGTGAACAGCATCACAGATCTTCTGAGATTCAGTTTGACTTTTCAGCTTGACTCAATAAAAAAATTCAGTGGCAGTAGACCTTAAAGCTGTTTTTGCTAGTGGAAATGCTGCCTTTTAGTATGAAGTCATAAAGTCCTATTCATACATTGTCTAAGTCTGATGATGGTAAAGTCCAGCAATTGGTCTGATCTTTCATAAACTCTTTTCTTTAGAAAATAAAAAAAGTAATTTTGTTGTTATACTTAGAGCCAAAACCCCCAGCCTTTGTCAATAAAAGTTACTGCTTTCAATTGTCCTATTTTTCATATGTCAAAGGCTTCTGAAAAAACCATAAAAACTGAGATAAGAAAAAATCTTTAGGGATGTATCATGTGACACTTTGAAAGGAGGTGTGGGTGACCTCTCACCAGTAGTGGCCAACATCCAGGACAGTGACCTTCAAACAGCTGCCAGTGATTAGATCTTCCTCTGCCTCTTCTAGTAGGACCACCTCTGCAGGTGGGCTGCTGCCGTTATTCCAGGCTTGTCCATCCCTGCTTGAGGAAAAATGACAAAGAAAATTTGCTAGACAAAGATCAAGATTAGAGTCTGGTAGACGTCTGAGCCATTAAGTCTTCAACACCATTACTGGATGTATTTTTGTCTGAAGTTGTAACTACATGTCCGTACTAGAGAAAGAGAAAATTTAAAACAGTGGAAAAGTTGCCTCTGTTCCCAGAGGTTTCTTTAGAAGAGTATCCCCTGAGACTGTAAAACCAGATTTTAAACACACATACATTTTTTCCTCTACAGGACAGAGAATCAAGTATGGAGAATGCAGGATGCAAGGCTGCAGTGTCAACCTGAAGTAGTATTCAACAAGATGTTGGCAGAATATATACAGTTTGCTACAAATTGCTAGCAGTGACTGGGTATAGATAGGTGGTCAACTATTTTCTGTTTCATTTTGATTTTTTTTTTCTTAGAAAAGTAGGCACTACATCTTTTTACTAATTTTAAAAGAATCCTTCATGCAGGTCAGATTCAGATGCAATGAGAGGAGATAATTCTCCTCAGTAGGACATTACTGAAAGCTTCTTCAGGTCTGCCGTGCAAATGGATTTTGGTAGATTCAATACAATGAGAGAGGAATAATCATGTTGTGTGCATTGCGGGCTCACTTAGTAATAAAAGTAATTTCCTGCTTTAGTGGAGCCCTGAGCCTAAGGAGGCAGGGAGGCCGTTTCAAACCTTACACTTCTTTGCTGGGCTTTAAATAGTGCAACACATGTGTGACATTGGAAGCTTAGAAAGAAAATGACACAGCTATTTTTTTCTGTTTGTTTGAAAAATTTGGAAGAAATTAAATTTGCGTGTGACTAGAAAATCTGGAGGGTATAGGTTAAAACTTATAAGTTTATTGAGCTTGAACTCATTATCTGCAGTGGAGCCAACTTTTACTGTTGCTGTTCCTCTGGTGAAAACTACTGAAAGATATTCAGTAAGCTATAATGCTACAAATTAATTAGTCTGAATACATCTCTCAGCCTAACTGAAATGATGGTAGCCTCTGGTTTTTGTGAAGTCAATACTCAGTCTGTGCTAGAAATACCGATGTTCATGCAATGCCAGTAGAACTTTTCCTGTAGACATATAATTGGTGTAATATTACTGAGATCCCTATTAACTCAGTGTTTTCAAGGCCATTTACATTGATAGGCACCAGCAGAAGGAACATTTATCCTATTTAACACTCTACGGTTTTACAAGAAATTAATCTTTATTCCGTGACAGAAAGAGGTGTTGAGTGCAGGAGAGTGTTCAGTTTCAAACACTTCATTATTGCACGAAGAAGTGGTGTGGGCTGTTCCTTAGGCCATCAAAATACCTATGTCAGTCCTTTTTACGCCTTGACACTGGGTGCCTGGACCTAAAGAAGCCATCATTTCCAAAGTAAAATCTATCTGCTGAAAAGAAGAGTAAGCAAACCCTTAACTATGGCCAAACAACAGTGTAGCAGACAGTGGTTTCTTGTGACCTGAATTTGTACAGCTTGCATTTGAGCTTACGCTTTGATGCTCTCCACAGAGGAAAAAATATTTGCCTTTACCTTCCTTTGAGTTTCCTTTTCATTTAAGATTTATTTTTATTACTTTGTTCTTAAGTACCATAAATGTTTCCAGTCCCAACAGGATAAATTGAATGAAGCAACAGCATTGAATTGTTGTCAAACTGTTGAAACTATCATCCAGTTTTCCTTTATTTCTCCCCATTTATTGAACACCTACTGTTCCATTTCTTAATGTTTCTTTTTCTGTTCCTTGTTACTTATGCCACTACTTTCCTCACTCTTGTGTGACAGACAGAAACAAATAAAGGCTGCTTTTGAGATGAAAAGTCCAAACTTTCTTTCTTGTGCTTTTGTTTACCTCCTTCTTGCCAGCGTGAAAACTAAATGGTCACAGTGTGGTTGCCATTGTAGTCAGATGGCCATTCTGCTTTTACAGGACACATTTCGTACATTAAGCACTCCAGAATTCACAGAAACTGATGTCCTTTTTCTTCAAGTCTGGTAGAGTTCTGAATTCACTTCCTGAGCTAATGGTGACAACTGAGAACTTCTTTATGTGAGACGATGAGAAATTAATCACAATCAAATATTCATTTAAAAAAGAGGAAATGGAGAATCAGAGTTAGTTTCTCAGTCTCTCTAAGAACTGCATTTAGAGAAAGGGTAAAATACAACTCTAAGCAAAAAGATATTTTTAGTGACTGACAAGATTATCATTTATTCTGTTTCAGGGTGGAGCAGAACATAATATTCCAGTGGTCATTTCTAAGATTTCCAAAGAACAAAGAGGTGGGTATCAGGTATCAGCTTATTACACTGTGCTTTAATGTTCCCTTTAAAGAAAGATGTGTTAAATCTTGACATTCTTCAGTGTCAAACAAATACTATCAAAAAACACACCCCTTCTCTCCCGTGTCTTTATGATCTCTCTCTTCCTCAGAAACTTTCTCTGGAAAAGTACAGAATTGGTATTTGGAATAGTTTTTAAAGTCTTTAATTTTTTTTTTTTTTAATAAAAGATTCTTGTAAAGCATTATTTTTAAGACGAGAAGTAGGAAGGTATTTATAGAATGAAAATGTTTAACAAATTTAAAAAAAGACAGTGATTTAGTGGCTTTCACTTCCCAGTAGTTATTTTCTGGGAGCTGTAGCAGATCAAATGTTTGCCTCTTAAATCATGGTAACACAGCAGGGGAATGTATGACTTTTTAACCTGGTTGGTCAGGTAGTACTGAGACAGGGGTGAAAAATGGCAGAGCTTGATAATACCCCTATGTTATTTCAGCATTAGATGCTGAGCTGTGTCAGCCTTTGCAGCAACTCCTATGTAGAAAAATCGGTACTGCATAAAGTCTTGACCATACTTATTTTTAATAATAACAGAGCTGGTGCTGAATCTCTGTATTAACTGGCAATGTTTTGAAATTATTGGAATTATACATGGGTAATAGTTAAACAGCTCAAGATGTGCACAATTATGAGGGAGGAAGGTTGTGAATCAGTACTAATATGCTGTGCTTAATATATTCGTTGTGTTTGTCTTTATTTGTGTAAGGCCAGAAATGTAAACTTGGAAACATTTCCCTCCATCTGTAATGCAATAATTCTAGAATTTAGCTTCTCCTCAACTAAAATGTGCCAGCATAAAAAAAGTCTCATATTCACCCACACAGATAAGGTGAGAGAGGTGTGGAACAATCAGCATATTGAGAGCTGAAAGCCAACCCTGAAATGTAGATGTGAAAGTTGGAGTTACGGAGGCTAAGGAGGAGCATGGAATGACACCCTGAGAAAGGCCATTAGGTTAACCTTAAGGAGTTATACTTGTGACTACATTCTTTTCAGTATACATATAACTAAATAATACACAAAAATGTGGAATATATTACATGCAGTAGCTATTGAAATGCTATTAAGCACTGCAGGAAAAATAAGAAAGGTAAACTTAAGTTTAATTGAGCACACTGAAGTGCAGTTTTATTTTTGTCATTATTTTTTTTTCTGCAGTAGCTATTGCGTTGTTTCTAGCCCCCATACCTAGCTGTGATATAATTCATTACTGCTTTCAGTAAAAATCCTGCTGATTTTTAGAGAGCTTGTTTTGAGGGACATCTCTTGCATAGGAGACTGCTCTCTTGAGATGGTAGAAAGTGTCATGCTGTTTGCCTGGACTAGGGAACTTTGATACAGAAAATGCTGTTTGACCCAAAGCCTGTGCCTCAAAATAAATCAGAATGTCTGTCCTGCAATAATTTAACAATCCACTGTTAAATAAAACTAGTAGGACCATTCCTTGAAATGCAGATTTCAGTACCATAATTTATGTCAATTTGGATTCTAGTTTTACAGCTCATGTAAATAAGTAAAGTTTTTGGATCAGGTCTGATACTAGCCTTTTCTAGTCAGTATTTTCTGTGATGATATGGAATACTATTGGTAATAATTGCGTATAATCTGTTAACATTCCTTAGTTCTCATGTTGGGGGTTATTACCTTCTTTATAGACGCTTAAATAATCTTTGTTGTATTTCTGGTATGCTTATAAGGTGTATTTGCATCAGATAGCTCTGAAACGGACCACAGTGTTTAAAAAATGGAAGTGTAGAATTAGATTTTGTAAATATCTTTGCGATGCAGCTTTGTTTTAAAAATCACATTCAGTTTGGCTGGTGATTTTTTTTTATGGTATATTGTTTTTCTAGCTCTTCAGCATATATGAGTGTTATCCAGCATTAATAGTTCCTGTTATTTATTAGAGTTTATCAAAGATGCAGGATCTTTGGTAAAAGCTTAAAAATTAAATTTGTCATTCATAAGTAGCTCTGGAGTCTCCATGTTGCTTTTTTCTCTTTGTGAGAAACAATCTCTAACAGGTGAATAA
This sequence comes from Oreocharis arfaki, assembly GCA_013398015.1. Classification (NCBI taxonomy): domain Eukaryota; kingdom Metazoa; phylum Chordata; class Aves; order Passeriformes; family Paramythiidae; genus Oreocharis; species Oreocharis arfaki. The sequence goes on from VZRR01010950.1 coordinate 485,517, forward strand.
GATCTAGTCCTGCAGTCCTTTTCTATTCAGAAAAGATATGCCACACCTCGCCAGAATGGCCTGAAAGGTCCTAGTGACTGATGGATGAGGTTTCATTGTCTTGTGCTTGGGCTGAATAGCCTCTTTTATTGTAACACTGATACACCAGTATTTTGGGTTTAAAAAGAAAAAACAAAAAATTTATCTGGAGGTTTTATGTTGGGGTTTTTACCAGGTTTTTGTTTGAAATTTTAAAAGATTATGCAAAAACGTTAAATTAAATAAGAATTCATGTACATGAAATGTTGGATGTTTTGTACAAATGAGTGAAAAATATGCTTTCTGTTTTCAGCGGAACTTTCAGGTTTGCTCTTTATAGGAGATGCAATTCTACAGGTGAGTAAAACTGCAAATTATTTTTTCAGTATTTTTCTAGAAAAGTGAAATGAAATCTATGCTTATGAAATGTAGAGTAAGTCTTCTCTTTATCTTTTTAATAACAGATTAATGGAATTAATGTGAGAAAATGCAGGCATGAAGAAGTGGTGAGCTTTTCTGTTTTTTAGTCTACTTTTTGTCTTTTGTAGTTGATGAAATTTTAGTGTACACTAAAAGCAATGCAGTGGTATCAACTGTTTTATTGATATTCCTGAACAAATATGACTGTACCTTCTAACATGACAACCAACAAGGTGCTGTCTTTTCTTCCTAAGTTTGTGTAATTGCTCTTCTCAGGTAGGCTTTTCTATATTAAAGGTGATTGTTTTATTATGAAGATTTGAGCTGTACATATTCCAGCATTTCTTCTTCCTGCTTATAGCTGTTGAATTTCAGCAGTGCAACACCTTTCTGGCTGTGTGAGGTCATTTTAATTTCAAAAGCTGTAATTCGCACTATGTTGGAGATTTGCTGTTTGGTTGCTTTTAATCTTATTTTAAAAATGAGACAAAAGTATTCGTCTGCCTCTTGTCCTCTGGCTGCTTCTTATGAGGGTGCTATTCTCTTTTATTAAGGTGTTATCATTTTGTTTTCATAAAATAACAGTGTATTAAGGAGATTTCTTCTAGAGAAGAAATTTTTGAGAGGTCTGTAGTAGGCTGGTTCCATTAGTGAATCAGCTTTGCATCGTGTACTTTTGTTGTATTTGACTTTTTGACCCTTCTTAAGTGCTTTCAGAAGCAAGAAACCCGATATTTCAGAAAATAATGCCAGAAATTAGAAGATTACTGAAGAAATTACCTTTAAATCCTGTTTAGCTCCATAGATTTTGTACCTGTATTTTTATAGTAATTTTTAAAAAATTATTGTATCTGAAAGCTTATCTTTCTGAATCTTACTTTGCCAATTCAAGGACACTCTGGGTTTCATACAGCATTCTGTTGTATGCCAGATCATAGAACATGCGCTGTTCGGGTATAGAAAGCAGGAGTTAATAAAGATGAAGTTCTGATGAACAAGTTTAGTGCTGGCTGGAAGATTAGATCACTGCACTATTCTTCAGAATAGTTTCAGAGTGCTTTTGCATGCTTGTTTCCTTTTGGAAATCTGTGCTATAAATTCTGCTTCATTCTTCAGAGCCTTCCTCGTGCCCCCTTCTGTATATACTGGCTAATAGTCGTATTTATATTGCTTTTAAGTTTTGTCTGTGCAGCAGTGATCAGTGTAAATATTTTATAAGTTTACTGCAGTTGATTTGTTTAATATGCGTTAATGTGGCAAATCTCTCAGTGAGATTTAAATGTTGGAATTTAGATGTTTGAATTAAAAAACATGAGAAAGATATTACTAAAAGTGTAGCCTTGTACACTTGAATGCATATTGAAAACTGGTAAGGACGTCAGGGTTTTCTTTCTGTTTTCTGAGACATTCTCTTAACCCTCAAAATGGTACATAAATCTGCTAGGTATTTATGACAAGGTTGAAACATGTTCATGGAAAGAGATTTTGGAAAAGCTGGAAGGGAGGATTGACATAGAGTAGCAAGTGTTATCACATTAAATTTTGATTTATACCTTGTTTATCTAACATAATCCACTTCTCAAACTTCTTGTAGATAATTATCTATGAATAAAAAAAATAGTATCTTACGAATTTTGAATGTGCATTTATATATTTGCAAATGGTTTAGAAGTTTAAGAAGCAAATAAATTTTAATTATTTTAATTAAATTTAATCTTATTTTAATTAAGAATAATTTTTTATAGTAAATATTGACTAGTATTTGAATAGGATCAAATGTCCATATGACATTTTATGAACTAAAATATGCATAAGAGTTATAAATATATAGTATAAATAACAAAGCCAAAGTAAATGAACTCTGATAATCCATTTTTTTCGGAAACATTCACTGTCATATGCTACTTGTTTGTGAAGTAAATTCATTGTAAAGCTGCTATAGTGGTAGTATATATGGTTCTGCTTTGTGCAGTAACCTGTGGGTTTAGGCTTAGCCCTCAGCAAAGGACAAGTACATCAATTGGTGTGCCAGCAGGAGTGGCAGGTAGGGTTTTGTCTGCAGCGTGTCCTTTGCAGCTTGAGTTGTTCCTGCACTTCTGTCTCGTAGGGTCTTTATCAAATACAGGATCTGTAGCTCTAACCTCAAGGTAATACAGAGAAAATAGGAAGCGTGTGGAGCCTAGTTGCTCACAGCAGGGATTTGAACAGGAGTTGAAACTTGATTTTGAATCCTTATTGCATCTGGCTACTTTTGAAATGGCTCTGCAAGACACCTGAGCTTCTAGCTTTGTTTCTTTCTGATATTTTCTGTAACTAATTAAGGTTTAGCAAGTACATATGTTAATGTTTGGGTTGTCTTAATGTCTTAGAAAATATTCATTGTTAACCAGCGTGGAATTTTTTTCTGTGAGTAATGCTGAAGATACCTGTAGAAAATTCAGTCTTAAACTTGCAGTGTGACTGATGAGCATTCATTCTTTTCCTAGATGCAAAACTTGTTGCTGCTTGTGGAAACTTTTTAAGCGTATGTTGCATCTTCATAGCTCTGCAATGAAAAATCTGTGTCATAATCACTGCAGCCTATTGTATGACACTGATGATTAGCTGACCCTGGTATTTCACCTTGCTTTACTGATAACTGTACTATGCATATAAAATTATTTGAATTTCAAAATTAGGTAGTTTAATCAAGCTCATAGCATCTTTCATCGCAGGGACAATCTTTCCCCAATGTACAGTGATCTTTGTTTTCTTAATTTTGTGGGAACACTGTTGTCTTTATTGTCTTTCATTACTTTTGATATAGATCATAGATATATAGACAGACACAGTGATAGACCCTTATAAGCCTAGATAGGTAAGTTTAGTCAGTTCTTAGTGTATTTTACTGGCAGAGTGTACATGGTTCATTTCTGAGTATTTTTTAGCTTCAGGTGAATCACTTAATCTTGAGTTTAGTTCTCTGCTTGTAGAATGTGAAAGTGTTATTCATACCATGAAAGTATGATGAGTTTCTATCAAAGACTGTCAGCTTGTTTTTTCTCTTGGGTGGTAAAGACCCGCAACTGAGTACAGCATGACGCTGCTTCAGTCTTAGCGCTCTCAGGTGGTAAGGTAAATACATGATCTCTCTAGTGAAGGGTCAACACAGGAGGAGGTTGCAGAAAAAAAGTAATCTAGCAATTCTCTTAAAAAATATCTCTCAGGATCTCTCAAACTGGCAGCTTGAGCCCAAAAAATGCAATATGAACTTCTATGTAGAAGAAGAGTCCATTATATCTGTTAAATGACATGACTTTGTGCTCCTTCTACTCAGGATTTATTAATTATTCCTCTTCCAGTAGATTCTCCTTTAAATTTTACAACAAGAATTTTAAAAGTCTGAAATTAGGATTATTCTCAGGCAGACCTATGAGTTTCGGCTTTTGTCTAATTAATAAGGTCCAACAATGTGTAGTTTGTCAATCCAGACACCTAGTGAATATGGTTGTCTACCATAATATATATAATTATTCTTAAGGCTGGAAATTAATGTATTTCTATCTTTTATCTCAATTTATTGTCCAAATGTAAGGATGGATAGACAAGCACCAACATGACACTGTTGTATGGACGTTTGTGGTAGTTCTGGGTCTAGCCACTACACTACTAACAATGGACAAGGTTTGAGGAGGGAGTGAGAGGCCCTTGAGCTACTTCTGAGTGGCTACGAAAAGTCCACAAAAACCTTGTGTTGGATCTGCTGTTCAGTGTTGTAGTGCACCAAATCATCTAGAGCCAACGCAGAATTCCAGTTGAATGAAGGCTGGTTTGTTTAAGATTGTTCTTAATGTTGTGAATAAAACATCTCAGGCAGTATCAATAACTATGGTTACATATCTCTTTGGATCTTAGCATCTAGTTTTTTCTCTTAGGAATTAGAAGAAATTAAATGACGGTAGATACAAAGTAATTTCTTATTTCTTGTGTTTGGGGAACATTCAGGGAATGTTTCAAATGAAAAATGGTAGCTTTCATGTGTCAGTTAATGTGGTGTTCCAACATTCCTTGAAAAGTAAGAGGAAAAGTTCACGTAGTGGCAGGTAGGGATAAAGACAGAAGAGATATTTAGGCTTTGGTGGATTTTATGTAGAGGTAACTACGATATGTAGCACCGTGATTCAATTCAGACACTGCTTGCATTTTGCACGAGACACTGTTTTTTCCAGCAGAATGACCTGATGTGACGTGTCCTCGTGCACTGCACTGAATCTTTTGCTTCCCCATTTTCTCAGCATTCACAGCAGGGCTATGGCACTGCTGACTCTCCATCAGTCATTTATGTTCTGTGAAACTGGCAGTATAGGGAGAGTTGTGGCTTAGCTGCAATCATCTGCAGCTAATGAAACTCTTACTCTGGCCTTTCTCTTTAAAACTATGGTTTCATTCAAACTGATTTTTAAAACTCATTGTGAATAGTTTTGGCAATGTTTTTTCTAAATGTTTTTAAGCAGAAGAATAGCATATTGTATTTTTAAGACAGGGCTGGAAACCAAATGATCTGAAATCTCACTCCATCTTGACTTTGCAGATGTGTCTTCTGGTAAATAATGTTTTTTTTGTTATCTTTGTTTCCTTAACTGTGAAACAGAGACCTAGACTATTGTCAGATTTAGCTGTCTGAATTCTGTGAAGTACTTTTGAATCTGTTATAGAAAAGCATCTCTGCATTAATATTTGCAGTTTCATGAAGTGATAACAGCAACCTGCAAACACAGATTACCGCTTTCTCATATTGCAGAAATCCTGTACTTTGTAACTCACAGCACATCCATTTAATCCTTTCCCCTCTAGACAGAATGGCGACTTTAAATGTGGAAGCTGCACAGTCGGAGCTTCTAAGACTATAATCAATCTGCAGTTTTTAACTTCTGAATTTAAAAGTGAAATGTAAACTTTCTGGAAATTCAATACTTTCATTCTTTCTGTACAGCTGCTGTTTCCTGAGACTTGAGTAATAGAAATAATACTACTACTAATAATAATGACAATAATAATAACAATAATAAAACCAATGTCACCTTACCTATTCTGGCATAATTAATGAAAACACCTGTTATTGAATATCCTTACTGCTCATTAAATTTGAGCTAATAATAATCTGTCAAATATTTCAGCACAGATTTGAAATGTGTCCATCAAGTGGAAAAGAACCTAGCAGCTGTAAATAGTCTACTGTTTTCAGCTGTGGAGTGGAAATTCCTGGAATCTGGATATATCCTGGAGCAGTATTCTTAATATGTGTTCATCTGCTTTTCTAATCTGGTTTTAGCTATGTCTTTTTATTGTTTAAGTATTTTTTTTGTTGTGCCAAACTCAGTAAAAACTTAAATTTATTCAAGTGGTGTAATATTAGACTTTTAAAATATGTTAATATGTTGCTAGTCTTCCTAATTTATATTTTCATTTATTTTTCTCAAGAATCCTGTAGATCTATTAGTCGTTTTATTAAGATTTCATCTTTTAAAACTAATCATCATTACTGCTGAGTTTTAATAGAAGGCAGTAGAACATGCTGTCATGACTAATACCAAGCATACATGATTAATATTGTTATTTCCTGATTACATGGCTACAGTCCTCAAAGCAAAAATCCGTTAGGGTTTAGTGGGATAGAGTGAAAGATTGAATCACCAATTACGGCACAACATTCTACAAATAACTGCCCGTGGTTCCTCCTTTGTCATACAGGTCTATTAATTCTGAAAGCCTGAGCTGCTAAGAAAAGGAACAGTTGAGGAGTGGATTTAAAGTGTGTACCGTAAAATATGCTTTGTTTGTGACCTTGTTTACATTGATATTTTCACTGTAAAGACTCAGGTTTCTCTGCTTCCTTAAGGAAGCAAGTAGAAATATTTTCTTATTATATTTTCTTATTATATTTTCTTATTATATATTGTTATAAAACAAATGTTTATTTGTACATGTGTGTACTTTACCCTCCAGAAGGGTTTTTGAAATATTTCATTCTGCCCAGCATCTCCCAGTTGTGGAGCTACACCCCAATTAGACTTTAGTTTGGGGACTCAGTGTTTACCTGTCTGGGCATAGCCTCCGAAAGGCAGAAGAAGTAAACATACACAAAACACTCCAAATTAATATGGGAAAAATGATAACTCCTATGGGCATGGAAATTATCCTCACTGGTCACTATTAAAAAGATTTCATTTACCCATAAGGACTAGAAAATACTGTCCAACTGGCATCAGTTATGTTTTCTTTAAACAGGCAACAACCATGTGGTATACACTGAAAGTAGATGTTCACCTCCAAAAGGCAACTTCTGTATTTCTGATGGCTTGATGTGGACCTGGGAGAGCACAGTGGACAGAATAGAGCAGGTGTACTCATTTAACTAGCCAGGAAAAGTCCCAAGTAGGAGGCGTGCTCAAAGAAGTGCAAATGTGCACACACGTAGTCTTCTGACAACCTCCCAGCAGTTAAAATACCTGACTTCACTCTTCAGAAATGTCATTGTTCTGGCTATAGTCAAATCAAATGGGTGCCAGGAGAAAACTTTTAATCCAGGGGTTATCTAACACCTGTACATATTTTTAGGTCTTTTTTTTCTCTACATTGGGTCTTTGTCTTTTGACAGTTTGTTCGGTGGAGGAGGAAGAGGAAAGGAGAATGGACTCTATATAATTTTTCAATAGTATCCAGTGTTTGCCTGTTCCAGCCAGATACAAGGAGGTTTCCAGATGGCCCACCCCATACTTCTCAGCCACTAGTATGGTACAGTATGGTACTGGTGTTTTGGTATCTGTTTGTCAGCACTGGGCCTATTTCTAGATGTATTTTTTTTTTTATTTTGCCCCGATAGTACTGATGTCTTTATTCATCAAAGTTCAGTTTGGTAGTACCTGTTTCTTGTCTGCTGTTTTGGAAGGCCATGGCCAGTAAAACAGCTTGCAGTAGTAAGAATTGCACAGGTCACAAGAACTGTGCAGGTATGGTGACTGAGGGAAGAAGCTCTTCAGTAAAAATTACGACACGTTCTCTAGATTTTTCTTCAGAGACCTGCAAGAGTTGTTACCTCCCTGTGCTGTTAATACTTTTCTGAGCAAAGTGGGAAATAGTCACTGCTCAGGCTGAATTGGCATAACCAGGATAATGACGTATATCTTTTATTGTCATCTAGGAAATGTTCATAACTCTATCCCACTTCACATGCCCTTGTCAAGCCACTAGTGATTCAGAGCATTTAAAAGATTCCAATTGTGCTGACCTGTTAAAAGGAAGGTTCAAGGGACTGTTCTACATCAAAAAACTCCCATATTTACACACTGGCTTGCAATAGAAAGTACTGAGGTTGTTTCTAGATTTTCTGGAATGCCTTGTCTTCTTATACTATCGGGAGTGTGATGTACTTAACCAGTAAATGGATAGACAGGCATGTTTCACAAAATCTCCACCATTTCTCAGTTGTCTTGAGGTTATTTTGACATCTTTTGTTCAGTCATGTTTACATAGGAAGTCAAATACAAAACGTATTCAAAATCCCCTGTGCACTTCAGATCATGCATGATTTCTGAATCAGTGATTGAGGAGAAATTTTGTTGAGAACTAGAGCTTACCATAAAGAATGCTAACAGATAAAATATTTTGTTTAAGTATCTATCACCCTGAAAGATTACAAGGTTTCACAGAGTGTAAAAAGCATCTTTCCATCAATTAATAAGTGAGGTTTTAGGGTAAAGTGAATCACCTGCACAACTGGCAACTACAAATCTGTGAATGAAGGTATTATTTTTTTTGCAATTAAAACACTGGGAACTTTGGAAATTGAAAGCACTAAAACATTTACATTTTTAATTTTACTTCTACTACTGCAGCTTTTAGTATTCCAGGATCTTTTTATCTCAACAGGAAAGTGCTATCTAAATGGGGTCATGCTTTTTTGAATCAAAGTATCTCTGCATAATGTTCATTGGATATCATGGAGTTATATAGCATCAGCAGTATTTTTCTTATTTTCTGAATTTTTATAGAAAATGAGAGCGCAGAGAAAATTGCAAAACTAGAATTATTAAGGTTTGAGAGACTTGGCCTTTGTAAAAGTGAGGCTTGTGGTTTGTGCATTCATTTGTGGTATTCTGGCATAATAACCTAGCAGCAATGTAATAGAATTACAAAAATCATTCTGGTTTTCTTTCATTGTGGATGTTGTAAATTTTGTTTTGGAAAACACATTCAATCTATATAATAGTCTATAAATTATTGTTTTTATAAGGTTTTATAGTCTCAAATGGTAATTAACTGCTGGCAAGAATGGATTTCTGTGGTGTTATTGCTTAATTAAGAAAATAAGAAAAGGTAAAATAAGAGTTGCAATGGGATAAGTAGCCTAATCAGTTTTGATTAATATATCAGATTTATGCTTAATTTTGAAAGTTACAAAGATCTCATGCTATAAACTGATTAAAACTGTAATTCAGCACTTTTGCATCATTGTTCTGAAATACAAATTATCTTTTTTACTTCTTTGGAATTGTATGCTAACCTCTTTTGTTTCCAAAATATCTGTAAATGTTCTTCAGTTAATTAAAATACAGCATGAGTACCTCCAAATCCAGTTTTGCCAAGACCTTTTAAATTTAGACACTGATGAAAATGATCTTAGAAATGCTGAGGCAAAATTATTTCTAAAATTTTCAAATTACAGTATAATTATATTGGATCCCAGTTCATCAGAATACATATCTATTTGCCTAAAATTATGAATTTACGTATTTTATTAAATTGGTGGCTTTCTTTTTTACAAATATTTTTGAAGAACAAAGTAATTTTCTCAATTTCAACCAGATGCAGTAAAATTAATGTGGAGCAGAAAAACTTCCATTGCTTTAAATGACATGAAAGTATGGTTTTATGCATTTTCTCAGCTGAGAACTTTTACCAAGGGGCGCTTTCCCTGAAGTATTAAAATATCTTTCTCAGAGATTAGATCATGAGCGGCCAAGAGGCTTAGCAGAATTAACTGCATATATTGATCTAAAACATTACTTCAAATACAAATTTGTCCAGGAATTATTTTTTTTGTCATATTGAAGTTGATAACATTTAGAGCTGAACAAATAGGGATCGGTTTGTACCATAATATTTATTCAAATATAGAATTAGAATTTGATTTAGAACTCTTTAAGACCACTTTTTATTCATTTTTCATGAGCATTTATATTCTGGTGCTTGATTAGTGTGACTGTTCATGAAAACTTGGTGTTAAGGTCATATTTGCCAACAGCAAATTTTATATTGAATATGTAAATGTGAAATTTGCTACTAACTGTGTGTTTGACCCCAGCCTTGCAATGGGATTAGTGTGAGCAAACTCTTGTTCTGGGAATGATCTTTCCTTTTTCCCCCAGAGCTGGAGCTCTGTGTAGTCAGGAAAAATGTTCGAGGCATGCAACACTTGTATTGTTTTCAACAATCATAGATACATGTCTGTCCATAAAATGTCTTAAAATTTAAGACTGTGCTTCAAAATGCTGTGTCAACTGGATGTTTTTCACTCTTCAAGCACTAGGAACAGGAGCAATAGCTGGCTTATTAAACAGTCTGGTATTGTGTATACATTTTGAGTACTACTAATGAGCCTTTCAAAAGTTGCAAACAACAAAAAAAGGATGTACTTGTTTAGTAACTGTCTTAGAAATTTCATATAGAATTCAACCAGGAGAGCACTTTGTTCTGGTAAATTTGAATTGTGGGAACAATTTGACTGAAAGAGCAGGAAATTCTTATATATTTAATAGATTATTAAGCAGCTTCATTGTTTTGTTAATAATCTGGGTTAGGAAACTCGAACCAGTCAAGTTCATATAATAAGAAAAACGAAGTGCATTATGATCAACTATGAAAAGAAAGAATTCCAAATTATTCAAATTAATAATTTGATTTGAACTGTTTCTTCCCGTACTCATTACCTGCAAAATTTGGAGACCTTAATTCCAAGTTATTGTCTAGTCTCTGTTACAGCTTACTAGAAAAAGACATTTCCACTTTTTACTTTGTTTTTATTTTTACCGTTACTTAAAAAAAAAGTTGAAAAATAAAAATTTCTGTATGAAGCTTTTTTTTTTTTAGTATAATGTCTTCCAGAAAAAGAAAAATACATATCCATTCATAAGAGGTTTTCTAGTGATCTTTATTCCAATTGTAACTGGGTAAGTCTAGGAATCATGCAGATAAATGGAAAATTCTGCTTTATTCTGTAAATATCACTGATTATTTTTCTTTATGTAACATGGGTTATGTCTTTAGCCTTTTTCTATATTTTGTATTTTATGTGACTTTTGTATAGGGAGTGGAGAGTCATAAGTGCCGGGTCATTCTTCTAAGGTTTACTGGCTGATTGCTGAAACATGGTGGTTATGATTCTGAGAGCTGATGTGCAATGTTTTTCTTCAATTCAGCTCATGATTATGTGCTGGATTCTGTCATGTTCTCCTACACTGTTGGATAGATCATGCATTATACATCTATTTTGTCCTAGAACAGTCATTGCATTGTCATGCCCTATATGCCATAACACCTGCAGACCACAAGCAAAATCTTAATATTCTACATAACAGATACTGATATTGTTACCTGGTGTATTGGTTTTCACATTTTATTTATTTGTCATTTCATGACTGAAGTTCTGGCCTGTACACAGCACAGAGTTTGTTTGTTTGAGGCAGCTCTTATCACCAGAAAGTGTCGTTCCCATATAGTCTGTCTTTTTTTTCCAGGTTGATGGATGGTAATCAAAAGCTGGCTTAAATATATTTTGGGGGAATCTATGATGGGATATTTAGTTGGTATATATTAGATATTCCTTAAATAATCATCTTTTTTTTTTTTCTGGTCCAAGAGGATGTGTCTTATTAAATTTTTCTGCTTTCATTTAAAGATGGTTTTATTGATCTCTTACTATCTGAAACTCTTATTAGAGAATAGCAATGCCAATGATTTTTTGGTAGCCTACAAATAATTAGTAAATTAGAGTTCTGGCTTATTCTCAACACTTTATATTATATTGGACTAAAATCCACTAAAAAGATACTATTTGTATGAGTAATAAAGATTGATTCCACAAAGGTTTTGTGCAGCTATGATGAGTAGGAAGAATTTCTACATATTATCTATGTACTAAAATATGGCCTGCTTAAAAGAAAAGAAAAAAATATTTGAATTTTTATGTCATTCATCCTTGAAGGCAAGCGTGCGAAGCCTCTGGAGCCTGCTTAAAACATGTTACAGGTGCTGCAGATGTTGACAGTTTTTTCTGAATATTCTTCTTAACTACTTAAAAGGAAAAAATCCCAAACAACATTCTCAGCACAGACCACCATCACGGTTGCTTTCTGATTACTACAAAGCCCAAAAACTTTGTATCTTAGATAAGAAATCCTCTGTAGATTGATGGGAGACCCTATTGTTCATCTGGCTGTTCACACCAGTGCACACACGATGCTGTTTAAGCCTGTGGAGAGCTGTGTAGAAATCCATAGATGCTGTTACAACACTGATGTAAAAGCTTCTCCCATTTTTGTAGGAGTTTTGTTTGCTTGGGGGGTTCACGCATTCCTCCCAAAGCAGCTTTGGTCAGCTTCTGGTTTTGACAATGTCAGTTAAATTGATCCCAAACAAAATCTGGCTCCTGTGTAAATTTCTGAGATACACTGATGAGAAGTTTACTGAAGTATATGCAATTGCAATGAAAGCGTGTTGTATGTAAAGATGAAACATACATGTAAATCAAACAAGTTGAAATCAGAATTAGGCTTATGGATTTATAAGATTTGACTAATGGTGGGGTTGAGTAGGTTGCCTAAATAAAAGTGGGGTTTTTATCAGTCTCATGGAGTTGTAATACACAGTTAGAAAACTATCTTAAAGTTTTGTACTGTCGAAAAGTATTCACGTTTCCTATTTCATGTTAAAAAAATTGTAAATTACATGCTGTTTAATTTCAACCACACTGGGAAAAATTCTACTGGTATTTCTGTAATTTTCAATGTTATGGGATTTGTCTCGTTTCTTTTAGCCAGTTGCTTTGGAAGCCATTACATATATAATTCAAAAACACGTGTTCATGTTAGCTTCGACAGAGGGTAGGTGCCGAACACGAAATCGCATTTAAAAAGTGGAACAGCTGTGAGCATTTAAAGTAGAGAACTTTGTAAAACTGTAGAACTACAAAGTTCATTTACTGTAGCTGAATAATCCTGGACAAAGATAGGCTATTCTGAACTCTGGCACGTACTCGCTGCAAATAGATACACTGAAAAAGCTCATAAAGCTTAGGAAGAGTTTGGCTTGAAGTCTTCTAGTTCTTTGGGGGGTTTTTTGGTGTTTTCATAGGTATTTTCTTGTCATGAATAGCTGCCTATCATGTAGAGCTGAATGGCTGTTAAATGCATCTTTGTGTATTTCTTCTATGGACCACAGTCCCACACCAATAGTAGTCCATAGGTTGAGAATCATTAACAAGACCCATTTTTTGGTATTAAAATGAACATTTGCATTAGAATCAACAGTCTGAAACTCAGCTGGGATAAGTCAAAGAATATACCGGTAGATCATGGTAAATAATGTATTATAGTTGGAATCTATTAAAGCAATTTTTATTTTTTATATTTCAGAATATAGTATGAAATGTTTCAGTTCAAGGACCCAGGATGTCCCATATGACCTATGAGTCACAGATTCCAGGGTGTGTTCTCAGTTTTGGAAGGCATAGCATTTAAAAAAGTTGCAATTCCTTGCTTTTCATGGTTTCTGTATTGGAGTAATGGCCTTCCAGTTATTTAATATGAACTGTGATGACCAGTACACACAGCCTTTAGTGAAACAGAGTTCAAAATTAGAGTACATGACTTAAGAATGCAAATTGAGCACTTTTAGCAGTATTTTTCTGTGTGATATTATTATACTAAGATTAATGGAAGAAAAAGAGGAAAATGCTGCTGACCTTTCTTTTAATATTTTTTGCTTGTATTGATATCTTTTGCTTAGGCACTCCTATATTACTTTTCAAAACATAAACATACAACTAAGGAATAATTAGTTGCAGCCTACTATTATTCTGACTGAAAGAATAATAGACATTTTAGTGTTGATTGTGGAGCATAAGAAAGGTTAAAGATTTCCAGAATGCTGCCATCAGGTCTTTTAAACAAATTTAGAAGTAATCCATTCTACAGGTGTTAGACTTAAAAGTTTGAAACCATGTTCTTTTTCTCAACTTGATTTTGAATAGATCACTGAAGAAACAGTAGTGTCTTTTTATCTTGGAGGTGCATTGAAGAAAGAACTGATAGGAGTCTATGTCCTCTGTGTGATCTATATTTGGTCTTCTATTGCCTGGTGGATGTTTTTTGTTTTGTAGGTTAATTATATTTTCAATTTTTTTTTATTAAATTAATCTCTTTCTTCTACCTCCTCATTACACTTATTGCTTACAGCTGATTATTTTATTCACTCCTGTGAAGGAAATTCTGTACATGTCTCTCAGTGCTAGCTAGTATAAGTGGCCTACTTGGCATGTAGACTTGAAAGATGATGAAATCTATTTTTAAAGGAGGATCACTAAGTTTTCTGCTAATGCTTTATACAGCAGTCTTGAGGTTGCATGTTCTGGTACCTCTGTGACTAAAGCCCATGAGCCTGTGAGAACAGGTAGAGCAAGGATCGAAGAATGAAGCCTGAGTATAGCTATAAGATAACTGGTATGATGCTGTACATCTGAGAAACCACCTAATGGTCTAGTTTAAACAAGTGCTGTCACTTGTTTTCAAGAGGAATTTTCTAAGTGGCCAGTCTGATGGGACTTGTTAAAAAGCATCAAACCCTGAATTTCTGCGCATGTTACTTTGAAATGATCTTTTGTATAGTGCTTTAGTAGCTGGAGCATTCACTAAGCGAGCACTGCTTCAATTCCATTGCTGTGTCATCTTGCAGGTCCATCAACCTTTATCTGCACTTTTCAGAATAATTTCTTAGTGGGGGGCGCTGGAGGGTGTCTTTGCTGTAAGTTCTTGTGTTACTGCATCCCCCTGCACTTTTGTGAAACAGTGCCAGTAGCAGGACACAAGCAGAAGAGAGCTCAGAATACAAGGGCACATCTTCCTGTGTCCTTGGGAAGCGCACCATTCTGCCCTGCTGTTCCTGTGCCCTTTTTTGAGATAGCTCCCAGTTCTAGAGTGCAGCCCTTTGGGTTTGTGTCTAACATAGGTTTTGGAACCAGACAGCATAAAATTAAAACCTACAACTGTGGTAGTGTCAAACAATTGTCTGAAGTATACTTTTAGTTGTGCAGCCTGAGTAGGAACTTCTGTCATAAAATGGTGTTCTGGTTTGCTCTGTATATTGGAAAGAGAAATTTGCTGAAGGAAAAAAGCTTTGATAGTTCTTGATATTATATTTCTTGATTAACTTCAATTGTTGGCAAATACTGTAATAAATATTAGATCATTGGAATTAAAAACTCACTATGCACTGATGTGTTCTTAATGCTAATATTTCTATTAACTATATGGCTTTTACTAAATAAAGCAGTTGATTTTTAAAATAAACATAACTCAAGGCAGTTGTGTGCATGAAGCCTAGTAGCTTTTGACCTATCTGTGGTTGTTTCAAAATGTGTGTTGTGTTATCTGCCCATGGACTTGATATGTGTGCATGGTGTAACTCTACATTGGCTAGAAAGGTGTCTTCTACCTTTTCTTTTTTTTTTTCTCTTTTCCCAATTTTTACAATTTGAGGTATTCACCAATGAACTGAATTTTTTCTTTGAAGACTGAAGAGTGAAATTTGCTCCAGTTCAAGAGAGCATAGATCTTGGGATCTAAATAAGTGTTCTGTTTCAAATCCTAACTATATTGGTGGGTAAATTTCACTGATAATTTGAGAGAGAATTTACAGTCTTATTCAGGAAAGAATACTTACTGAAGTCAGAGGGACTTCACACTTCATTGCTTTCCTGAATATACTGAGAGAGACTTCAGCATATGCTCGAATGTTTTCTTGAACTGAGAATTTAAAAGGGTTTATAAAATTAAAAGGCGATATCGTTGTAGAAATTAATAAAAATTCAGATTAGTGTTGTTATTATGTAGAGATTTTATTCAGCAGTATCACACATCACCATAAAATTTACTTCTTCAAATAGCCCCCTTACAGTCATTACAGTAATTGCATAGAAATATAGTCACCATCGCTCCAGAAACACTGACTCTTTTAATTTCACTATTTCACACAGCTTCTGGTTCAGACATGCACAACTGGGTTTTTTGCCTATCTCACTTCATTCATGAACATCTGTCTTGGTTTGAAAGACAGGTGTCTGCTAAGGAAGATGGGTGCCTCCCTTGGAAATGAAAGTGTAACCCTCTTCCCTCCGAATTATTATAATTTTGAAATTAAGGGGCTTTCAGGCAAAGATATAGGAATAACAGTTCTTTACTAGTATATATAACAAGGCAATAATACAGAGACACTGGTTTAACCCTGCCGGAGTCAAGATACAAGCTGACACCCTGTCGGTCAGGGCAGTGGCAGCAGTCTGATTCAACGGTGACTGCAGTCCTCTTGTGGTGATAGATGTGGTTCTGTCAAGGCAGTGGTCCTGTAGAAGGGTCTGGTCTTCCTCTGAAGGTCCAGTGGTGGTTATGTAGCTCTTGTCCTCTGGGAATCCAGTAGGTAAGGCCTGCTTGTGGTGTTCCAAACTGCAGATAATATACAAGTAGGAATGCTTGGTTCCTCTCCTTGGGCGGAGCATCTCACAATGTGATGATGTAATTTTATGAGTCATGCAGTGAGGCTGGATGGCCCATTAACAGAAGGTATCTCTCCAGAGGGAGTTATCAGGGATGTGTCATGGAAGAGATAAAGAACCCTGCCCCACCTGGTTTCAACAGATGGTGGTAGAATACATACTTTTGGTTACATCTTACATTGTAACCTAAGACAACATCCTAACTTTATACAGGGCTATTTGTGGTAGAAGTAAATTAATTCTTGGTCCCACTGGTAGTAAGGTTATACTTTGCATAAGAAAGTTTATTGACAATACTTAATGTTTCTCTTTGTGTAGTTCTTTCTACATGAACTCATCCTGAAGTAAATATATGTATATGATTTTTAAAACAGCAGCAGGAATTTAATATATATAGCCATAATTTTGATGAGGAGATGTTAAGATTTTTCAGTGTCGTGGCTTCTTCCTGTTACAGGGATGACTTTGTTAGACTCTGTGCACCAACAGATCAATAGCTGCTATTACTCACTGGCTGAAATTTAAAAATAAAGCTAAATCAAGTAGTAACAGCAGTACCGAATAGCTTTTCATTATTAAATCCATACAACTTCTATATCCACATATTAAGTGTTACTGTTATTCATTTATAACTAGAAAAATTAAAACTTGAAGTTAAGTTTTTTTTTACTTACTTCAAGTTAAGTAAATTCCTATGCCTAAAATATAAGGCTTCATAGACTATCTCAAAAATATTAAAAATCAAGGGTTCTGTAGAAAGAAAACCTTTGTATCTTAAATAGTCAACATAGCCTCCAGAAATGAAGTGAATCATTGCGTTTCAATGATACAAACAATAAAAAACTCTTTTTAATGGCGTCTGGTCATGCATTTTCTGCAATTTAGGATGCATTGCTTTAGAAATTGCCATATCTCTTCAGAAGGGAGTTTCTCCATGGCATACAGTGAGAATATATAACCTAGTTAGAAATTGGAAATGTTATGTCTACTACTGAGTTAATTTTTTTTCATGCAAATATTCCCTGGATTTAGCACTGGGAATTTTTCTCACCTTCACCAAGCTCCTCATATACGATGAAAATCATCTTACTAAGTTGCTGCATTATTGCTTTGAAATTTTGAAAAATGTTTTTATATTTTATCAAAATTAGTATTCCCTCAAAAGTAAGTTTCTTGTTCACTTTGTAGAAGTTGGGTCCGCTTACATCTTTTCACATACTAGTGAATATCATAGAATCATAAAATATGCTGAGCTGGGAGGGACCCATAAAGAAGATCAAGTCCAACTCCTGGCCCTGTGCAAGAGACCTCAAGAGTCACTCTATGTGCCTCAGGATGTGGTCAAAACCCTTCTTGAACTCTGTCAGGCTTGGTGCTGTGACCCCTTCCCTGGGGAACCTGTTCCATCCAGTGTTCAACCACATTGGAATATTTTACAAGTGATGGGATCATTATGGAAATCAGTAATGGATCAGCACTACTATGTAATAACCCTAGTAAAATTTATTTTTGGAAGGTCCAGGCAGTAAGAAGGTGGGATTAACAATTAGTACTTTTTCCAGTGACCTGATGTTTTTTAATCTATTGAAGGCCAGTGGTACCACTTTATTGCCACTGTTCAACATTCAATGAATCAAGTTCTCTCCAGTTCTTTTTGCCACTTTAAATACACCTTAACCCTGAGTAGGGAGGGGTGGGAGAGAAAGAACGAAAAACCGTCAAACAAAACAAAACAACCTCAAAATTTTTCTCATTTGTGGACTAACATATCAGTAATTTAAGGTATTTAATATAACTATATCAAAACATGGAAGAAGAAACTGCAAAATGAGAGGAATTCTGAAAGTTTTTCAAATAATTGCAAGTTCTTAAGAGAGGTTTGTTGTTTGCAAGAGCTAGTAAGTAGTCCCTAGCTTTTTAATCTTGAGTCATTTTTACCATGCATACAATACACCATGGTTCTGGGAAAAAAATCCGAAGTTACTTCCTCTGATCAACCTAGCTGTAAGTTTTCCTTATAAATCAGAAACTGCTGTAACTGAAAAAAATACATATTTAGTTTATATTTCCATATTCCCTCTCATGTTTGAAAGTAACCTTGAAATATTTCTAGAATTATTGCTGCCAGAAATAGTCAAAACTTTTTTTGTCAATGATAGTGTTCGATTGACAAGTTATTGGCAGTATGTATACAATCAATGTAAGGGAGTTTTCTTCCAAGTAAGTGACCAGGATGGCTGTTCATATATCTATCCATTTTTTTATCTACAAATTATATCATGATTGACAGCTGATTTGTTCAATGCATTCATGAATTGACTTCAATGACATTTTCCTCATACTAGCTCTATAAAGTTTTGAGCTAAACTGATGTTTGGCAATGAGGAAGAGGGAAGATATAATTGGCCAGTATCTCTGACTGTTGGTAAATTTTCACTCATATTTTTAAAACTGTAGAAATTCTAACTGTTTTTAGAAATTCTAACTGTATTTTCTCTTACAAACTGTTTTACTCCTTGTGTTTAAAGTGTTGAGTTCCATTTCATAAACATATCTCCCCGTAACAATTTTTGTCTGTTACAAGTTTGTCTGTGACTTTTGTGTTACCTTTTTTTTGTAAAAATTATCAATTTTCCATTCATGAATATGAGCTGTTCTTGTGTACTACTAAAATCATTTGTCAGTAGATTTCCCATTGTACCTCCTTCTCTTTCTGCCTGGAAGAATGGGAGTATGACATGCTGTACATGGTGAATGAGGACACAAAGTAAATGAATCTTGCAAGGCATACTTTCTTTAAAACAGTTCAATAATTGTTCATTTCTTATGTAAAGTAAGGACAAAGAATGTGAAATAACAGTAAAGCTTTCAACTGAAAGCTAAAAAAAGACAATAAAGTAATTAAAATTCCCATTTTCTTCACCTAACCTGATTTCCCAGAATGGCTTTGTTAATGACTAGAAAGCAAGCAAGATGGGATTGATAACTCATCTGCTCTTTGTTGTAATCATTACCTAGTAGTTTTCTCTTTTAATCTTTTATCTCTCTTTCATCTTTATTATGCATGTCAAAATCTAGTCGCTTGCTGGATTATATGCTTCTTACACTCCAAAATGCACTTCACTGGTATAAGTATTGCTTATTTCAACTGAAATGCATTCCAGCTTAAAGTTTCATCCTATGAGAAGAGGTTTGAGGGAGAGAGAGGTTAGAGAAAAAGGTCACAGTAGACTACTTACAGTGTCTTACAGGCTTTACTGAGCAATATATTATCAAGTGAAATCATGTAGACTCTTGGAAGAAGGATTCAGGGCAGTTTACTTTCTCAGCTTCTTTCACGGATGATATCCACTTATTCTTATCTTAAAAGGTGATTTTATAAATTAAAGATGGTAATGCTGTAACTTCTCCACTTATTTATTCTCTGTTCCTGTGTAAAAAGAATTTTTTTTTTTTTTAAAGCAGAGAGTAGTTGTATTTTCCTGCACTTTGTCTATCCACATTTGTTAAAACAATAGAGAATACATACCTGTAAGTTTCTGCTTTGGCTCTAGCTGTTCTGGTCTGTGTGGCTGCTACATAAGAGAAGAAAAGGATGAATTTTCTATGGAGGTTGAGGGTACAGGACAGTTTCTCTGGCTGAATTCAGGACTTCAGAATCTTAATCTATTTTTCTGCACACTGCAAGTTGTCTTTCTACGAAAAAATTGCTGCTTAAAAATTTTAAGGTATGAAATGTATCAGAACTGAGAACTGCCCATCAAAGAGACTCATCTTTTCGATCTAAATGGTTCTATGATTCATTGTTACAGATGAAGTTTTTGGCATGCAGTATAAGTTAATTAAATTTGTTGTGATGTTTCTGTGTTTATTTTCACACGTACATAAAAATACATAGTATACTGCAAAATATGCATTGACAACCCCTGTGCTATTTTAAACAATAAAGACCCTAAAATTTCAGTTACTGAATCAAATATTCTGTCACCATATTGTTAGTCCTCTGTGGCAAACAGCATGGAGTAAGAACTATTGTGTTTCAAGGCAAAGTTGACATTTTTTTCTGAAGAATTGCTTTAAGTTAACTGCATAATGCAGTGATTCCATGTGAAGGCATCCCAATATATAATTATATAAATGCGTGTAGCTAAATCTGTTGAGTATGTTGTTGACAGACGTAATTAGCAAAGACGTAAAAGCAATGCTTTGTAAATTATTTACAAGGCTTTCTCTCAAGCAGCAGCATGACAGAAGGGTTACCTGTGTGTTGTCCAGCTGCACAGCAAAAAGGGAGCAGATACGTGCTAGTATGAAAAGTTTGCCTAATGTCTCACTGTGTAGCAGCTCTCTGAGCGTGGCTCCCTGTGAGCTGGCTCTCTGCACAGTATGAGCACAGCCACTCAAAGAGAGGCATGGTGCAATCTTCTGTCATTGTAAGCCCAAATTAAATCAGCCTTTGAAGAGCTTTGAAGTTATAGAGCCAGAACAGGAAATGGTTGTTCTCTGAAACAGACCTGATTCTTGCCTCTCATGTCATAAGCCAATTCAAATGTTCCTCCTCCACTATTTAATACAGCATTTTCTTAGTTGCTTTTGTGCTTCCTTTCTGCCACTCTGGAGAGGTGCCTGGAGTTCTCTCACTCTGCTGTATGTTTGGGGTGTCTACAGCTGTACCACAAAAAAGCTAAAGATGAACAAAAGCCGAAGGGGTAACTATGGGAGAGTACAGGAAGGCTAAAAGTATTCACAGCTGGATAGGTGCTTTGCTCATTCTATGTCCAAAATGCAAACTGCCCTTTGGCAAAACCTAATCTTGTGCTTATCTAAGATTTAAGGCTTAAAATAGGTTCTTTTCTTCTATGTCTGTGATGAAGATTAGGTCTCTCATCCATGCTGTAGTGCTTCAGCTAAATTTAACTCTGACTGTTGGAAAGACTTTCTCATAAGATTATGGCACAGCTATGGAAACTACTGCTGTTGTTTTGGTTGAGGATTTATAAGACAACTTTGCGAAGAGAAAATAGATATTTATTTTTTTTAATACATATGTGCTAGGGGGGATGATCTCAGACCTGAAGGAAGGAGTTACATAGCTGAATAGTTTCAAGGAACAAGTTCTCCAACAGCGCAGGTCAAAGCCAGTACTAACATAGGACGCCGATGCTCCTCTCACCCCAACTGCATGTGTGGCTAGAAACACAACAAACAAGCACACAGCAAGCTTACACCTTGCTTTTGTCTCAAACAAATGTAATTGCAGTAAATTGCAAAGCAGTTGCATTCTGGTATGTGAAAGCTCTGTGGTGTTGCTTACGTTTGCTGATGTGTTTTGGTCATAAATTTATTTCAGTGTGTCTGTCTATACTTGTTTTCCAGGTACAGGTCCTTCGCAATGCAGGGGAAGAGGTGACCCTAACTGTGTCCTTTCTGAAAAGAGCACCTGCTTTTCTCAAACTGCCACTGAATGAAGATTGTGCATGTAAGCCTTTATTACTTGGCCAAAAGAACCGGCAATTCAATACCCATGAACACTTGCAGCTTCCGAAACTATGTGCATTGAGGGTGATTGACAGCAGTTTTACAATCAGCATTACTGCCTTAATATGAGTTTCTCCTACTGCCAGGGCTTTTGTTAACATTGATCTCAAGAGAAAAATTGCTATCTTTGCTTGAAAAACAGATAACTGGGCATTTGGCTGGTGTGAATCAGTAAAGTTGCAGGAAAACAGTAGAATTACATTAGTTTGCAATAGCTCACATCCTGGTGCTGAGTATTTAAAATCAGTTTTTCAGGCAGCATCAGATAGTATTTTAGTTTCAAGCAGTTTTTTCTTGTAAATGGGAAAATGGGATATTGTGTGTATATATGGAGGACTTAACTTTGCTGTTTAAAATTCAGAGGCTTTGGTGGAGATGTCTGTCTACCTAAGAATAAATTACTCTGGAGTGATAAGTATTTTGTTTTAGTCCAAACTGAGTTTTAGTCAACTAGCCCCATGAGAGTCATATTGAGACAGCTGTCTTCCTTTAATTATATTAAATTGTAAGTGTGGATGCATAATTATAGACAATTGCAGCATATCTAAGCATATTTATATATCAGCCTGTGCCTTTTGCCACCTCTGCTTTCCTTCTGCTTTTTGCTCCCTAAGAGAGTGAAATAAATTGCTCAAATTTTAAGCAACAAAACAATAAATATTTTATTTCAATACTTCTATCCTTTGATTTTAAATTAGTAGGAATTAAATAATCTAACTAATGAAATAGCATTTTATACAAACATTTGATGGAATATCATCTTTTTCTTTTGTCTATGTATTAAATTTAAATGAAACAAGAAAAAAATCAGAACACTGTATTCTTAAATAAAAATGTGTTCCAGTACCTTTTTCCACCTTATGAAAGGCTGGGGTACCACAGAGTAGCCTGAGTGATGCACAGGAATGTGCATTTGCATGGATCCTGTCATGTCACTTTTGAGGCGTAGCACTGTAATTTCCTAAACCATTACATGAACATTTAGAACTGTAAACTCCACCGAGAGTAACAAAAGGGTTATCTGACAAGTTCCTTGAAGTAAAAACTGAGAGAGAAAGTACACACTTCCCTTTAATTGTCAAATTTGAAAGAAACTTAGTGGGATTTTTTCTTACCAGGGAGACATTAGCTTTTTTTAAACCAAGCCCCAGAGGAGGTTTTCCTGAGCCTCCATTTAGCTTACAAAGGCATTCCACTCAAGCCAGAAGAGAGATACTGGATGGAGAAAGCAAATGAACATTATACATGATTGAAGTCATTTGGGGGTGAGGAGAATATGTACATACATACATATACAAATTTGAATTACGTCATCATAGATTAACGAAGAATTTTTTTGTGAATTTTTATTTGTATTAGGTGCCCCAAGTGACCAAAGCAGTGGCACATCCTCTCCCCTGTGTGACAGTGGTTTGCATCTCAACTATCACCCCAACAACACGGTAAGAGCTGGA
Source organism: Oreocharis arfaki (assembly GCA_013398015.1). Classification (NCBI taxonomy): domain Eukaryota; kingdom Metazoa; phylum Chordata; class Aves; order Passeriformes; family Paramythiidae; genus Oreocharis; species Oreocharis arfaki. Next base: position 508,752 of record VZRR01010950.1, read on the forward strand.
ATCTCCTTGATGGAAGAATATTTATGCTATAATAGCTAAGTGGAAGTACTAATAAAAGACAGCAGCAGGGGAGGAGCTCTAGTTAACACTGGAGACAGATAGTTCCAGAGATGGAAAAAAGGGTAGCCAGAAATTATGGCTGGGCATTAAAATGTGACGAATTATTATAGCTGAGATTGTGCCTTGATACATATGATTACTGTTTACTTGGGCAGCACGGATTTTGCAGAAGTTTTTCTTCTACATTATTTTCTCTGCATTGAACCTTAAACTCTTAAATGAAAATATGTCCATTTATTAAAAAGGAAGAAAAATTTGTGAGCGTATTTTTCCATTACTTATATTGCATGCATTATCTAAAACTTTTATCAAAAGATGTTTAGGTGCATCACAAAGATGGTGAAGGGTCTGGAGGAGAAGCTGTATGAGGAGTGGCTGGGGGCACTTGGTCTGTTCAGCTTGGAGAAGAGGAGACTGAGGGGAGACCTCATTGGAGTCGACAACTTCCTTGTGAGGGGAAGAGGGACAGATACTGATCTCTTCTCTGTGGTGACCAGTGACAGGACCCAAGGGAATGGCCTGGAGTTGTGTCAGGGGAGGTTTAGGCTGGATATTAGAAAAAGGTTCTTCACTCAGAGGGTGGTTAAACACTGAAACAGGATCCGCAGGGAAGTGGTCACAGCACCAAGGCAGACAAGAGTTCGACAAGAGTTTCAGCAATGCTCTCAGGCACATTGTGGGATTGTTGGGGATGTCAAGTGAGGGGCCAAGAGCTGGACTCAATGATCCTTGTGGGTCCCTTCTAACTTAGAAATTCTATGATTCTGTGACTTACACCCATAGTTTCGTTTCTTAATTTATAATCTTTTTAATGTCCATGAAGGAGAATTTTGTCAACAGTTCAAAGAGTTATGCAGGCAGGCTAAAGGTGGCGTTAACATTTTTGTTGCAGTCGTATCTAGGCCTATAGTTTGTATCTGAACTTTTACTGCATTTCATTTTTTCCCCCAAGTTTAATCGCAGGTGAAAAAAGGTTCCGAAAAGCAGACAGAAAACATTAAAAATTCAAGATGTTCAAAACAACACCCTAGCGTAGTCTTCCTAACCAGTCATTTATTTATTTTTATTGAATCTGTGGAATGTTTCAGCAGATGATTCAAAGTTTTAAATAAGTGAACTACCAGTAAAAAGCCTGCTGCTCAGCTAACATGGTATTTATAGTGATATTCTGTTTCATATACGTAAAAGATATATGAACATATATGTAAAAGTAAAGTTCAAATTAGTGATGCTTTATAATTCCATAGATCTTACACAAAATACACACTCTAGAGAAGTAGGTGTACTTAATTTTTGCAATATTTATACTATAGAAGATACCATTAAGAAAAAATGTGAAGTTTGAGACTAAAAAGAATGTAAATCAGCAGGTTTAATTTTACTGATATGTTGATATACTGTCACTTGTTACTTGGGAGAAGAGGCCAGCCCCCCTCTGGCTACAGCCTCCTTTCAGGTGGCTGTGGAGAGCGATAAGGTCTCCCCTGCGCCTTCCTTTCTCCAGGTTAAACAACCTCAGCTTCCTCAGCTGCTCCTCACAGGACTTGTGCTCCAGACCCTTCCCCAGCTCCACTGCCCTTTTCTAGACATGTCCTAGCCCCTCAATGTCCTTGAAGTGAGGGGGCCAAAACTGAACACAGCACTCAAGGTGAGGCCTCACCAGTGCCAAATACAGGGGGACAATCCCTGCCCTGGTCCTGCTGGCCACACTACTGCTGATAGAGGCCAGGATGCCATTGGCCTTTTTGGCCACCCGAGCACACGCTGGCTCATGTTCAGCCACTGTTGACCAGCACCCCCAGGTTCTTTCTCATGGGGCAACTTTCCAGCCACTCTGCCCACAGCCTTTCCCTCATCCACTTCATTGGTCACCTGGTCATAAATGGAGATCAGGCTGGTCAAGCAGGACCTGCCTTACGTACACCTTTGCTGGCTGTGCCTGATTCCCTGGTTGTCCTGTGCGTGGTGTGGGATGGCATTCAAGATGATCTGTTCCATGACCTGCCCCAGGTCAGGCTGACAGGCCTGTAGTTCCCCAGATCCTTCCTTCTGGCCATGCTTGTGGATGGGCATCATGTTTGCCAACTTTCAGTCAACTGAGACTTCTCTGGTTAGCCAGGACTGCCAGTAAATGATGGAAAGTGACTCGCGGAGCACCTGTGCCAGCTCTCTCACTATCCTTCAGTGGTTCCCGTCTGGCCACATGTGTGTGTCTAACTGCTGCAGCAGGTCACTGACCATCTCCCCTTGGATTATGGTGGCTTCACGCTGCTCCCTATCCCTGTCTTCCAGCTCAGAGGTTTACTACCAGGTGAATAACTGGTCTTACTATTAAAGACTATGGTAAAGAAGACATTAAATACCTCAGCCTTTTCCTCATCCTTTGTCACTATGAGAAGGTACTTTGAAGAATCATGCTCTTTCAGAAAAATAGCATCATCGTTAGCACTGTTTTATAAAGCATTTTAGAAAGAAAGAAAGAGGTGTTGTATTTTTAAAAACAGATGCTGATATTTTAACTTTTTATAAGCATTTCTCATGCAAATCTATATTCTTTAAAAATACTGGTCAAATTAGGCTGTAGATATTTAAATACTCTTTCTTTCTAGATATGATCATGAACATGATAAAGTTCAGTTTTCGTATAAACAATGTCTTCACTAAGTAGGTAAAATTAAAATATTCATCACAAGCATGTAGTTTTGACAATTTTGACAATTCACATACTAAATCCCATTTCCAATTACCAGGTTTTGAGGTGATATCACTAGAAAAAATGTGTATGTGGATGTGTACAGAGCCACAGGAAACAACTGAATTATGGTTGTATGATAAATAATTTAGAGATTCTATTCAGAATCTTTCCAGTGCTCACTAAAACTGATGACAAGTGATTTGGGAGAAGTGAAACCCTGCCAAATGAAATATAAAGTCTTTGAAGTCTGTTTCTTTCTTTCCAAATCTGCTGAGTATTTATGATAAAGTTCAAAACTGAGAAGGATCTTTTAATGTTTTTCAGGATACATTATCATGTTCCTCATGGCCAGCATCCCCAGGACTTAGGTGGGAGAAAAGGTGGTGCGATCTTCGATTAATACCACTTCTTCATTCACGATTTTCCCAGTACCTTCCAGGATCAGATTTGTGCAGGTAAAAAAGTTCTGAAGGTTGAAACTTGACTTCTTGGTTGACAGATGCATGCTGTAGGAAGTTGCCTTGTTGGGGAAATTGCATTATTTTTTCCACTGCAGCTGCCAGAGACAGAAACATAGGAGCTTTCATAAATGTCTGTCTAGGTCCACCTTGGCTCATATTCTCCTCTGACATCAGCTGGGAACAGGTATGTGGGGAGATGATGGGTGATCTTCCTACTTGCATCTAGTGCTCAGCACCTTTTGCAGTTTAAGATTAAATATTCCTCATCATATTTAATAGCTGCTAATGCTCCTGTCCTCAAAAGCTTCTTTCTAAATTGCTTGTTTTTATATCTTTTTTATGCAATGCACTAGGGCATTGAGCTCTGCAATGTGATTATGTTTTTAAAATGTATTTCCTTCTGTTTGTGTTAAGTACTTCACCTGATAGCTACATTGGGTGAAATAATCTTGTTTGGGAGCAGCAGGGGCTGGCTGCCCAATGGGGAAGATAAGCCAAGAGAGAGGGTGACAGTGAGGCTAGGCAAGGCATTGTCCATGTAGACAAAGATCCTGTCCTGCTGCTTCCCATGGAGGAACAGAGAAGGCTTAGGGACAATCTTCAGAGGAGTCCATCATGGTCAGGTGGGGCTCAGTTTAGGATGAGAAATCAGCCTACAGGTCGAAATCAGTGGCATGCATGTCCAGGCACAGGAGTAGCTGCGACGATACTCAGGTGAAGACCATGAGCAAGAGCCTGAGCTGATAAGCATCTCCCAGTTCTTGTACTTTGCTTCATGTTTATATCTACAGTAGGGATTTTTTTGTTTCCATATAGCTAAGGTTATTTTTTCCCATGTTTTACTTTGCATATGTTAACATTTAAATTCATTGCCAATTTGTCACAATTGCTGGGATAGCTGTCCGAAGCTCATAGTCAGGTTTAACTTTATGGCATTGTGGTGGGTTGACCACGGCTGGATGCCAAGTGTCAACCAAGCTTCTCTATCATTCCCCTCCTCAACAAGGTGATGGAGAAGAAAATGAGATGGAAATAATCTGGTGAGTCAAAATAAAGGCAGTTTAATAAAACAAAAGCAAAGGGCACACATGGAAGCAAAAAAACCAAAATATTTATTCTCTGCTTCCCATCAGCAGGTGATGTTCAGTCACATCCTGGGAAGTAGGGCTTTGGTACATGTAGTAGTTGCTCTGGAAGACAAGTGTCATAATTAATTAATACTGTCCCTCCTCTTCCTTTTTCCTAGCTTTCATTGCTGAGCAGATGTCATATGGTATAGAATATCCCTTTAATCAGTTTGGGTCAGCTGTCCTGGCTATTTCCCCTCCCAAGATTTTGTTCACCCAGCCTATTGGTGAGGAAGAAATGTTGGAGAGGCAGCTCTGATGCTGTGCCAACACTGCTCAGCAGTAGCCAAAACACTATTGTATAATCAGTATCTTTCTAGCTACCAATACAAAGCACAACTCTATGAGGGCTGCTGTGGGGAAAATTAAATTCATCTCTGAAAGATCCAGAACAGACCTAGAGCTTGTCATTGTTTAATTTAATATTATCCTAATAAATCAGAAGAAATTAGGAAGAAAGACAAAAATATTCTGTGATGATTACTGTTTGCAAAGCAATGAAACAGAAGTGAAAATAGCTGCAAAGTCCAACATGTCAAGTGTATAATATCATACTCGTTAAAAGTTTTAAATTTCTAGGTATTGTATGGATTCACTTATCATCAGTATGTATAAGAATGAAGTTCTCATACTGAAATACTTCTGTGAGGTCCACTATGTAAAGGCATTAACTGGAGGAAAGATGTGTACAGGTACAGAGCAGGTTACTCCGTAATTTCTTCTTCTAATCAATCACCTAGGAGTAGATTTATGAAACTCCAGAAACTAGGGGAAGAGAAGTCTTCTTCAATCTGTTTGGGATTTTTATGGAGTTAATTTTATAGGTCCTTATCACAGCCTGCTTCCTCTTCATTGGTGCTCAGTAAATATTTGAAAGTTGCACAAAAGCCATCCACCGCCTCAGCTGGTTTTTAGGACTGTTGTTTCTTAGAATTACACTGCCTAGGTCTGCCAGCCTATTCTCCTATTCACGCAGCTGAAATTAATGCAGGTTAAGCAGTAGTTGTTGTGGATCACTGTGAAGCTAAAGCCAGCCTGCAGCTTTTGAGCAGTAATAGCAGGATAATTTTTACTTGGCTGCGTGAAACTTGGTCTGTTGAGGAACAATGGCTGGGCCAGGGAGGCAAGGTGTACACCAAAGAGCACAAAGGCTTGAACTGGAGCAGGATAAAGTCACCAGAAAGGTAGGAGGTGTTTCACTAAATTCTGTGAAAGCTTTCACCTCCATATTTAACAATGAAGCATAAAGGGCCCAAAATCATAACAGTCAAATCTGAGATCTATTCTACTGAATATTTCAGATAAGGTATTGAATTGAATAGAGCTACTCACATGGAAAATTAGCACATATTCAGCTATTCCTAGATCAAGGCTTTCAAAATTCAGTCTTCTGCATCAATAAAAAACAAGCTTAAAGTTCATATTATAGAACATAACAAAGAAAGTTTCTTAGGTAGTAACCATATTCTTGAGATTTGAATTTCTAGAAAATAAATATAGAAGTATATTAATACGAAACAAAATACCTGAACTCCTACTCAAACCTTGAATAACTACTTTGATAATTTTCTACTTGTGTCCTTCTATTCTGTTTAACATGAGGAAGTAAGAGTCTTAAAAAAACCAGAAATGCAGGATGCATATGAGAGAGGAAGTGGTATTTTCTTAAAGCACAGAACCAACATTTTATGTTGCCAATTTATAAGACTGTTTTAAATTACTGTAAACATTTTTAAATGCTACTCCCTCTCAGAATTTGTTTTGAGAGAAAGGTAGATACTTTTTAAAAAGAGATTGCTATAAAGAGCAACATAAAAGAAAGGATATTAAAAATAATATGAGGAAGTAACATGAAATGAAAATTAATTAATTACATTTTCCAAAGTTAGTATTTACAAGGCTGTTTTCACTATGTGAACTAATAACTTTTTGTATTTCAGAGTTTGATATGGAAATATATCATTCTCACATACAATATTAAACCTCGTAATCATGTTCTGGCTTTTCCACTGGGTTGCTTGAGACACTTAAATTCTGGAGGGTACTCATACAGAATTCTGGAGGGTATTCATACAGAATTCTAGAAGACATTGAGTTTAATCTTTCAAAGCTTATTAATTTCAGATATAGCTTTTGACTTCCAGAAGTCAAAGAACCTGAAATGTGTGGTTGAGTAAGTGTTTATCCAATCTCAATTTTCTGTGAGAAAAAATTGTTTAGGTGCCTAAACACTATTGTTTAGGCACCTAAACAATAAAGTGATTAATCTATAATTTGTTCAATTTAATACAAAAGATGTGTTTAATGCATTATGTTTTCAGGTTTGCATGGTATTATGGACTTGAGCTGGTAGACTTATACAAGAAAATACTATTCCAATAATCTAAAGCTGTCTTCTGCCAAGACACATTCACAAGTAATTTATTAGGTAACCATGTATGATACTGTCTGTGTTTATTGATACTTGGGTAGTAACATTATGGATGAATGGTTTTGTACTTGCACAGATCAAATTCCTATTACAGGAGCAATAGGAACAATCTGATGCCCTAAATGCACCAGATTCACTGTGTGTTTCATGTAAGGGAAATTCATGCCTGAGGATTGGATCTGGAACCTACTGAGGTTTTTGTGCTTGCGTTAATGTCACATATTAACAGATTTCTTGGATCCCTGCTTTGATTTATGATAGACTGGGTAGAAACAGGGTGAGTCCTGAAATCAGTGCTGTTTTTCTTAAAAGAGATAATTAACAATTTTGAGCCCATGCTATGGTCTTCATGTAGGGATTTAGAAATTTATTCTGGAAAATGTTGCTATTTATATTTATAACCATCTAAAAGGATAGAATAAATAAATGCTAGTAACATTATGTGAAGATTCTTTAAATAAATCTTCCACAAAACTTGACTGGAATTATTGTGAAAATGAGTCTCTGAAAGAAGTCTGTCTTGGTTGGTGTTTTCGGGAATTTAAAGAGAAATCACTACCTATGTGAGAGAGAACTAAACTGCTGGATTTAAATAAACCAGAGATCCCTGCAAGATGGTGTTAATATAAGCCTCATTATCCTGCAAAAGCTGGTTCTCATGCTAGAACTCTCAGAGCAAAGGCATGGCTCTAGTTCATTTTCATTGTTTCTCCTGACTGAGGAAACAGTCTGTCCTCAACCTGGATGCAGTGAAGATAGATATAAACATTACATTCTATACAGCTAGAATAATATTTTAAGAGGTAAAAAAACCCAAACAAACAGCTTTTCAAAATTCATATCCGTCTTCAGATATCAGATCTGTTATTAGTGACACTCAGTTTTGCCTTGAAGATAACAGGCACTTTGCTTTAGCCATTCTCAAAGAATCTGAATGATGTGCTTAATGTTAAACCAAATTGGTCATTAACAGTTGGGTTTGTAGCAGAACGTCAGCAGTGGAACTTGGTATTCTCTGTATGTTTAGTAATCTCCTGCTCTGGGGTATGGATTATTATTGAAGTTTTTTGGTTTTGAAGACAGAGACCTGTGAGCCTTACAAGGGCTTTTAGAAAATGAGGCTGTTTACTGAAGAAATTAGGTCTATTACTGCTTTAGCATTGGAAAGTTTCCTCTTGTTCTATAATTGCTCAGTGACTGAAAGTGGAAAATCAGTCTATAATGCATGATAGATTTTTGAGTACATGCACAGATTGGTGGGGCAATCAGAGGTAGAGGTAGGAGTGTATTTTGGTAATGATCCTATATTCAGAAATGCAATTGGAAAAATCGTTAATGTTACCTGATCAATTTTGAGTTCTCCAACTTTTCAATTAGTAGTTTAGAAGAGAAACAGAATTCTATAAGCATGAGCAGCCAAGAAGGGCCATCCAGACAGTAATCCAGCTGTGTTTAGACACTCTATTATGAAAATAAAACAAAAGTGTTCAGAAAAAATACTGGTATTCACTGAATTTCTCAATTTATTGCCTGTGGTTTCCAATGGACACTTTACTTCTCTGTAGGCTGCTGTATTAACGTTTTAAGTTTTACGTATGCATCAGCTCTTTCATTTGCTCAGCTTCTGAGGTTGTACAGCCTGATGGTCAGGGTTCTGTGGAGCTGGTCTATGGAATTCCTTTATAGCCTTATGGAAGCTTAATATTGTCTGATTTGACCTTTTACCATGATCGTTTTAATATGTCAGGTATTTATAAAACAAGAAAACCAGCATTTTAGCAGTGTTCAGTGGCTGACCTTCATTGTAGTTGAAAGAAAAGCATTTCTACAAGTATTGTTAAGATGATATGCTAGAACAGATAAAATTTTCTTCTGACCTGATCTGTTATGATATGTCTACAGGCAAAATGCGTTCCAAGTAATTGCTGTGGATGGGGTTTGCAGTGGAATAATTCAGTGTCTCTCTGCTGAAGACTGTATTGACTGGCTACAAGCAATAGCAAGTAACATTTCCAACCTCACAAAGCACAATGTAAGTATGGATCCAAGGAAGCCAGAAGGTTTCCCAATCATATTTGATCGTAACTGTCACAAAAGCCTAATGGGTTCACACACAGAATTATCTGCATATAAACAACGCTCGAGGCTGTCTGAGAGAAGTCAACTCAAGTTTGTCGTCAAATCAGACTCTGTGAGAAATCATTGAATGGGAAAATATTCTTCCCTGCAGTCATACAGTTCACTTGATCGCTATCAGAGTTACTCACTTCTTAGCAATACCAGTTAGGATTAGAAGCAAAGACCAGACACACAGGAGGAAGCCAGGTGTCGTGCATGAACACATATAAAGTACAAAAATTCTGTACTCTCTTCATAGTTCGAGAAAGCACATCTCTACAGAAACTGATGTTTCTGGTGAAGCCAGATCAGAGTTAGATTTTACATCTGTCTAGGTTATCATTTAACACGATGGGAAAGGCAAGGTGCTTGTGTGGTGTAGGTACAGATGTTCATTATCAGCAATGATTAAATGCAGTTATGCTTCATGCACTTCGCTCTTATGACCTGAGCTTGTGGGAGAGATACCACTTTTTCTTGAAGCAGGAATAAATGTTATGTAAAAGTTTTTCCAAACTACCAAGATTGATTGAGAGATCTTCTGGACCTTCCTGGGATGTATTTACATTTTAAAATGATCATGTAATTCTCCCTATGTAGAAATCCATTTGACACCTTCCCTGGTTTTCCTCAAAAATAGAGAACACATGGGGAACTCCATTATTTTGAATTGAATTATAACAAGGAAGCCCTTGAGGATTTGATTTATATTCTCTCAGATTTCCTTAAATCTGCTTTAGCTTCCCAAATCTGTCTCTGAATTTGCTTTTGTTTCAAATATAGGGAACACATTGAAGGAGGTTGTATTTCTTGGAGATTTATAATCAAGATGCAAAACTACGTTCCATCTGGCAGCAATATGTAAAAGTCATTGTATTATAAAAACATGACAGACATGAATTCATCTGCCATCTGCAAGCTTCCATGCAGTACCAGCGAACTTTATGGCTATTTAGTCATCCTTAAAATGCTGTTGCTATGTAGAACCTTTCTTGTCTCACTAGGCATCCTAACAATTGAGGCTTCTGGGCTTTTTTCTCTTGCCATCTTTACTTCAGTCTGCTAGCGTTTCTTGCTACTTAAATAAGTATATTTGTTTGCTTGTAACAACAGACAGAGGCACCTAAATTTTACAGGTGTTTTTAGACACTTAAGCTCTGATGAGACTATAATTATGGTTACTTAGCATAACTTGAATATTGGCAATGCAATGTTATTACACGATTTTTGTTTCTGAGCACAGTTCATCATTCTACACTGATTTCCATAAAATACTGAAAGAATTTATCTAACGTTTTATGAAAGGTAAGTAGCCTAAATTATGCGACCATTTTGCCAATCTTTGTAATTACTTTATCCCAAAGACATCTTTTAAAGTAGCCATGAAAGTTAGGGTTTATGATAATTGTCCGTGAGTCTATTTTTAGAACTGTCCTATTTGTTCATAGCTCTTATGAATTTATGGAAAACAATGACACTGTCTTTCCTGTAATATACTTTTCTTTTAAATTGTCAGTTGCCAAAAAGAATTAGTTATTTGACAGTACATGTGATAAGTGAATATAAGAAACATTAGGGACACAGAGGGGGAAAAAACCCAAACTGTTGCACAGAAGAATGATATGATGTGATTAGAGGTCCCTGTATTTTCTTTCTTTACAAGATGGTTATTGACATGCACATACTGTTGATGTTAGCATTTTTTTCCTCTGAGAGAGGCATTTACTCAGTTATTCTCCCTTACTGTGTCATCCAGTGCCAAAGAAACAAAGAGTGTAAAGGAATTTATTTATTAGCTCTTTGGATAAATTGATTGATTTTTAGTTTCAATTAACTTCTCATTTCTACCTGGAGGTAACAGATAATAATTTGTTTCATTTAAATGCTGTGTAGCTCATAGAAATATTAACTTACATGCTCTTTCTCACATCTATCTACCTTTTGAAAAAGAAGGAAGCAGAAAGCAAGCAGAAAAAAAGGACTATAACAACTAGATTGTTTCTGAAAGCATTTCCTTTACCTTTGTATCAAGTTTGGGCTCTGTAGATTTTGGTGGGATTTCTCTTGCCTAACTTTAGATGTCTTGAAGCAGAAAACCCAGAGTGAATCTTATTATTTACTGTTGATGTCCATTTTATAATGAAATCAATTCCCTCAGGATATATCTGTCTTTCCTTTGACTGGTAAGGGACCCTAGGGTGGTGAGTTCATACTTGATACCTAAGGAGATATATATATATATAACCTGTCACTGGTGTCTTTGAGGGGCCAAAGTGAGTTTCTCTGGATAAATCTCCCAAAGAAATGCCTGGATATTTTTGACCAAAAAAAAAAAAAAAAAA